>MU400585.1:0-216650 GCA_022578965.1 Xylaria sp. FL1777 | reverse complement strand
TTAATAGCTTATTACTTTAAAGCATTATAAAACGTAGCATTATAATACTTTATATATAATAAAAAACTGCTTGTAATTATTATAGCACTTAAAAAGTAAAAATTGTTTTTTATAAAAATTATAAAGCTAATTAAAATTTATTTAAATTATTAAAACTTAACGAAATTTATAACTATATAAAAAATTATTAAACAACATAAAAATTAAATAGTTTTCTTTTTTAAATTTAACTTTAAAATATGCTACATTAAAAAAAAAAAAAACATTTAAACAAACATATTTAGTTAACAAAGTTAAAAAAAATTTAAAGTTCTAAAAAAAAACATTTAAATATTATATCTTTAAAGAAATAAAAGCTTAAAAATTAAAGTTATACTTAAAAACTTTATAAATATATAACTATAATAAGCTTATAACTTAGAAAAGTTAATATAACTACAAAAATATAAAAAATTAAAAAATAACAAGCTAATGTATAAATATAAAGTTTATTTATTAAAATTTTTACAAAATAAGTTTATTAAAAAATTCTATAAATATTTATTATATAAATACTAAAAAATAATAAAAATAGTTTAATAATTATAAAAAAAGTACAATTTTTTAAAACTATAAAACATAATTAAATTTATTATAAAAAAATGCAATATTTATAATAAAGCTAAAGCAGCTTAATATAAGCTTTATAAACTACTATAATTTATATAAATACTTAAATAAGCATAATATATTATTGCTTAAAATTTTATTATAATATTATTTTTATTAACTAATTTAGTTATAAAAATATAATATAATAAAATATAAGTTATTATTAATAAACTTATTAAGTATGCTTATTTTTTACTATTTAAAAAAAATATAATAGCTAAATAACTTATATATGTTTTTATATGCTAATATTTAAATAAACATAAGCTACTAAAAAAAATTATTTTAAATCAAAATAAATTGTTTATTTTTAAGTTTAAAACTAGTTTTTTTAAACTTATTAGTATTAAACTAAAGTTTTTAACTGCTTATTACTTATAAATAAATAAACAAACAAAAAAACTAAACTAAATACTAAAATAATATTTATAAAGTTATATTAACTATTAACAAAACAATTAAATAAAACTATTATTAATAGTATAGATTTTATATAATATATTAACAAACAAAAATATAAATATATTTTTGCATAAAGCTATTTATAAATAGCAAATAACTATTAAAAAACAAAAAAAAACATTAATAAAAATATTTGCTATTTTAACTATAATACTTTAAGCAAAAACTATTATAATAAAAATTAAAACGCTATAAGTTAAACTATAATTACGTTTTTAGTTTTTATAACAATAAATGTTAATATATTATAACAAAAAACAAACTAAAAAACTAGCTTTTAAAAAAAAACAAGGTTTATTTGCTATAACAAAAATAAAATATAAACATTAATATTCTTTAAATTAAAATAAAACAACTAAGCAATAAATTAAAATTTAAAAAACTTAGCTTTTTTAAAATTAAAGAAGTTATTTTACTTATTAACTATAAACTGTTATTACTAAAAAATATGCAAATTTACTTTATTTTTTATATTTTTTTACTAAAACTAGCACTTATTAAAACATTTATTAAAATATAACTAAAAATAAAAACAAATTAAAACGTTTATAAAATTAAAAGTATATTAAATTTTTATTAAAACAATAGTAACTTAAAATATTTTATTAAATAAAAAAAATACTTATATGCTAATAATACTTAAAAACTTAAAAAACATTTAAAAACTGCTAAAGTAGTTATAAATTAGTTTTATTGCTAATATTTTAACTGCTTAAAACTAAAAAAAAAAAGTTAACTTTAAAAAAAATGCTTAAAAAGTTTTAATTAAACTTAAATAAAGCAGCTTATGCTGCTTTAGCTTGTTTTTTTTATTATTTTTGCTTTTTTACTAGCACTTTTTGTTTTTTTTTAATGTGTTTTATTTTATTTAGTTTATTTAAGAACTAAAGCTTTTGTTAAATTATTTTAATACTTTTTGTTTTTAAAAAACGTTTTTATATATAAAGCTAAGCTAATTTGCTTAAAACAAAATTAAAGCTATTTTAAGCTTGTTTTAATTTTTTTTAAACTAAAAATAGCTATTGTTTTGCTTGCTTTTTTTTTTTTTTAAAACAACAGTGTTTAAAAACTATATTATTAATTAAGTTAATTAAAACTTCTAATTTATTGCAAAAGTAATTAGCACGTATATATTTAAAACAACAAAACATATTATTTGTTATTTTATATATTAATAACTAATTAAAGTAGCAAAAATAAAGCATAACTTTATAGCTAATAAAATTAATAAAAAAGGCAAAAATAAGTTTTTGCTTTGTTTTAAATAAACAGTTAGTTTTTTTAATACGTTTTAATATTATAATATATAAAAAAAAAGAAAAAAAAGAATATTTACGGAAAATTATTAAAACAACAATTCTAAAAAAAAAAAATAATGTTATAAAATTAGTATAAAAGTAGCTTTTAAAGCAGCTTAATGCTTTTATATATACTTTGTACTTTTTTTTTTGCTAGCTAAAGCTAAAGTTATATAATAATTTATTTAGCTTATTAAGCTTATAGTAATTTAAGGCTTATTAAGCTTATAATAATTTAAAGCTTATTAAGCTTATAATAATTTAGTGCTTATTAAACTTGCAGTAATTTAAAAAAAGTTACTACTTTTTTTATTTTTTTTTTGTTTATATAAACATACATTTTTTATATTTAGTTATTTATTTAGTTTTAGTTTTTTAGCTATTAATTTTTTATAACTGCTAAGTATTAATATATTTATTACTTTTAATTTTTTAAGACCTTTATTAATGCATAGTAGTAAAAATACTCTAAAAACCTTTTTAACGAACTACTATTAAAAATCCTATTATTACTTGCAAATTAAAACCCTAAAAGCAAACCTGTTATATTAATATATAACAGGTTTGTTATAAATTATTAATTATAACTTAAAAAGTTGCTTAATTATTATATGCATTAAACTAGTTAAACACTTTATATTATTTTTAAATGCATAGTTTAATAAAACACTAAGATTATACTAAGTTAAATTAAAACTTATTAAAACTATTTTATATACTAAAAGTAAAACTATTTAACTTTTGCTAATTTAAAACATATAAGCAAACTAATAAATATTAAGTTAATATATAAAAATCTTTCTTAGTATATATTATAATAGTTAATTAAGCTATATATGCTTTAATAAAAAAAATTAAGTTAAATTTATTATAACTGTTTTTTTTTTTAAGCTTTTAGCTATTTTTTATAAATTTATATAATAAATAAATAAAAAAATGCAAAATTAATTATTTGCTTTATAACAAAATATTGTTTATATTATTATAAGTAATAATTATTATTTAATAGCTAAAACTATTATTATTTATTAATACTTAGCTTAACTTTTTATATTATAATATAGCATAATAGTTTATAATATACCTTAAGGCATATTATAGTAATAATTATATTTATACTTATATTAAGGGAAAAAAAAAAATCTTTTAAATTACTGCAATATTATATATAATTTACTATAATATAGTTAATTATTAAGCACCTTATTACTATATAGTTTTATAGTTTTAATTTTTATAAGTAGTTTTATAAATATTTTTTTTAATATACTTTTAAAAGCATTGCTAAATTGCTAAAAATAGTTAAAGGCATTATTATTAACTAAAACAAAAAAATACTTTATTATACTTTATATATAGTTATATTAAGGTTTTTATAAAGTATAAAAACTTTTGTTTAATAATAAATATTATATTATACCTTTATAGTTGTAGTTTTAATAAAACCTGCTTTTTATTATTTTAAGGTATAATACTTATTAATAAATTACTAAAAAAACCTATAAATAAAGAACATTTAATTAACTTTGCTGTAATAATTTTAAAATAAATAGTTTTAAACTAAATTATTACTTTTTTTTAATGCAGTTTAAAATAATTAATAAAAAATGCCTAGTTAACTAGTTTTACTTTTATAAGCTTAATTATATAATTTTGTTTAAAATAGTTAATAATAAACGCTAAACTAGTTTTACTATTATAAATTAAAACTATTGCTATTATTTTATATATTTTACATAAAACTTATTTTAAGTATAAAGTTAAGCTTTATAATTTAATAATAATAAACTAATAAAATATATTATTTTAAGTTTAATTATTGCTTTATTATACTTTTAATTGCTTATTTAATTTTTATTATTATTAACTAGCTAAAATAAATATACTTAGCTAAAAGCAACCTTAAAAAAAATATAAACATATATATATTATATTAATAAGTAGAATTTTTTATAAGCTAACTTTTAAACAAATAGCTAACTTTAAGCAGTATATATAAAAGCAATATAAATAAAACAAGCTTAATAAAGCATTAATATTTATTATTTAAGTAATTATAGCTTTTAACTTTACTTTTAATAAACATAATTTAATTAAATATAACTATTTATAATAATAAAAGCTAATATTAATATTTTTTCCGTTATATTATTACTTTTATTAATTTTTTAAGCGCTATTAATATTTATTATAAATATATAAGCCTTTTTTAACTAGTTATAACTTTTATTATTAATTTATAATATTAACTTAGCTTACTTAATAGCATTATTAGCGCTTTTAATAATATTTTTAAACTTGTAAAAGTTAATATTTTATATAAAAAAAGTGTTAAGCACTTTTAAACTAAATATAAAAAAACTACTTAAGCATGCTTAATTTTATAGCATTATATTAGCATATAACATAGTTATTTTTAAAAAGTATTTAAGCTAAATTAAAAATATTTAATAGCTATTATAAAGTAGCAAAAACTACTTAAAAGCTTATATAATAAAACTAATAGTATTATAAAAGCTAAGCTTATTTTACTTTAAAATATATATAATTTAGCTAAAAAATTAGCAAATATTTAAGCTAAAAGCTTTTATTAGCTTATTAAAGTTTAAAAACTGCTTTTTTATTAATTTTAGCTATACAATAAAAAAACTAGCTTGTATTTTTACTAAGTTAACATTAATAACACATATAAATATATAAATATAATAACTATACTATTATTTTAGCTTAAGTAATTATATAGTTTAAAAACTAACTATAAATAAAAATTTAACTTAATATTTTTTTTAAATCTAGCTTATATTAATAATATAATAGCTTATATTAATATTATAATTTACTTTATATAAACTTTTTTTATATTATATATAAATTAACACTATATAATATTTGCTACTAAAAATGCTAAAATTAAACGTTTTTTTTGCAAACTTATAATAAAAATATTTTATTAAAGTATTGCTTTTATAATTTGTTTTGCTTTATATAAGTAAATTAACTTTATTTTTGCTATTTTTATACTTTTAATGCTTTTTTTAACATTATATAGCATGCTTTACTTATTATATTTAAAGCATGCGTTATTTAAATATTTATGCTTAAACAAATATATAAACTTTTTTAAGCACTTTTTATTTAACTACTATAGCATTAATATTTAACGTTTAAAAACTAGTTTTTTTTAATATTAAACATTATTTATGCAAAACTTTTTAACTTAATTATATAAAAGCTAAATAGCTTTTATTGCTTAATGCTTGTTTGCTAGCTATATAATTATATTAAAAGTTTTAATAAAATTACTAGTTTATAAAATTACGTTTAAAAAAAGCATTTTAACTGCAATAAAAAAAAAAAAATATAGAAAATATAATATATTACTACGTTATAATAATTATACTTAAAAACAACTTGTAGTAATATATTTAATTTTATAATAGCTAAGTTAATAAATATTACATAAGGTAATTTTTTTTAGCAAATTATTAAAAATTAGTTTATATAATATTAATTAATTATTATATAAATGTTTATTTAGCTTTATTATTTTTTAGTACTATTATTTAAGCATTAAAACAAAAAATTAAAAGATTTATTTGTTTATTTTTTAATAATATTATAAATATATAGCTTTTTATAAAAAGCTATTATTTAACTAATATTATATTTTATATAAAATAATTAAACATATTTCTTTAAAGTTTTAAAGTTGTGACAGCCTGTGGCTCGCCTATGGCTGGAGCTGTGGCTTGTTAGTCTGTTAGAGTTGTGGCTTGCCTGCGGCTGGAGCTGTGGCTGCGCTACGTTGGAGTGTTGGGTACGTACCCCATGGAAGGGGGCACATGGTGGCCTGTGTGTAGCCCATTGTCCCATTGATCCCATTGAGGGTGTAGTGAATGGTTGCCATGGGTGAGCTACGCAAACACCATACAAGTTGTCTATATATTGCTGTTAAAGATGTACGGAGTAGTTTCTCTTTTTCCTCTTTTTCCTTAAGTAGAATATTTTCTCAGAATATAGGGTATAGTTGGTCCCTTGCACCACACTTCTAGTATTGCTGCCATCACAAAAGTTTAAATATAGCTTTAAAAAAATTTTTTGTTTTTAATAACTAAGCTTTTTTTTTTTTTTTATGTATTAAAATTTTATTATAAGTTTATAAAACTTACTTAAACTATAAGCGCTTTTATTACTATTATTTTATTATTATTATTATTATTATTAATATTAATATTGTTATTTTTATTATTTTTATTATTATTAGTAATAATAATATTATATTTACTTTATATTAACTTTTTTAACTTTTTATATTACTTTTTATAATATTTAAGTTTATTTATAAATGTTTTAAATTATTACTTAAAACTTTAATAAAGCTTATTATTTTTGTTTTTAGTTTATATAGCTTTTATAAATATATATATTAATTTAATATTTAAGTAAACGTTATAATTACTACTAAATATATAATAATTTTTATAATATTTATAGCTTTTAAAAAACATTTTAATAATTATTTTAATATTTAAAACATGCTTTTTAATATATTTAAAAGTTATTTAAATTTTAAAAAAACAATTTATAATTAATTAATATAATATAATATGTTATTTTACGTAAAAACAGCTAAAAATTTTATGTAATAGTATTTAAAAGTAAATATAATTATTACTTTAATATTAATAACTTTTTTTTAACTTTAATAATAAACATGCTTTTTTATTTTATTAAATAAAGCTATTTTTACTAAAAAAATAAACTTTTTTAACTTAAATTAAAATAAAAATAGCTATTTTTAACATTTTGTATTTTAAAAATAACTTTATAGTTAAACAAATAATAATAAAAAAAGCACTTGCTTAAAAAAACAACATATTATATTTAAAAAGTTTAATTTTAATCTTAAATATATAATAAAGTGCTTAAATAAAATATAAATAAAAAAAAATGCAGTTTTATAACTTATAAAACATATATACATAAACACAGAAAAAAAACAAAAAACTTTAATATATTAGCTTTATTAAGCTTTTGCTTGTTTATTTATATTATATTACTACTAGCTAGCTATTACTTGTAATAATTACAGCGCTAAAAGCTACAAGTAGTTGCAGCTAGTACATCTTTCCTCGACCAATAATAGCGGCCTACATATATACATGTATATTATAGAAGTACCTGCATATAACTCACATGTAGAGGTACATGAAGGCGCAGCAGTACAGGTAAGACATACATGTACATATACTCCCGAAACAGCCTCTAAAGACATGTCTCTAGAGTTAAGATCCTTCCAAAATGGGAAATTAATGACTCCAGCGGTTAAGGTGGCATTGCTTGTCGACCAGCTGCCTAGCGCCGCAACGCTACCTACTCTATAAAAAGGAAATGAGATTAGTACGTTTTCTTGCATCTTAATATCTCTCGACGTCTGATAAGTAGAGTTTAAGATAAAAATATGAGGGCAGAATAAATGAGATAAGTAAATGATGGGTAGAGTAAGGAGGGATAGGGGAGGGGAGCACAGAAACGAGGAAGTGAGCTGCACATCTTGATTGTTTGGCCGATGGTTGTCGTCACGATTTCGTTGAACGTCACCGGGACCGAGGTGCAGCCGCCGCCATTACCGCCTGTCCAAGCAGGAAAGGCAACAGTCAGTGATTCAAAACCCGGAGGAAGAAGACACGGCAAGAATATCCAGTAGCTTGGTAGTACCACCCATCGAGACCCTGACCTAACCTACATTCCACGATTTGTCTCTTCTTACACAAACCCTTGGCTCGCCACATGTGAGACTCTCAAAGCCGAAATGCTGATGTTGTTCGGGCGGAAATACTCGCTGCCAACAAAAGGGAACGTTCACATACCATTGCAGACTCCGCTCCCGGTAAGCTTGGCGGCTGGAAAGAATACTTTGGTCTGAGGACCCTGAGAGAAAGACAGCGTTCCAGAGCCGTCGGTCGTCGTTGTGGTACATGACATGACCTCGGTCAGAGCCTGGTTCGCCGTGAATCCCGTATAGTCGCTGCTGAGGCTAACACTATAACTTGCGCCATTGGCACCTATGTTGGTGTGCACACTGACGATCTGGGCGCCCGCGAAACCCTTACGCAGCACAATGGTCCTGGAGTTGGGCGACATGGGCCACGCCTGGTAGTTCACGTATTGGCCGTCTACGTAAATGGCCTGGTTTCGAATTTGGTTGAGTTTTTGAATCCAGGGGTAAAGATCATTGTTGGTAGCGTAGTTCGATGTCCACAGCGCCTCGCGGTTGTTGGGGTCTGTGGCACCACTGAAGTGCTATTTAGAACACTGGAGTCAGTAAACTCCGCATCAGGCAAGACTTCTTCAGAGTTTCGAGAGATTGCAGGAGCAGTAAGAGCGGGATATCCCTAAAAGGGGGATTAAAAGGCTACAGTGACTAACCTGCTCCTGCCCCTGATAGATGATGGGGATTCCATCCATTAGGATAGTGAAGGCGATAGCGTTCTTGTCAAGCGCGATGTCTGAGGTCAGTGATGCGAAGCGTGGGTTATCGTGGTTCTCTATAAACGATCCCAAGGTGTTTGTCTTCATCTGGCCCTTCATCGTGTTAATACCGTTGAGTAGCTCGGTCATGGTCGCTGAAGTAGACTGGAAAGCTCGAGTGATCCAGTAGTAGCTATGTTCCATATGAGCGGACGAACACCGTAGACAAGGCAGATGGTGGGGGTGCATACACAGGATAATTCATCGTTCCGCTGATGTAATTCAACCAGTCGGGAAAGATGGATGGGTCGCCATTAAAAACCTAGCATATCGGGTCAGCCTCTTTGATCACCATGGGAACTATTCATCGAAATCCACCCTGGTTTTGCTTACCTCGCCGATAAGGTGGCAGCCTGCAGCCGTGCCGAAGTTAGGGAAGAAATCCTTCTCAACGTTCTGAACAGTATCCACTCGTAGACCATCGATGCCATAAGTAGAGACCAAGTCTTTGATCCATCCATTATACGTATCACGCACGCCGGAGTCCTCAGTCTTGACGTCTGGCAGCGGCACGTTGGTGTCACCGAGCCAGCATTTGATGACCGAGTTTGCGTTGCTGTAGTCGACAGGGCAGTATGGGTGGAACTTATCGGCTGTGTTGAAAGGGTTAAACTGGCTGTAGTCGACATTCTGGGGAGCCATATTTGCAGCATAGTGGTTTACCACCACGTCTACCATCAGATACATGCCGCGGCTATGAAGTGCTGATGAAAGCTGCTTTAAATCGCCCTCCGTGCCGAAGTGCGAGTTAAGCGAGTATATATCCTGGGCCCAATAGCCGTGATAAGGCAAGCTTGTGTCAGACGTATCTGTTAGATCTTTGGGTTCTAATAAATTCAGTATACCAGCAACAGCGAGCAACGCTTACCCATACGCCGTCACCGTATCGATGTTCTTCACGATGGGACTAATCCATATGGCGGTGAAGCCCATATTCTGGATATCTATGATCTACGGTTAGCAAACCTCTTAGCGAGGCTCGGGAAAGCCGTCCAGTTGTCAGTTCTTTCAGAAAATCATGCCTTCGTAAGGAGTTGGCTCCAACTAGCTAATATTAAAATACAATTGACCTACAGTCCAGTTTCTTGATAAGGCCTTGCCATGTTCCGCCACAGTACGAGCGAAGGTCGGTACAGGCAGATGTCGAACCGTCTGGGCGAGCAAAACGGTCAGTCAAGACTTGGTAAATAGACTGTTTGGTCCAGTCGTTAGTGGATAGTGCTTGGACGGTGGCCCCAAGGGCTGCTAGCAAGGCCGATGCCCTCATGGTGGAGATCTTCGTGTCAAGGAGGTGGACGGCACGGAAGCAGGAGTCGGCACGAGGTGAAAGGCTCGGCCAAGAATCTCTTTTATATTTGCGAGATAGGGTGCTTGGGGGCGCATCGCGGCGACCGCGATCTCCATCCTCCTGGGATGGCTAGATCAGATCAGGTCATGCTTTCTTGCGCACCATTCAGTCTGCTAGCTCAGGAGGCTAGAAGCCATGCTCTTAATACTGTTCTCATATGCCTTGTGCACCTGCCGCATAAGACCTTAGGCTCCGAACTAGAAGCTCCGCTTTCTAGGCTTTGTTTAGAGTCCCGGGACCGTCGACCGGAAGCCTCCGCACACCGCAGCACGGGAGCACACGTGTTATTGCTTATACAATTTCTATGGACCGAGCTCACTTTCAATTCTTATTGGATACCCCAGTTACAATTCCTCGGCATACCGGTATTTCATACAAATATATTAAAGTGCTGTGAATTGATCGTAGGTATTTACTTAGATCCAGATGATTGGTAGTAATTATTCTCTTCCAGCGATGTTATTTGCTCCAGCTGAGTTGGAGACGTAGACTAGGATTATGCCCTGAGGATAGATTCAGAAGATTCATAAGATTCAGAAGACGCGCTAACGTCAACATGCACGGTAGTAATCCGGGGCTTCTTAGCGAGAAACGCCGATATTGCAACCTTTCAGTTTCACCTCAACCGATCCAATTGCCAGCCAGCTTGCTTCACCTTTTTATACATGTCCTTCCTTATCGAACGTCGATCTGAGGAATACATTATGAATCTTCCTTCTTTCATAGGCAAAGCAACTACGAAAATGAATCCACCTTCGCTCGCTATGACCACTGACGAGTGACTACCAGAGTGAATGAGATAGCCATTCCAGTGACATAGCGCCCATTGTGTGATGCGTTAAATCTTAGCCACAGCACCTTGTTTCTTCCAAAGGGTTACCATCTTGAGGTATTCTCCGGTCTAGCGTTAGATAGAACGTAGTGGGAAAGGTATCCGAGAAGATGACTGGAAGTCTGTGCGTATAGGGCCGAATGTCTTAACGCGGCAAAAGCCGCGCTAGCTTGCATACTGGGGACATGGCCATGCGGGGGGAAATCTGGGGATAGGCGCATCGGGATTCGTGATCAACTTGTTGCCCTTAGCCTTCTCTACCTGGCTAGATCCACGCTTTTCTCCCCATTTACCGTTTTGCTCCATGAACTCTATAAAGCTAGCCGTATAAAGTACACGGATACATTAGTAAACCCGAAAATTGGTCACGTTGATGATGTAGTATATAGCATAGAGTAGAGGCATAGGAGTAGAGGGTGGTTTATATCCGTACGCTTCATGGCGCTACTAGTATGTAAGATATACAGCAGCACGTCGTATTTTCCTCCTTGCCTATCCATCAATACGTCCGTAGTAAAGCCGACTGTTTTTTTTTTTTCTCCTTTGGCACATTTACGAAGTGGGCAGCTTTCAATGCAACAACCATGATCCCCCACCTGGTTATTTTCGTCGTCGTGCTATGCGAGATGAATGACAATTGAGTGGTGCCCACGAGGCGGTCACGTCCTTAAAATCAAGGGCCAGACGTACCCGTGTTCATGAAGGAGAACGACCCATCGGTGGATGACTCTTGTTGTGATTGCTGTTCGGGATTTCCCGCAAAGAACCCAAAGGCCTGGTCAGTCCAATTCGCTGTCTGCGCATAGTTGTCGAGCACATCCTGGGTACTAGTTAATACATGATAAAAAGGGGGTTATACCGAAATCCTTACCCAATCAAAGTTCTGATCGATGGCCATGTTGTTACTATTGCCCAGATTTGTAAACATTGAAAACGGCGATGCTGCGTTGTTGATCGCCCCAATGTCCGGTTGGAAATCCGGCAGCGAGGAGATACCCATATTTGCACCAAGATCAAGGTTAGGATAAGTTGTGCCTCCAGGGGATTGGAAACTACTGTTTGGTGTCATCCCTCCTGAAAGCATGCCTAACGTCATGGCTGCCGTGTGTTCGGGTTGCATGTCGCCAGATTCGAAATTGCCGAATAGGTTTTCTGTTTGGTTTGGTGGATCGCCCGTGCTACGAGTCGATGGTTCCGGATTCTTTATCTTTTCCAGCATGATGTTGAGGATATTCCATGCTTTGTATGCCTCTACGGATTCCTGCGACAGTTTCGACCAGATATCCCGTACATCTTCAAGCGTTTTTATCATTTCTTGACGTTGTTCGGGCGTCCAGAAATACGCAGCGTGTGAATCTTGTCGCCTCCCAGCCGTGTTCGCCACATGGTCATGGTGAAGCTCCATGATTACAAGCGTTGTGGGAAGCAAGGTGTCCCTCGATGTGGAAGAAACATACCACTTCATTGTTCGAAGCCTGCCATTTGGCTGACATTCACGGTAGATGGATTTCAGATGATTTAGTGTCCCCAGTGACGCCTCAATAGCGCTGCGACGTGAATGTGCATACCGGGGATTTTGTCTAGCCCTAGTCATATGTTTTCTATGCAACATGCACATGATCTTTTGATAGAGGAGATCAAGATTGTATCGCGCAATGATGAGCGTAACAGGGTCATGCGACCCATCCAGAGGTTGGACTTTTAAATGGGGTGGGAACTCATCCATGATCTCGCGGAGTTTTCGATCATGTTGTAAAATCTCATCATATGGCACGAGCTTCCCCACGCGAGTGACTGCTTGAAGAATATTACCAAATTGGAGAGAAAGTTTAGATTTTCCAATCATATAGGCTATCGGTGTAGGCTCTGTAACTGGCCGTGAAGGCGGTAATGCCTTCGTGTTAGTTCCAAACTCCTCGTCGAAAATATTATGTGGAAGCTTTGTGTCGGTATCATGTTCATAGATCATGGTAGGTAATGACACCTAAAACATTGTCAGCCTATTCAAAAAAGGGAGGATCAAGTCATCTTGAATGTTACCTGATAGGAGAACATGATGTCGGCCATCCGCAATAGCGCCCATGTTCGCCGCCTCATTTCCTACAATTAAATGCCCCAGTCAGTCTTGATTCGGAGGCTCTGTTCATATGTCTAGAAGATATGATACGCACCCCCTTGAAAGGTGAGATGGAAGGAAACCATTCCGCATCTCGGTGATAGCCCATGCGAAAGGCGATCCGCGTAATTATTGACGTGATAAGCCAAAGGCCCAGATCAGCATCCCAGCGAGAAGAGTATTCTCCGAAAAGATACAGTAGCATAGTCTCTACTGTATATTCTACTGGCTTCGTATAGTCGGCTTCTACAAGGCATTGAACGGTCCGTAACCGATATTCTGCTGCCAAATCTAGGGATCTTCCTTGCCACTCCGGCGGCTCATCTCCAACTTTATGATAGCTAAGCATGGCAAGACATAGCATAGAATATAATAGGCCTATCCACATAATGGACGATTTTGACGGATCTTGCCAGTGAGCTCGTAACTGCTGTTGGAAAGTTGGCCCGTGTATTATACTAGCGGCCGTATCTAAGGAGTTGAAGTATCGCGACACCAACGTTGTAATCGCAGTCTTCGCAGGCAGTTCGGCTCTCAGTTCGACTTCGGATGAAGGTGGCGCAGAAAGTAGAAATATGGGCGAATTTCGGGCGGTGGGTGGCTTCGAGGACATTACGCGACGGTAACTGTTTTCTAGGTCCTTCTTGTGTGAGGCGTAGAAGTTTTTCACTTCAGTAACATCAGCTAGGAGAGTGTGCCAATGCTCCTGTCCAACATACATCGATTTGCCTTGATCGGCGTCGACTTTGAGTACTCCTAGAGATTCGGCAAGATTGTCGTCCACATCGCTCCCGTCTTCATCAACATCGCCCCTCATTTCCCCGCTTTCATCTCGGTCGAGGCGTAACGAAGAGGAGCTATCAGTATTTGAGACAGCTCCAACAGGAGCATTTCGCGAGGACGATGATGCAGCCTCAGCCGCAGCTGCAGCAGTCGACGGGTCAATATTAGCGCCACCGTGCATCAAGCTTAGTACTAAACCCTCTAGACGATCAATACGATTCTGCATATCATCGGGGCTGGGATTGGTCCCGGCGCCGTTTTGATTCTTTCGCCGGCTGGATGGTGTTGCGTAAACACATGATTGCGTATCACCTCGCTTCACGCAATTCTCACAGCTCGGGGCACCCCGATTACATTTCAACCTATTCTCCGTTAGCCTGCAACTTCTGTTTCAGGGCAGGAGGACTTGTATGCGGGTGTAGCCCGAGTATACGCGAGTCACTTACTTTCTCGTCCTGCATGGGTAGCAGCTAAGTGGTACTCGATTTCTCCGCCGCACTACTCGGAATTGCTCCTCAGGCGAATGGCCGGATGGGGAGGTTCCAGCCGAAGGAGGTGTGGGTGTCATTATGGAAGTGAAGAAGTGAACTACTGCAAAGACGGCAGCTAATCTGTTTCAGTGTGCTTATTCCTCGTCACGAGAACTGTACACGAGCTCGTAACTACTGGAAATTATACAGTCTCACTGCTCCAGCTCCAACGTCAATGATGTAGTCTTCACGACGCTCTGTGACGGGAGGGGATACTTGAAAGCTGGTAGTACGGTGTTCTGGCACTCAATATGGTTGACGGTTCCGTAATAAAAACTTCAGATATGATGAAGTCGAGCGGTGGACTGGCGCTTTCAAACCAGACGGGTATCAAACACGGGATCGGAGTGGAACTAGAATATTTGGTGAAACTCCAGGCCCGCTGACAAAGGCGTAGGAACGACAATTACGGTATATCATGCGCCTCGGCGCTCTTTATAGTGGGGGGTTCAGGAGTCGGGATGCATAAAAACTCCAGGGCGCGGAGAATGTTTCCAGCGCAAGAGGGAGAGGTTTCATCGAGAGCACCAGGCGGTGGAGTTCGCACGGTAATCGACGGCAATGGGCTTTCGCTAGGCGGGTTGAACCTGATAAGGACGGACACGGGAGAGTGGGCGGCACGGCAGTGGCGTGGGCAGAGCAGGGCAGTCGAATTTGTAAGACACGAACCAGCCACTATGGTAGAATATGGATGGTGTTGCGATGTTTGGTGTCGCAGGCAATTGCTACAGCATACAGTTCGACACAACGTCACTGAGTCCACCGCACCCGCACACAAGTCGCCGGATCCTACAGTGTCTACCGGAAGCACTCGTCAAAGCCCCGTGTTGAAGCGAGACACCCGAGCAAGAGTCGACGGCGCGGCAATATCGACAAACGGAATCAGACGGGACAGAACTGGTCTGGCTGGCGATGCAACGGCGACAAAGGGAGGGCAGAGGGAGAGCAGACGTAACAGGCACAGGGCACTTTCGGTACAGTTATGCCCTGCAAAGCCGGACGGACGGACGGACTGGTTTGCAGCGTTCGACGTCTACGATGTGGAGAGGCGTGAAGAGACGTGGATATAGGGTCGAGGAGGAGAAGTGCAGGATGGCATGAGGTTGGGTCTAGATGCAGACTCCAACCGACAACCACTACCGGTATGCACACTGCTTACCTAGGTGCCGACTAAGGTAGGTAAGTGCCTAGGTAGGTGGGCAGGTAGATGCAACACACAAAGATCCGAGGGCATGGTGGGGGTTCCTGACATTCTTTCGTCACAGCCAAAACGCCATGGGTCCTTGTATCCATGTAGGTATGTGGTGTGCTAGCTGTATACGTACCTTACCTAAGTGTGCTTTTCCCGCGTCTACTCTCTATCTCAGTACCTTCTTGACAGGCACTACCGGTACTTATATCTGTCGGTACCTACGTAGTACTACTGGCCGCTAAATACATACAATGTATGTAGGTATGCCTACCTAGTATCCTACATACATAGTATTGACGTACTTGGTCTTGATCGCCTTGTACTTGTCAGCAGGTTCAGGCAACCTATGCTGACGTATCTCGGGCACTGTCGTCGTCCAACATTGAAACCAACAATAATACAACTATAGATGCATATGCGTAGAGCTCATACCCTTGACCTATGTTCTGGGATTGGGTGTTCTCCAACCCATGTGGGAGTATACGCCATGTAGAAATGAATCGACCTAGAAGTGTTAAATGAGTTGTTGGTTGTAGTATAGAAATTACCCAGGTACAGTACTCCGTAGACTACGGTTGCAACGTAATGTAGTATGGATCTGAAGGTACAGACTAAATACCTAAGTAGCATCAAATGCAGGTGGTGCAATACCGCACCTCCCTACCTAAGTACCTACTGTAGGCTACCAAGTTAGTTACGTGATGCGGCACACTAGATGCAGGAGTACATGTAGAAAAGACAGGTTTGACATAACCTACCTGCAACCAAAGAATGAGTCATAGTATATGCATAAGTAGGGTACCTATTTGTACTATGCATCTCCACATTGGAACATCAAATCACTCACCTTTCTATATGTAGGGTGGTTCGCAATTGTCACTCACAAACTCCTCGTCAATTCACAGTACTTACAGGCAAGTGGCCGCGATCGATGAGTCAGCCAAGTGCAATTAACAGCCTGGCGCACCATGGATTTAAGCTCTCATCTCCGCATTCTTCGGATTGTGACCAGCATCAGCGATGGTATACCTAACTAGGCAAGTATAGTTTTTTGCGAGTCAAGCATTACAGTGTGGACAGGATCACAAAATTTTCTACATTACGCAGTTATCAGGGTAAAGAGCCAGGCAAGTTATGGATATCTGAAGCTAAGTTCCTCAGGATATCCAAGCAGAGGACAATCAACATGTATACTTGGCCAGTCTAATAGAAGAGTAGCTCAAAACCGGTCGGGGAATTCTTCGAACCCGACAGGCTCCGTACCTATCCTATACCCACGTGTCGTTTGACAGGCAGGTCAAGTATTTAATCCCTATTATTTACACTAACTTAGGTATGCTAGGCACGGGGCAGACCTACACTTTCAGGTACCTAGGTAGGTTATGTAGCTTGCCCGGAGTTAGTGGCGTTTAACTGTATCCCTATTTGGCAATTACTATGCGACTAGCGGTTTTAATGGAGCAAGTCTTTCTCGGTCAACACCCCAACACCTTCGACTTCGCCGAATCATCGCACTTTCGATGTTGTTCTTATATATGTCCTGGATAGGTGCCAAAGGGCGGGCTCACCCGTTGCTGAATCGTCTGCGCTTGTCCGAAAGAAGATAATACTATATACCTAGGTATTTCGGAGAGCCGCACCTAAACTCGCAGTGTAGATGGACATGGTGGCGTTCTTGTACTTATCTCAAGCACTTGGAACCGCGCCAGTATATTATACCCGCTGCAACGGCTACATCGCGAGATAATTCATTTTCTCCATGACGGAAAGGAATCTTGGATAATTCTACAACGTCGAATCTTCTTCGAAAGGCCTTCGATGCTAAGTAGGTTCACTTGTTGACCCTCTCTGTGACCAGCCAGTTCTCCGAGGACCTAGCTTCATAGCCACATCCTCAATATGGCGAATTACGACAATAGCAGGTCCTTATCACCTGCAGAGCATCTTTCTCAGATCCAAAGTGATCCATCAGAAAATGGTGCATGTCAAGAAGATACCCCAGATACGGAAGCTAGGCGTCTTCTGTCTCATGATCATCTTGATGAAAGTCGGGTGCTTGGACAGCCGACATCACAAACTCGTCAAACAGGATGGTCATTTGCCGGGCTGTTCGCAGTATCTATAGTTGTTACTTTCGCCCTTGCCGGCCTCCTACTATCCCTCAACCCCTTGAAGCCGAATATCAAGTCGGGAGGCGATAGCCATTCTCCACCATCACAACCTTTCCGCCCAGATAATAAATATGTCCTAGACCCGGCATGGGACTTCCTCGCTCCGAACCAAGTGAGGGAATACGAATGGACCATCACTGATGGAGAAGCCCACCCGGATGGCATACATAGGCCAATGATGTTAATTAACAATCAGTTCCCGGGACCCTTAATCGAGATGAACGAAGGAGATATACTTATTGTCAAGTTGGTGAATAAGGCTTCCAACTCTACCGCAATTCACTGGCACGGTATCTTTCAAAATGGAACAAACTGGATGGACGGAGCTGCTGGGGTGACTCAGTGTCCTATTTCCCCTGGCCAGTCCTACCAGTACAAGTTTAATGTAACAGGCCAGTCGGGTACTTGTAAGATAAACCCCTATGCATCAATCCCTCCTGAAAGACTCCCGAGCATCCACAACATCTCCTCACGATAAATCTGTTGAAGTCAGGGCATAGAGCTAACGCATCAACACAAGATTTTTATCATGGTCATCAAGGGGTCCAGGCCCTCGATGGTCTAGTAGGGCCAATGGTAGTTCACAACCACCAAGAAGCGGCGAGATCATACTCGACAGATCGCGTCATCTTGCTACAAGACTGGTGGTACGATCCGGCAAGTGGTCTCATGCGAGATGTTCTATCACCGGGTGTCGAGGATGCACCGATTCCTAACACAGCACTGATGAATGGGGTTAACCAGGCTATCTGCTCTGACCACCCGAACAGGAAGTGTACTGAAGTGAAAACCACGTCCTTGCCACATCTGGATATAACTCCTGGTGAAAGACACAGGCTTCGTTTTGTCAACGTAGGCGGTTTCGCATGGTTTCAAGTTGCCGTTGACGAGCATGACGATTTACAAGTCGTTGAAGTAGATGGAACAAGTGTCAAGCCGTAAGCAAATCTCGAAGTCATCTTCTTCTTGTTCTTGGTCGGCCTTCTGGGTACACCGCTTCCTCTCGGGCCAAAATAACGGCCTAGTCACTTCTCGCAGTTCCCAATACGCGCAAAATGGCAAATACTAACCTCAAGTGTGTATGTAGTACTTTGGGTTCGCCTTTACTTATTTCTCCTGGGCAACGTTACAGTGCAATCCTGAGAGCAGATCACCATGAAGGATACTTCTGGCTCCGTGCGAGAATGGTCACGTCTTGCTTTGCAGAACAAACCCTTCCCGAGAATGGTATCGAAGAAGCAAGAGCCATTGTCCGTTATATGAATAGACTACATACGCGACATGGGGATCACGATGAAGACGTAGGCACAAAAAACACTCATCTTGAAGATGAGAACGAAGAAGAGCTAATCTTGCCTCACACAACCTCCGAACTCCCGTTTCTCTCAGTTTGCAGAGACTTGAGCTCAACCACGTCTTTCCAACCCTCACCTCAACAACCTGCACCAGAGGTTGCAGATCACTCGTGGTATTTCCGCGTGAATCTTGCCATTGGGGACTGGCGCCTTCAAAGAGGGGTTTTCAACGCATCGTCCTTTCGACCAAACCTCAAGTATCCCACCTTACACCGAATCCTTGACGGACTTGCTCACAATAATGAGTCCTTCGCCATAGAAGGCGTTAATACGATCGCTTTCGACGCTGAATCCGAGCTAGTCATTTCGAACAACAAACTAGAAACTGTCGACGTTATTTTACAGAACATGGACGAGAACAGTCACCCCTTTCATCTTCATGGAGCGAAGATGTGGGTGCTAGGGGCAGGTCATGGCTACTTCCCTGGGTACAAGGCATTAGGCTTCCTGCCGGAAGGGAAGGGTCTTCTCGACCCATCGAACAGGACCATCATAAGAAACCCCCTCAAGAGAGACACCATCACGGTCGAAGGTTTTGGATGGGTCTTGCTCCGGTTCATAGCCGACAATCCCGGCATATGGTTATTTCATTGCCATGTGATCTGGCACTCGGAGGCTGGAATGGGAATGCAGTTTTTATCGAGGATAGACGACTTGCGCGACTTGCAGGTGCCAGAAGAGGCACGCAAACTGTGCGACAAGCCCGAAGAGGAGCTGAGAAAAGGGGCACCGCCAAAAGATGAGATATTCTTCGGGTTTGGCAACGACGAGCGTCAGCCACGCACTTACGCAGCCCATACCAAGGTATAATACAGCCGAAAATCCAGGCGAGAATTCAAGCGTGTGGGCAAAGGAAAAGGAATGCAAGACTCTGAATATTATTATGACTCTGCATTCAACAAATTACGTAACTCCTATTAGGTCACTATTCGTTAAAGTCTGTTTGATTTCAGCGCTGTCTGTAGCTATGTTTTGGGGGCTGTCATCTAATACGCATTTGCGATCTAGATATCATCAGGGCGCCGAGAAGTAATGATAATGTCATTCCTTTCCTTCCCAACCATAAAAAAATCAGGCACTAACTAGTGACGATTAATGATAGAACACCTGGTGAGGGTGAGGATATGCTGCCGAGTGTGGTACTCAGTGATAAACGACGCTGGATAAGTGGGACCAGCGCCAAATGGAAACCTCCGGATCGGCCACTACCCTGGCTTTCAATCCCCGTCTTTCCAACCGTCTCAATCACACCAAATCCAACTGCAGTGGCCTCATGCCATCTCTCCGTCGGAGTCTAAAGCGATGTAAATCTGGCCTTGATCCGTCGCAGACACTCTAGGAGAGCTAGAGGTCGGAATGGTATACATATTGGTTGAAAGATTTCAATTCAATATCCATCCCCAGAAATAAGTACCGTAGTTGTATTTATTAAATAGTTGACTTCATGGAGTAATACTTCCAAAAGTGCACACAGCAGGCCTTCCCTAGACTTTCCCGCTTCTCGAAACATTAAGGAACCCGGGAGCACCTTCATCCAGCCAATCGGTCTGACTCATTCGAACCCGAGCGGCCGATGCTCCCGGTCTTTTTGGTTTGCGGGTTCGGAGCCTTTTGATGTTCAGTTCGCCAAATTTAATCCAGACGCCATTTTACTCTAAAGCCCAACGGCTTCCCACCTCTTGGCATTCAAGGCGACATATTGAAATGGCCACGGCCAGAAGCAACAGTCATGGAATCCGAAGATGAGATGATGACGCTCGGGGACAATGGCGATACTGTCGTTAACTCTCGGCCTGGATTGACTCGGGCCCAAGCCTTCAACTTGTACCTCAGTCACGCTTTCTCGACATGGAATGCTCGTGGGTATGAGTTTGCTGCTGTAGGTATATTCGGAAGACCCCTTGTTTTCGGTGACCCCGTTTCGTACCAAGACAAAGACTGACGTTTATTTTCATAGATTCTCTTCACAGCTGCTGCATACCCAGATACACTCGTAGCAGCGGCTCTGCGGTAAGCCTCTGTCTATCTCGGTCGCGATGCATCGCATTGCACGCTTTGATGTGATGCTCTCCATTATGCCTCCCGAGCTTTACGGAGCTAGTGACGTCTAGCGATTCTCACGAAGATCGAGTCTAATGAATTGACTATAGAATGATCATCATATCCACTGCATTGATTTTGCTCTCCAGCTCTGTGGGCCATTGGGTTGAGCGATCGCCAGACCGGCTGCGAACTCTCATGTCGACTATCTGTTGTAATCGAGTATCCGTCATCCTAGGGTCCTTTTTTTGGCTGTTAATCTTGAGCCAGGAGAATCTGCTCACAACAAGCGATACACCTGCTACCGCACCGCCTCGGTTCGCCCTACCGCGCAACGATACCCTCAAGGGTATCATTTTCGCCGTCGCCGTTGCCTTTGGTGTCGTCGAGCGGCTGAGTGCTTCTGGAAACCTCATATCTATGGAGCGAGATTGGGTTATTGCTGTTGCCGGACCTATAGGACATCCTTATGATCTGACAAATTTGAATGCTGTCATGCGACGCATCGATCTCGTTTGCAAGCTGATATCCCCTATCTTCATCTCCCTCGTCATTTCGGTGACGGACTCTGTACGTATTGGCGTACTATATACGGGCCTGGCGAGCCTTATAAGCATTCCGATAGAGCTTGTCTCTGCTAAGCGGGTTTGGAACAGCAGTGCGGTCTTGCGAGTTCCGAAACCAGTCCCAGTTTCTAGACCAGCACAGGACTCTGCCACTAGAGTGGAAGAGGGAGGGGCTAGGACTGGATCTTGGCTAAGTAAACTCCGCCAATACTCCCAAGGGTTGGCAATGTATTTCAATACTTCAGTCTGGATGCCGTCGTTCGCTCTTGCAATGCTGCATTTCAACCTGTTGACCTGGCGAGCAACCTTCATCACATACTTGATTAACGTCGGTTACTCACTTACCACGATCACGGTCGCCCGGACTATCGGTTCGGTCTTTGAGATTAGCAGCACAGTTAGTAAGTAATTCTTGTTTCCACTTTATTCTCCAATTTTGTCAGTTTGATGGTGCAAGCGCTCCTTCTTTTCTCGAGCTGGTATCAGAACATTTCCAGATCATCCTCAAGACGGCGACAGCTAACTTAAGCGTTATAGTCACGCCCCGGGGTATCGTATATCTAGGGAAACATGGTCGACACGGCGCCGCATCAGGTGATGAATCCAACATCAGCTTGATGGGCGAGGAGCCGCAGCAAGAAGACTCGATCAACGACGCTCAGACCGTTGTCGGTCTCCAGCGCCTTGGGCTTTGGGGCATCAGCGGCCAGCTCATCAATACGGTTAATTAGTCCCCGCCAGGCTACGTCTCGTGCTCTGCTAACTCTCAATCAAGATACCCGTCGTCCTAGCTCTCTGGGCCATTTCCGCAAAACGTGACCAAGCAGTGGGAGAAGATACTCCTCTGATCCAGCGATTGGCAGGCGATAAGGCAACGCTCAGCGTGGGTTGGAGCTTGATCCTGTTCTCATTTCTCTCCTTCTCGCGCCTCGGCGTCTGGATTTTCGACCTCACCACGCAGCAACTGACGCAGACCTTGGTGCACAAGACTCAGCGGTCGAGCTTTGCCGGCATCGAGAACTCTGTCGTCAATGTGTTTGAGGTACTCGGTGCCGTCGCCTCCATCAGCTTCCCCCACATTGAGCAGTATCGCTGGCTTGCGCTCGCGAGTCTAGTGTCTGTCGTATTGAGTTGGTGTATATACGCTTGGTGGGTGCGCTCTCAACGTGGGCACCTCGTTCATTGGGAAAAACTTGGTGAGAGATGTTGAGCCGACACGTTGGTGTGGCTGGCGCTTGTTTCCTGGTGGGCTGTTAGTATATTCTTATTCCTTTAGCCAACTAGGCCAGTCGTAAGATATAAATAAGACCCCGTTACACGAATCCCTATAACCCTATTTATCCGACTGAGTCCCTCCCCCAAGAGGTAGATTCCTAGCCACCCGTTCATGTAGCGATTCTAACCCTAATAGCACATCTGTGGTCATTGCCTGAACGCTCATCACCCCAAAACACCATCCAGCTGAGCCCATATGCCAATTTTGTGAAACGATACGGGGGACATGAGCCTATTGTCAGATTATTGTGATCTTTAGACCTGTACGCTTTAATACACTAGCTTTTCTTTCTTGGTCAGGCATAGTATAGAACAACCAACACCCACTCGTAGAGTGTATCTACCTGATCCTGATGAAACCTTGCCTAGGTCTCTTTAGAAACAATATTAATAGTCTCACTACCATTTAAATAGCGTTCATTAGCAGGAGACAATTTAAACTTTAGCAGTTAGCTATTGCAGTTAACTGTAGCCAAGGCCGCCAACACATCTAAGCTAAAATTAAAGCCTAAATCTAGATCGATATTCATTGAAGATTCCAAAGCAGGCATAACATTCTCTTGCGGAGAGAACTGATGACTTGACACAAAATCTGTCCTTCGTGAAGTGGCGAAAGGATCGGGCTCAACTTCGAAAAGAGTGTTGAAAATCTCATCAAAGTTCCATACGACTCCTGAGCCCGGGACTTAGTCGCCTAGCAGCTGTGCAGTGTTCACCCAAAAGTAATCATGGTGCTGGTGTTTTGATCCAATTAGTCAACAAGCCGGCGCTCCCGGCGAATTCAGCTCTGGACGGAAGACAATTACGGTGCCGGCCATTGAGCCATACGAAACCAAGCACCATGAATACCATACTCTGCACCATAAAATCTCGGCTATTTACCCAAGAGCTTGCAGCATGTTCAGATTTGACTAACCAATCATAGTAAGTATTTCGCCTATGAAGACCATTGTGATAATGTGTACTGAGTATTGGATGCCATAGTAGCACCATATAATAGCATAGTGAGTATCCCACAACACCATATATTCTAATGTGCATTAGCAATCTCTGTTACGGTGAATATGTAACTATAAAGAAGAAAGGAGAGTCCAGTTGGAGTTTCTTAATTGTCTTCATTCAAGTAAACTGGAGTACAGTCATAAAAGCTAACAATTACATAATACCTTCTCTTCTCCGTTAATTTTATATCGCTTACCATGTCACCCTCAACAGAGACAATTGTTAACGTTGTATTTGGAATAGCGGCGTGTCTTACAGCCATTGGAGGTATCTTCGCCAGATGCGTGCTGGGAGGAGCCTATATTATGATCAAATCAACTCGGGAGGTCTGTATATAATTACCCTCACTCTTCGCTCGATCGGCTTCGATCAATGTCCGTATATTCTTCTGCTGATGTGATCTAGGCCAAGATGTCCTACCCTCGAGTGCAGCTGTGCAACGGGAGCAACTTTTTCGCCTTGGCCGCTTTACAGCTCTTGAATATTCCAATAGTGACAACAACAGCAGGGTTTCACTACCAGTCACTACCAGAGACATCGAGGCGCATTAATGGCACTAATTCAACACGAGTACTGGTTAAGGAAGCGTCAAATGAAGTGTGCGGTGCTGGATATAGAGGGGAGTGGATTGAGCGACTACGTGCCAGAAACACGGGCAGGCAAGGAGTAAGTGAAACTATGTGATTGACAATAAAAGCCCAAGCATAGGGTACTCGTTATTTTAAGGGCAATACCCTATCGCTTCACCGAAAGCACATGCAGCTGCGACTAGTAAAAAGCGACACCATATACGTGGTGAGAAAAAAAGACTGCACCATCCCTTATACAGCGGAAGCGATGCCTTGCTCTTGTTTCTGATACACCGTCAAGCTTCTCCATGAAATTATTGGCCTTACTCAGTCACAGTCGTTATAGTATTAAAAGGGAGCGAGTCTAGTCTTCGGCTCAACAGAATACCATCTCCTCTCTCGTTATTTATGGTAAAAGCATTTACATGCTTGTGAGGTTTTGCCGTGGAAGCATCAGAGGCGATCTCCCGTTAATATGGATATAATACACCCATCTTCATCACTCTGAACTTCAATTGTCTTGCGTAACTCTAAGTTACAGGATGATATAACTACTTCCTACACCCGATCTGCCACTGTGATGTTTTAATCTAGCACAGAAATATTATTATGGAAAGCACGCAACCTTATGATACTGCATTACATATAATTTCTAGATATATATACTATGTCTATTGATTAGGGATTACATTAGGCGTATAAGCCGCGAATCATCTATATAACTGTATCTCAATCCCCTTAGCAGCAAAGAAGGCGTCAATCTCCCTGATATTTAGGCCGAATATCTCTGCAAAATCTCTCATCTCGCAATTTCCTCTAGGGTATACAGAGGCTGACCTAATTATCAAAGGCTTTTCAACATGGCTGACCCTAGTATTATATTCCATCATAAGAGCAATCAAATGGGCCAACCTGCCTTTAAAAACGCCATTCATCACGCAAATAAATTAGCCTATTTCTTCGTTGACGTCTTCGTTAAGTGGTTCTCTGCCTCCATGAAGAGAAAATTGCGGCGAGTATAGTAACGAAAGCGGCTCCGAGAGCTCTGGAATGCAGACCTGAAGCCGCAGCCTTGTCTGGTGAAGTAGGGGAGGTGGATGGAGGCACAGCAGAGGCAGATGTTATGCCGCCGCTAACGCTAGAGCCTATACCAGATCTAGGAGAGTCTATACCAGAAGAGTATGGACCTAAAGTCCTGGTACCTGATGTGCCTGTGCCTGAAGTGACGCGTATACTAGTTGTAGCGGAAGTCACAGTGGGAAATAGGGTAGCAGACTCTTCAAGGGGAGACGAAGAGCTCGAAACACTGTGACCATCTGCCACAAGATCGTTAGACTTGGATTTGGGTTCACTTGCTGTGGTTGCTACATCTGCGCTTGTTGCAGTGGGCTGAGTACTTGCAGATTTACCCGTTGGTTTGCTGGTAGGAGCAACGGAGGAGGAAGTAGGCTCAGTCTCAATGTCATCGCAACCAAGATCGAATAGGGGTGTAGTAGTGAGATCGCTGCCAATGATACCGAAGCTCGGATTGGGGGTGTCAGGGGCAGCATCTTGAAGAGTATACCACCTATGCTAAACTCAGCCAAGCAATGCTTCAAGCCAGCATTGTAGCCTCGGATTAAAAGAACTTCATAAATCAACTTACCAGACGTTAGTTTTCCCAAACATAGGACATCCCACAGTCTTCCAGAATTTCTCAGCGTTCTCGACAGACGCAATAGAGTCTCCGCTATCCTTGCCGCTGACAGGGTGGCCCGTTTCCGTAACCCAAACCGCTTTTCCGCCAGCAGCTGCCTGTGTTGTTCCTAAAGCATTTTGGAACAGGGACTTGCTCTGACCAATGGCATTAGGCATCGTATTTTGAAAGTATGGATAAGCGTCCATCCCGATCCAATCGAGTGCGTCGACGACAACTCCGCTAGATGAATTGTCCCACGCAGTCCAGGTGTCGACATGTCCGAGAAGAGCACCTTCCAGGGCGGTGTCAGCAATAGCTTCTTTAACTTGCTTAACGTACCCCAAAAGCACATCAGGGTCGACGCCAGGGTTAGACCCGGCAGCAATCCCCTGAGGCGAGTTGCGGTACAAGTCCTCGCTACCAATCGAGATGCCATCGACGATGCTGCCAAGATCGTTCCCATACTTCTCGATAGCGGCCTTCAGGGCGAGGATCTCATTGGCAAAGGCGGCGTCTCCAGCAGATGCCCACAAACCCAACAAAAGCGAAGTCTTGGTTTTGATGGCGGCCGGGATAGCAGAGATGGGATCACTGGCTGTACCACCTTGCTGTATACATACCGGTCAGGCTCAAAATGAACACATGCGCAGTCTGTATGACAAAAAGAGGAACTAGCTTACGACCATGGTATAGAGCCGAGCACTGGTCCAGCCCTTGGTACCTTTCAGGTTGGCAGCGGTGGTAAACTCGGCCTCAAAATCAGGCTGCATCTTGGCAGCTCCATTGGTGAAGGTAGAGCCATAGTTGAAACCAAGTCTAGTGGCAGACGCCGCAGAAGCGAGGGCCGTAAGTAGTGCTATCTTATGCATGGTAACTGTGAAAAAAGCCTCTAGTATAGGCTATGCACATGTAGACTAGTTCGAGAAGAAGGGATATCGTGATGACGAGCAAAAGGTTGCAGACCGAGATAAGAGAAATAAGAAGCCGGAGACCTTATGCGGCCAGTATAGTAAGATTACCGACGCCAGCAGACTTGGAAACGAGTGCTATGCTATTATGGAATAAGACTCAGACGACGAAATGAAGGTTCAGTGCTGGCTGAGGGGAGGCGGGTAGAAACGGATTGATGAGTGTACGTCATAACCACATGCAGTACCTACCAAGAGCTGCTATGAAAAGCCAGAAGGATTAGGGAGAAAAAGGAAGCCTCGACGTTGTGTAAGTGAACTGTCAAAATGGCAAGAAAGACATTGCACATGCAAAGAAGAATCGAACGGGGTCTTCCGACAAGCGTAGCGTGGCATTTGTTGTTGCCCATTTGAGCTTGGCATTTGGGGGTCGCATTCCCACCTACACCACAAATATGTTCCAGCAGATTACATATACCTGTAGAGCAGCAGCTACTATATGGCAATTGTTACAGCTGTATATGGCGTTTTCTTTCATATGACGCCCTAATACGGCACTACCTACGTAGGCCAGGGCTCGCAATTATAGAATAGAATTGAACCTATGTACACTGAGACGAACATGAACACGCATCATTCCCTCGCACTATACTCCGTGCTCTCCTTGACCGGAAGAAAACGAGCGAAGCCGAATGCTCCATATCCTTACGAATCTTGTCTAAATTCGTGAGATTCCAAATCAAATCCCCAACGCCAAACTTGGAGGCCTGAAAAGCTAGTCGGACATACATTCAAACACAACCCATCATTCCCCCGTCATCCACGATGTGACCAATGCAAACAGTATTAAACAGTTCCAGTCGAAACTTTCCAACTCCCAGCTATTAACGCGAACCCTCTTGCTGTTCATATTGGCGACCCCATGACGCGTTGCCGACCCTAGCTTGGGTCGGATTTCTAGGCGGTTGCGACGCTGTCGTCGGCCCAGTACCCACTACAGCTTCAGCCTCGGGATTTCTCCTGTAGGGATCGCTTGCATCGTAAGCATAGTACTGCGGCCCGGCAGCCCCTATGTCGCCTCTATCGTCATACGGAGTATAGGTAGTAGTGTGAGTTGACGGGCCCTGGTCCGCACTGTCGTCGTATGCTTGTGGATGGGTTGTTGAATCTTGGTAGGGACTTGCCTGTCTTCTGTATCCGCTTCCCGGATTGGGCTGAGCATTTGCTATAAGCCCAGCGCTCTCCTCCGGCACTGGGTCTCCAGGAGCACCAGGCAAGCCGAACGTACTCCGACGAAACTGATTTGCAATTGGTAGATGGTCTGTACTTTTACCATCAGCATTATGCGGCATCGGATAGCTTGTATCAGCTTTGAGCTGATAGCTTGGGTCTTCGTGGCGGCGCTTAGCCCCTACAAACAACCATCGGATTCCTCTACCGAAGGCCTTCACGATGTCCCACACATTAACAGCGTCAGCGAATGCTCTGAGACCGGCAAATCCTCCTTTTTTAGGCCCACGCTCATTCTCTCGAGCTGGCATCCCAATTGAGGGATTAGGGCTAGGGTAGAAAGTAGTCTTGGCGTTCTCCTTGTACGGAGCGTAAGGAAAAGACCACAGATGAAGTATGGCAAATAGAGCCATCTCAATGCAGAGAAGTAAGCTAGGGATACCGACTTTTAAGTCGGGATATGCGAGTTTCGCGCTCGGGCTTATAAGGTTCAAACTTGAGGAGGTGGCCAATGAGATAGCTATCGTTTGCCAGAAGGACAGGAAGACGACAAGCTTGATGGCTAACACTTTCAGGCCCAGCTTGTGCTCAGCCAAGGGGTGCCTGAACTGCGTATAAAATTGGAACAGACAGTAAATAGCGATTGTAACCGCAATAGCCTCAATCACAATGACCTAAGGTAAGTGATGCTGAGTTAGCAAACATAAGCGCACAGACCACAGTTCTGTCATTAAACGTACCCAGACATGAGCAAATACAGGGCTGTTCGAGCTCTCACAATATCGACCAAAATATTCTGTTACCACGGAAACGATAGCCATAGCGACGCGTATGAAGCAGTACTGGTAGACGCCGACCCAGATGATGTTGAACCACGTCAGACCGGATTTTGGTACCCTCCAACAACCACGATCACCACCGCAGCACTTAGCGAACCAGTTTACGGGTATGAGCCAAGGCTTTATCGGGTGCATCTGGCGAAAAAACTGCTTCTGCTCGTGGAGATCTGGCGCCACAAGATGGCACATTAAGGCGAAGAAAGACGAAATGGCGAAGGCTTCGTAGGCCTCGCTGATAACTTGGAAGTATACAGCATTCCAGTAGAACCATAGAGAAAGAAAAGACGACGTCGCATATATGGGTACCATGAAGAGTATTCGAATGATGCTGTCATTCGTTAGTTTCCCAATTATCATGAGTCGAAAGGACTAGAAGGAGCATACTGTTTTTGCTCGCGAGGCTTCGTGTAATTAAGTGCATGTTGCCACATGAGATAAAAACTCACAATGTAGGCAACGATCGTAGAACCTCCAGCAATGATCAAGGCTAGCTGGTGAAAGGTCAGGTTGCCAGCGAGCTTCTCCTCCGACCCAACTATATTGCACGAAGTGGTCAGCCTACCAAATCCATAGATCGACGTGAGCCGCTTAGCACCAAGCCTCTCGGCGCGTGGCAACGACAGGGGCAGCGAAGCTTATTTTGGACGAGAACATACTGCGCAAATCCTCCAAAGTGGAGTTACATGTCGTATTCCATATACCCGAGCCCATGTTGGCGGGCGCGATGCTGCACAAAAAGCGTCAAGCGTCGAGAATTCGGGCCTCTACTAGCAATGAAGAGGCGACTTCGAAATGAGTTGGGCCGCCACTGTAACGCGCGGTCAACGACTTCGACGCTCGTGACACTACAAACGCAGCGGCGGCAGTTTTCCCAAGGCTGCAAATGCGCCCGTGGGACTTGCGCATGCGCTTGGGTGTGTTGGGAATCTGAGATCGGGGAAGTCGATGAAGGAACGTGGATCGTGGAGTTGGAACTGAGGCTGAAACAGCGGAACAGACGGGGCAAATCGAGATACCGGTATTCGTAGGTCGGTCGATAGACGGGAAACACGCACGCTTCGTTGTAGAGGCAAGAGAACACCCGTGGGATGTTCGTCGCACCAAGTTGAGGCTGCAAAAGTTCGTAATGCACAAGAACAATAGAAGTTTCAGGATGAAAAGACGGGTTGTAGGGAAATGAACGAGCAGGGTAGATGAATGTTGAAACTCCAAGGGTAAAGATTCAAGAGGTTGCTGCCGAACTGCACTAACATAGTTGGGTTAGCGGTGAATGGAAACGCAGGGCTTCAGGGGACGCACAGCTGGGCAGGCACTGCCTCACGCACATGCCTGCCAATATCCGCACTAGGGACCTAAATGCATGCCCAGGTAGGCAGGTACCTCAGATAGTTAGTTACTTAGCTTGAAACGGCAGCTTCCTAGCTACATGAGGTACTCCTATAATATAACATACTACCTAGGTAGCTTAGGTACCTATTGATATCTCTCTTAGGTAAGTAGACTTCGTTTAATCAATGCCCAAAGGCCCTAATTGTGGGGCATATTATTTCGGGCGGAGCAAGCTCACTGCCCATATACTACGTACAGACGCGGTGGCTGAGACTGCGACTGCACACCGACGCGGCATGCTACCTAGGTACGCTACTGCATGTAATTCGACGTTAAACCAAGCCTTAGGGGAGATGACGCAACGCTACCCAAAGGAGGCAAGTAGGTTATGCAATGTAGGTACTGACAGATTTATTTAGATATTGCTACTTCGTATATCATAGTTAATAGATAATCCTACAAAATCCCAGCATTATAATTTCTGTACAATCAATTGTACAAAACATATTTTGTTATTAACAACGCAAATATAAGTAGTCATGCCTTGAATAACAGCACATCATTTACTTGCTTTTCTTTTGTTTCTTAAGAATATTAACAACTGGTCAACTTGTATAATTTGAACGCTTTAGTATTAAGATATGGTAACAAACTACTGCGAAGCCTTAAAACCCGTTCAAATGTTAGCTTTTCACAAGGCATCTTCACATATATGATTTGGTTGACAATACCAGTTTTTGGGAATAAATGGTTCTTATACTACATGGTGGTAGTGGTAGTGGTAGAATTCTGCGTGACAAGGTGAGGCTGCTAGTAGACGTAATATACCCTTGGTGTTGAGCTGCTTTGCGAAGACCTAACAAGCCTAGCTAAGGCAAGTTTTCATAAAACTGCCAACTCAATGTCACTCTTAAGCCTTAAGCTTAAAAGAGTTAAATTCTCGGAAGAGCATTTAAACCTAGTTTAAAGACAAACCGAGAATGGACAGCATTATGACCATTTATTAAAGTACGATTGCAAAATTTTCTCATTTGGCCTTGTCTATTGCTTTATTATATAATGAATGAGAATCTCAAAACTTCTCAATGCAAACTTCTTTTCTAGAATTGTTGACGAGCATAAGATAAAGTTAAGTGTCTTAAGTTAAGAACTTTTATATATTATACCTTCTTTGACTAGACGCCAAGTTTAATTTGCCTTCATTTGACGCTTATATATCGTGAAAATAAACAATACCACCGTTTCTTAATCCGAGAATATCCCCCCTACTCAGCCACCTTATGAATACATAAACAATCCGCATATTAGTACTCAATGGAATAATCACGCTGTTACTGATGGTCCTCCCAAGGATACACAAGACGAACCCTCGATAAAGGATAATGTTGGCACACCCTTTCTAAGAGGTGGGCATTTCCATTTACTGCAGCTATATTGATGTATAGTATCTACTATAACCTCGACTTGTGCCCCATGATACTGTAGCCTTCTTAGAGGTAGAATATGACATACTTGTAAAGTAGAGAACGCATAGTCGTGTTACCATCAAACTCCGATCAACGTTCAGCTAAGAGCCTGTGAACCGTCATCTATAGAATGGAAAATACTATGTTTGCACAGCTCAGGGTTCCTGTCATAGACTGCGCAAGCGATCAGATATGGCTAAGGGGAGCCCATGAAAAAAGATGCTTCCACCATATCGGGCTCAGATCCGTATCTCGAGAAAGCCGGGATAGAAGTATTAAGTGATAGATATTGTCTAAACATGGAATCGGCTGTAGTTCTTCAAGTTCTTCATAATTTACTCTAGTGTCGTAGAATATCTAGACCCGAAGAGAACATCCTTTCCAACCGCACTCTCTGAAAGTCGCAGGATAATGTCGTCAGCAAAAGATATTCAAATCTAACCGCATTAATCACGGGCACCCAAGCAGGCTTGAGGCCCGTTAATGGGCAGTGGGTTAAATGCTTTATCAAGCTCTACGATAACATCAAAACTAAACCTCCTACATCTCTCGAGCCTTCTCGTGCAACGATAGGCTTGTTTAGGGAGGATGGAGATGTTATTCAAGCGATTTTATACAGCATTGTGTCATCCTACATAATATAGCCACTGAAACTTGGCTGAAACTTGGTATTTGGGTGTCAAGAGCGATCGTTCAGACTGGTTACCAAGAATGATATCTTATGTTATTTCTACGATACCTAAAAATAAGAGTCTCAATCTATCAAGTGGCGTCATTGAGTAACTGGAGCACCTCCTCGGTGTTCCGTACTACGCAAAATACATCATCTAGAGTTGCCAGGCTAGTCGTATGCAGTGTCTCGCCGTCGAAGCTCTTGCCACCGTAGGAGAGCGTAAACATGGCCGTCGCATCCGAGACCACGATGATCTGGCCCGTCGGATTGTGTCCCGGTATAACGCCGCCGTGCGGATGGTCAACGACGCGCAAGTTGGCAGCCATTCGGACAGTGGCGCTAATACAGTGACCCGTCGCAAGGCCTATAACAACAAGTCGTTGGATCCCAAGACTTCTAATGGTGCTCTCCAGATCTGTGCCGATGAAGGCCGAGTTGACGTTCTTCGATTTCACTATTTCTCCCGGCTGCGGTGCGGCGTATTCCATGAACTGCGCGCCGGGACGCGACGGGTGCAAACGGTCGGACTCTGAGAGGGAGTGGTGGCTCACGTGTATAACGTGAGTGTTCTCGGCTGCACGACATGCCCCGAGCATTTTGACAACATTGGCCTCGAAGTCGGGCGTTGACCTTCCGGTATATGCCGGGTCGTTCAAGCCCTGCTGGATGTCGAGAACGAGGAGGGCGGTGCGAGGTAATGTTGCCGCCATAACGAACCCAGCCCGTAGTATGCAGCGGAATAATAGCAGTCCTCAGCTGGCAGAGGTAATGGCGATGAATAAAACGTACCGGAGTTCTGTGCTGATTAGTTACCTGTATTGACTTACATTCGAATTTATACTTCATTCAATGGGACTGACTCCCTTGACTTTGACGGCCAACTTATTCCGTGACATCTAAAAGTGGAATAACGGGATTTTTATGCTTATGCGAACTTCATAGAAAAGGCAACCACACCGACTAGCTATCAAGGACTATATTAAAGGGGCACTGTATTGTTTCCGTCTTGACCTTATGGCGCGGCGCAGTAGGAGTACTAGCAGTCAGCATAACACCACTTTGGCCGCTTACATTCGCGGTGTAGAAATGACAGCCCAATCCCGAACATTCCGGTTACCAGCTATATAGTACACATGCGTACGCGTCCTAATCCACCAGAAATAAGTATAACTGTCATTGTCTAGGTACATATAGGATAGGCTTGCTAGAGACTGGCTACTATGTAGCATACGCAGTATAAGTTAATGAAGTGAGACGGTTAACGCCAATCTGAATCCGAATTGGCAGCATAGGCCGCTCCACTTACACAATGTTAATCTTAATTTGTATGTTGAATTGTTATCCCTATTGTAGTAGGCGTTTGCTGCCGAGACCGCGTCAATCGCATCGTGAGAATGCCTCTCGACATATTGAGTGTATATACACTCAAGGAGTACAGAGCTACGCTCTTCTGACACTTTACAAGTGATTCTATCTACTCTTGTAATATTGTATTGCCCTCTGGTGGAGCTACCTATGCAATCGTTGCCACCACGAGTAGGCGTGGGGCTGTCGTGATCTCTTGTAGTTTTGCGTTTATAGCAAAGCTACCTATCCCTTCTTCTATGTACCACCGTCGAAACCCAAGACCTGCGGTCAAAAGCTAAGTTTAAAAGAAATCTGCCAGACATGTCTTTTCCCTTATACATTCCGATCTAATAATCGCCGTGACTGTGCGAGCGCGCTCATCGAGAAATCCTAGAAATGAGAGCAATTGAATGCACCTGGTTTTATCAGCTTCCTCCTAGTGTGGATACCTAGGGCAGGTTCCATGCTCCCTCTCGTGTGCCGATTATAGTGTAGGTTCTGTTAAATCTCAATGTCCTGAAACGCCGTCCTGGTATCTTGTAAGGAAAGATGCAATGCAATGACCCAATGACGTAGAAAAAACGGCCAATATTATGCCCTTCATCAGCAGTCGCCCCGGAAACATGGTCGTCTCAACTATCATTCCTTCACTCGTCAGGCGGATCGGGGTTGGTAGTCCGGAGTACTTTTCTCGAATAATCTTGATTGTCCTGTAGGGTGTTGATGCTCTCCCGACTTTTATTCTCGAACCGGGTATAAATATTTGTGGCAAAGGGATCCATACGGGGATCGTGGGGCATTAAGCGACTGCTTCTTCGGCCAGTCGAAGTATTTTCCCCATCCCAAACGGACGCCATGGTGGTTGTTGGTGTGCTCATTACACCCAGCGAGCCACTTAGATGGCTGTGAGGTCTCGAGGTGAGCTCTTCCTCTTGCCGGCGCCTCTTGCGTTGGAGATAGAAAAAGATAGCAGCCCCAGCAACAATAGCGACAAGTGCTAGGACACCAATTGCAATTCCAGCGGCAGCACCGCTACTAAGCCCATGACTCGTTGTATTGGCGCCTGGTTCAGTATCAGATCCCGCACTAGATCCAGCTGCTGGTGTCGGCGTGACGGTCACTGTTTGTAAACTAACTGTCCCACTGGCCGTTATGGTCTTAACAGAGGTACTCGGCGTCGAGGTAGTGGTTTGCGTTGTCCTTGAGGAACTGGTATCCTGGAGAGGACATTAGCGGCAGTCTCCAATAAGTTCGTCCTGTTGACTAATGAAAAGATAACAAGAGATTTAACTGGTCCAGTTAAGCATACAGGTGAAGTGCGAAAAGTTGTGGAAGTACTAGTAGTAGCAGTAGTAGTCGAGTCGACTGTGGAGGTTACAGTGCTCGTTGCGTCTACAGTCGTCGAACTTTGCCCCTGAACTCAGAAACAGTTAAAATGAAATATCATCCATCAGCCTAAGCGCCCATAGAAGACAGCTGAGTGTTAAATACGAGAATAAATGACGAAAAAAGAAAAAAGAAATCTTTGCACGTTGTATGTTGTGGGTTTGAGGTTCCAATCTAGATAAATCTTAGGATACTTACTGTGCTAGTGGACGTCGTGCTTCCGCTTGCTGTGCCTGAGGGATTCGTGTCAAGCGCTATGTATCCGTATAAACCTTTGGCTCCACAGGTGTCAGGCTTCCAACCGGGACACGATTCGTTGCATTCATCTGTGTCAACTTGGGATGACACGGCAGGTATATAGTCACTGCACCAGCAATCGTGTTCTTGAAGGATCGCGAACGCATATGACTGATCAACGCAGAAATCGTGGCATAGTCCGTTGGATTGCCATATGCTGCTGTCTTCAATGTGGTCAGAGTGGTGAAATGTCGGACGCTCTATTTGATAAGATTACATACTTGTCGCTGTGGCACCAGTGTTTGTGCTTGCACAATACTCTATTGTAAGGGACCGAACAAGGTGAGGCCCAGTTACGAGGGCCATGGTGGCCAAGAAAGGTACAATGCATCGCGAGCGAGCCATGGTGAAGATGTCCAAAAGATAACTAAAACTTCCTGGAGGGAGAAATGCCACATTAGCAAGAGTCGTGTAGACAGCAGATGAGCATGTCGGTTAGAGTATATGCCTAAGACAATCTAAGGCGACAGCAACGACCTACCTTCGTCTACTTTGAAAGTGATGGCTCAGTAGGGCGGAGTGCCGTAGCGAGCCAGTCAAGTGCGGGAGGTGGCCAGGTCCAAGTCACTAACAACCGAGAGGATAGAAGTCGTAGCTTAGCATTGTCGTAACAAACCTGATCAAGGCCCCGATCTTTGACGATCGGCTCAGGTCCTTAGAAGAATTATCCCAGGATGTCGAGACAAGAGCGAGCCTCCCGAATTCGATGGTGAAGCCGAGGACAGACAACTGGAGATGCCTCGTAGGAAAACAGGCAAGAGGGACGGCTGCGAGGCAGCGGTGGTCCGGGTTTCTCGATTTCTCGATTTCTCGGTTGGCTGAGGAGGAGAAGGAAGAAAACGTCCGAAAACAAGTGGTGGGTTCAATTGGCCTTGGCCTGCGGTTCCAAGGTTGCTAGTCGGGCTCGGTGCCGCGGCGGCGCTGTGGATGGGAAAGGATGGCAGGCCACGACAGGGAAGGGGATGGATGGATACGGGTAAGTGGCCGGGTGGTCAATGGTCAGTGGTTGCAGCGATGGGATTGTGGATGGGACCTCTGATTGCCCTGTTACAGATAGCTTCAGGTGTACTTAGGTAGTGTATAAACGGTGCCTATGGTGCACTGTATTGTAGGTACTGTACGGTACTGGACGGGACTGTAGATCCACATAGATAGGTTCCTTGTACTGTTACCGTAGCGCCATTAGTGCGTGTGGTTCACCTGCAGCTCTCATGCGCCAAGCATGACGAATAGTTGACGGGTGGGTTGAAAGGTGGGTTTGGCAAAAGCAATACGAATGCCCGTACTGTATCTTTTAATGTATCTTTTAATGCCAGGCCTCGCAGGATTGACAGGCTGCAGGGACAAGCTGTATTTGGCGGCACTACATAGTAACAACAAGGCCAGGGGGATTTAGCTTTTGGGCAAATACTTAAGCACGCAGTAAGTACATACACTGCCTGGAAACCAGTATACTGCGCACTACTTACTTAGGTAAGTAGTGTGTTTACTTTAGGGCAAGTAGCGCTTGCACAGTCAGACGAGGGCTGCTGCAGAAGAGCTTGCGAAAAAGTTACGCCACCAATAGCTGATACAACAGTAACACGAGGTCGGAGTAAAAGAGAGACTAGTAGGTGGGGAGATGGTATTAAGGAATGAAGAGAACGGATTTTGCGAGAAGGAAGGGTCCGATAACGGTTTCAAAACAACAAAGAGAGCAACAATAGAGTAAATTGAGACGCTGGAGAGAAGATCGGGAAAAGGATTGTAGGGTAGCAAAGAGGAAACACGACTTACTTAGATAGGAGGAGCAACCGAAGTTGAACAAAGAAATGTCTATTAGTGGATGACGTAGTATTGGTAATAGACCAACACTATCATGCCCGGCGTATATCATGGTGGTATGATATAGAGAATAACAGTATAAATTTGCCTGGGATCAGTATATGCGTACGTATGCGTACTGCGTATATACGTGTAGAAGCATTCCAGAATTAGTGTAACTTATCTAGTCCTTCCATGGGCTCTTGCCAGGGGTATCTGATTTCACTACACTAGGTATGTAGTGTACACCTTTTTTTTTTTATACATGAAAAAAAAAGATCTTCCAAATTTGCCAACTATATATATAGTATACTAATTACTTACACGGAAGAAAGTAGCGGGTAGCAAGCCACATGCGGCAAGTACTGTATTTAATCTAAAACTCAGGATGACCTCATGATTTCTTTTAGGAATAGCGGGCTGTACTGACATACACAGTACGTACAGTATACCTACTAATCTAACTTATTGCAGGTGTATATTAAGCAGGCGTTCCTGACATCCGAGGTGCAATAATGATCTAGGTATTACGCAGTACGCAGTAAACAAGCTCTCGTACTTTGCCGCACTCGTAACGAGTAACTTAAAATCCGTCCTACAATTCCTACCTACTCAAAAGTACCGATATGGACAAGATTTGGTTGAAAAGGATTGTGTACGAAATGGGCATGTGTTGTTACCTGGGGCATGGTGCAAGAAGTGTGTTGGATGTTTCAATTAACGAGTCCATCTCGATTTGAAAAAAAGTTACTTAACCTATCCTTGGATCTTGTCTACTCCATCAGTTGATGTTGATCTTTACTAAGCTGTTACTTGGCTCCACCTGATTTATACATAATACGACATTGGGATCGACTTTCCTTGTATACTACCGTGTACTGTAGGTATATCTATACATCCTTACTTGGCTACCTTCCCCAGTATTATTATCTGGCGTTTCTTGCTGTCTTTTACACTATGTGTAGACTTTTCCTCAACTGATTTGACTCGATGACCATTTATTCAGCATGTGCCTGTTCGTCGAAGTACGGGTGCATTGTCATCGCGTGAGACGTGCAGCGCCGAGGCTTCAGTGTCTGTTTACCAGATGTAGCTACTGGCCGCTAATGCTCATAGGCCAAAACGTTACTGTTTGCTGTCTCGTGATGGGACTGTCCCATACCCAGGTGTTCTCGTATCACGTCGGCACCATGCCATGTTCCGGCAAGCCGACGGGTGCCACAATCTACCCGCCTCTGTTTATGTCTCGTGTTGGCGGACGACTGTGCTGAGGGCTGATTACGCGTCTCATCGCACCGTTTTACAGCGTTCACATGCTTTAGGCCAGAGGAACAACCTCACAATCCCATGAACAATAACTCTCGATGCGGGTTATTGCAAGCAACCGCTACCATCAGTATTGACAATTCAGGCTTACAGTGGAGAAATGGAGAAGAATATCGCCCTGGGCGTCGTAGGTCAACATCTATTTGCACATCTAATGGCTCCTCCAATAGGCATGATCCACCACTACTGCGTGGTATACGTCTTCAATGGCCGATTGCGGTAACCATGGTCACGATACCACCTTATGCGCGAGAATGCTCCGCAAGCTACTTCAAACACGAAGTGACCCCACGGCGACTCCCAGCCTCCTCCAACGTCGTCCGATAAGCTCGCAGCTACGATCGCACCTGTCAAGCAAGCCTACGGCGCTTACTCTGCGAATGCGCACTGGGGTAACCCGGAAGTCTGGCAGAACGCGGGGCAATTGTTCTGCTGTCCGTCTACCTATGCGTAGGTATGGTACAACTCTATTATCTACCTACGCAGTCTGCGTAGATAGACTAACCCAACTGTGATGTAGGTGTGGTTGTACGCTTACCGTAGGAAGGGTAGTTCAATAACAGCCCCTACTATGATAGCCTACGAGGCAGAGATAGTTCGTGGAGTATACGTGTATTGTATACGGAAAACCCAGGCTTGCCAATAGTCGCCGCCGGCCTTGCGTAGGCCTGTGACCTACCGAGATGGCCTCCCCCATCCATAGATAGCCGAACCTTGGCACCATGCCCTGCTTTCATTGCATCATCGTCACACCATAATTTCAATTACAGTATCAACGACTGCCCGGGATTTCGATTCAACCAAGTATTAGCCACACGACCACGTAGTCACGTGTCGGCAAAGCCTAGGCTGGCATGGCACCACGGTTCTAACTTAGTACAAATAATCTTGGACTTCGCCAGACTTGGTTGGATTTATTTGGACAGAATAAGAAACCTAACTACAAAATTATTCCTCTCCCTGCTATCAATGTCTACAGAGTCTTAAGTTCCAACAACTGCGAGCCCTCTGGGTTGACTACTTATCACGTTGGTTCCTTGAAGACAATACATCAATTGGTATCGTGTTAGTAGATCCGTCGGTTTTCAGACAACATGGACGTTTACCGACACTCAACGCCAGACGACTAAAGTAGATCTGTCAGGAAAGCTGTCAATTCTATATGACAAGCTTCGGTTATACTGGCCCGGGCCGGTCCGTACTGCCTCACATACCGGTATGTTATAACCCGGTCATGCGTTACTTTTCGTTATGAATTAAGTGGCCGACGATCTTTAGATTTAACTGTTCTATACCTATAAAAAGATTAAAAATCTATAAAGTGGTGCTGGGCTGCAGGTATGCTTAAGACTTAGTTTCACTTTGAAACACATCATGCAGTCTCGCCTTGTCTTCGAATCTAGTTACCATCAGGAGATCAGGCGCAGGATGAGCTGAATGCAACCTTCTTGGTTGGTTGCAACTGATATGGCCAAGCTCCAAGGCAGCACCGATAACACCTTGTGCAATGGTTCATCGCAGTTGCAAAAACCGATATGCCTAGTCGTTATTTTCTCTGCGGGTAGTCAAGAGTCTCTTCCTATTCTTATACATCAATGTGGTTCTACTGTAGGTCACCGACCCACAACCTTAGATCGTGGAAGCCCAGCAATGAGATCAACGTAGCGGTTGTGGACCCTAGAATCGCTCCTCATTGTGTTTATCACGACGGTGGGACTAGTGATTATTGTGTGGAGTTTCATACCAAACCAGCCAAGAGATGTAGCTACCTATGTCGAGCCGGTGAACGAACTGACACGGGAAGTGAATGATCCGAGCATGAACCATGAGGAAGGCAACCATGATATTAGTTGAATTATATATGTCCACTAGAATAACTTTATTGACGACGATACTTGAGCCAGCATCGTTTCGCTGCTTTGCTACACCATAGGAGCCAAGATCATACATGCTAATATCGGGGTTGCAGACGGAACAAGTTTAATGCGTCGTGTATCTGACTATCATCTTCCTCCTGAATCATAGGTTATTCTCAATAGGTCGAGCTGGCAATAGTATCCTAGCTAGTCTATATGTTCTTTGTAACTATTAGGATCTCGTTCCCCGACTTATAGCAGCGGGAGAGAGGAGTAAATTAAATGAGGTAGAGATATTATACATCATATAGGTGAGTGATTACAACAAGGTGAAACTCTACATAAAGTAGCTACCAAGTCTGTAAGACATCGGATAGGTTCTCTTGTAGCGAGAGACATATCTAGACTGGACAGACGTGAAAGTACCCATTCCATTAAAATGCAGCCACGCGTGCCAGCGCGTTGAAGAATACGTCCCTGTCTTATTAAACCACTGGACAAGTAACAGTATTAGGATGGGTTTGAACGATTCATATACACACCTCTACCTGATATACCGGCCAATAACATAGTAGGCAGGTATGCGGTGCGGTGACATCTAGGTCTTAATGGCATTACCGCCGCGGCTGGCTGCGAATTGTAGGGCATGTTGATCGTGTGAAATGGCTTAGTATGTAGCGCGTAGAGCCTATCGGAGCTAGAATAATGGCTTGTCCGCTATTTGATCGGCAGCCCGCGTCGTGAATTTTCGGCATGTTTCCGCAATGTTTGTATATGTAATTAGAGGTCGCATAGGGTACACCATAGAACAAAGAGATATCTATCCTCTAATAACAACTATTGGATCAACTGTACCTCAAGGTGCAGGGTGCCGGACCATCTATTTTAGGTAAAAATATAGATGTAATCATCAACAACTCAAATCAACCGTTTGACGCAGCGATACTGTGATCGAGACGCCGAAACTACTGGTATTCTACCTAATTTTAATTGTAGACTTTTAAGAGACAGGCCAGAAATGTACGCGCCCACATTAGTCTTCGCGGTGTTTGGAAAAGTACCTTCCTGAAATGACGATCGCCTAGCTTGCGGACTGGTTGGTAATGCAAGCGCCGATCTACTATAGATAGTTATCGGCAACATCCATTAAAGCTTGGCGCTTTAGCAAAGACTTGGCGATTTAAGCTTAGCGTATAGTACAAAGTCCTGTGCTGCTGTAGGTGCCACGTTTTGTCTCTCCTCATCTCTATTGTTTCGATGTAGGTATACTAGACGTAGTGGGTAAGCCACTTTCTCTTATACTTCCTTCAACAGCCAGCACAACTATGGCTGAGGCAGCAATAGATGGGTATTTACTAGATAGCCAGACCACTTAGATTATGTTAATGTCATGGCTTACCTATAATTCGTTACGTAGCCTACGTCTCAAAATGTTCGAAGACGTTCCAAGGATAGGGAAACGCGACCACATGCTCGCTCCGCTTCGACTGGATCTGGCGAACGGGCTACAGTTGGCCATGATAGGTAGGTATAGTCTTTGATGTTGTTCAATTCAATTCATCTAGCCTAGCTAGCCATGGTAAACCATACCATACCATTCGAGCGATATCTTATTGTAAACACCAGCCCACCTCCCCTCACCCAAAAAAACCAAGGTTGCAACGTCCACGCTTTCTATGTAGACTACGAAAGAGCCGTCGTATAGCCACAAGGAACAGGGCGAGCGAAAATACAATACAATACAATAATGAAGGGGAGTTCTTACACCCGGACGGGTACCCCCGGATATGTTCCCAAAACGCCTCATGGTCAAATATACCAGAAACGAAAGTCAATTCCGTTCCGTCCTTCCATCCAAATAAAACGCCGAACGCTCTCGCTCAGCCTCGCAGTGTTTTCACTGCTTTTCTTTGTTCTTGAAACAAATACCCCTCTTTCATCATCTTCCTTGAGCCGGCGAACCTTTTGTGGATGTCCCACGAGTAGGGGACCCTTTTACAGGAGACCCGGCTGGGCTTGCTTCACGAGAGCTCTTACTCTCGAATTCCTCAACCATCGCGCGGACGCGCCTGGGAGTAGTGTTATTCCCGCCGGTGCTTCTCAGCTCATACCCACCGCGAAGGTTGCTCTCGCTTCGGAAATCTGTGATCGTTTGAGGGGTGTTGTTGTTCCCACCTCGCGGTCTGTTGTTGCCGCTGCGGAAGGTGTTTGAGTTCGTTAAGTTGGATGTGATCTGTAACGTCGATGTGTTTCCCGATGGACGCTCAAACCGTACCGCTTCTGCTGATAATACATCTGCGTCGCTGTGGTGTGATATTATCGACATAGGGGTTTGCGCTGCGCTGCGAACTTGGTGCAGTTCGACTCCTAGTCGATTGATATGTTCTGTGAGCGTTGGGGGTGCTGGCTCTGGGTCTGCTCTTGATGTGCTTTGGTGGTGATGTAGTGGAGGTCGCCGCGGGATATCGTATCCTAGGAGGCGCGGTTCTGCGTGTGGTGGTTGTGAATACACTTGCGGTGGTGTTTGTGGTTGTAGAGGCTCAGGCGTTAGAGGAGCTTCGGGAACAGCTTCTTTGGCTTCGATGCGCTCCCACTCTGCATCTAACTCGCGGCGTAAGGCCTCCTTTTCGGCGCTTGAACCCGAAGTTCGTTGCTTGTCTTCATCGCCCAAAGGGCTGGGTGTCGGGATGGGACATAGTTCCGATTCTCCTGTCACTGGCATGACTGAATCATACTGTTCTTCAGGCATCCATCGCTGGTCTCCGGGCTCTCCGAGATCCTCATCCTGCTCCGGGTCCACTACTACGACGTCTCGCTCGCTTTCAAAATCTGGCTCGGCATTCACAACTCTCAGAGGCTCCTTAGGCACCGTGAACATGACCTGCACAAGTCGCTTCTCGACAGCCTTCTCAATATCCCACTCTTCATCTTCGGGATGCTCACCCTCACCGCTTGCTCCCTGCAGCGGTGCGTAGCGCGCCGCACTTTGACTTGAGCCGACGTCATTTGATTCCCAAGCCCCTCGACCGCCTTTCCTCCGCAACAAGCCATCGGCCGCAAATCCACTTATTCCACCCAGACTCCCTAGGCGCGCCTCAAAGTCATTAGATTCAACGACGGTAACCTGGAACGGGCTGTCTTCATCCATCTCTCCAGTGGGACTGGGCTCGGGACCAGTGAAGACGCGGCGTAGACTGCCAAACCAGCTGCGACGGGGCTTGTTCTTACTCGGACTACCGGGTTCTTGTGGCTCATCTTCCTGCTCTTCTCTTTCTTTCTCGCGACCTAAAAGTAGCCCTGGTCCCTCAGCCTGCAACGTCGGAAAACTACTCCGCGCCGTATTATAGCTGGGTGCCGAGCTCGAGCTACTACTGCCTCCTCGCCCCTCAGTAGTCGCAGCGAGCGCCGCAGCAACCGCAACGCCGAATCCAGGACGCAATTGACGAAGTAGAGATCCCGAGCGGCTCAGGTTGCTGCGGTTTGACTCAGAAATGTTGCTCCCTGTGCGTGACCCGTCCTCTTCGGTAGTGGTATTGAACCCGCGGCGTGATGGCGATGTTCGTCCAACTCCGGTTGTGGCAGCAGTGCGCGGAGCAGTGACACGTCCACTCAGTAAGGCGTCTGCCGTGTCAACATCGGTCATCCAATCTTGGACATCTGGATCTGTAACAGAAGCACGCATTCGTTCTTCAGGGCTAGGGGTTTGAGAGCCGCGAGCCGGTGGGGGGAAAGAGATTGGGCGCTCTCGGGTTGGCGTTAAGAAGGGATCCGAGTACGCGCCACTATCGCGTCGCCCGTCGCCCACAGGGCCTATTGCCTCCTCGCCAGTATCGCCGGAGTCGTCCTCATCGGCTTCAAAGATGGGATTCATACCGCCTAAGCCCCTCTGAGCCGAGACTTGTTCGTAACCAGCGGCGGACGCTGGTTGGTGCTGTCCCCTGGCTGCACGGGGAGCAACAGGTTTTCTACTTACCTGTGACATCGGGGCGGGAACCGGAGGCATGTCTCCAAACCAGTTGTGACGGCTGGTTTCTAGAGTGTTCGGGCCCGTCTGCAAGCTCTGGTAGCCGAGCGATCGGCCACCTCGCACGTACGGATCAGGGCCCCCCGTATACCAATTGCCGTCTCGATCGTATTCTCCTGCCAACTCATCGTGGCCGAGGAATCGTGAGTTGTCCTGCGCGAGGGCACGAAGTGTAGAATCACGAATCATGCGCCTATTCTGCTTTCTTTTACGATATATCATGTACGCTAAAATCGCCACTATTATGAGGAGCAGCCCAAGTCCCAAGCCAAGGCCCAAGCCAAGGCCAAGTTTTTGTCTTCGACTGCTATCCAGCCCAGGCGTACCTCCTTCCGCAGGGTTTCCGGTGTATGATGGGTTGGTGTAGTCGTCAGACCATGTCATTGAAGTGAGGTTGAGGAACGACGCTATACTGCCGCCAGCTCTTCGCCTATCGCTATCTCCAGACGAAGAGACAGCATGGCCTCCATAGATCATCATCACATTTCCAGGGAGCAGCGTAGCACCATGACCATAGATACCATCACCCGAAGGCTGTGTGTCTGGAATGGACCACTGCCACTCCCCGTCGCCGCCGTAGTCGGATCCAACTTGGAGAACAGCAAGTTGAGGAAATGCAGCCTGGGTAAGATCGCCGACCCAGCCTCCGTATATGATGAGGGCTGTCCCATCTTCGTTTAAAACAGCTGTATGACCCGATCGACTGTCCACACTTTCCACGGTGCCATTTAGTGCTAACCCCGTGCTCGACGAACTGGACCCCGCCGTGTAAATATCGGATACGAAGCTCCAGCTCTCTTGTGGAAGGCTCCATATTGCTACCGTGCTCATGTTGATGAATGCGTACTGCGTGTGTCCGCCAAGCAAAACGTAGTTTACCTGCTGCGTGGTAATACCTGATCGGTTCGAAAACGACGGAACCAAGTTGGTAAATGTAAAACCAGCTTCTGGAACTGGCGGGCCGCTGCTTTGTACTGGCTCAACTGTGTAACTATTGGACCCAGACATGGAAATTTTGACCATCTGGTTAGAGTAAGTTGCTTGTGATTGAGAGCTGGTCCCATTCAAGTCGTTTTTTGGACACATGCCACCGTATACGAAGGTGTTCGTTGACGATGTTTCTGGCTCCAACATGGTCGAAAAGCTCAAACTGGCACCCAAAAAGCCGGGCCCTATGTTGATTGATTGGGCACTCGTAGATAGTTTAACGTCCTCCTGGCCCCACAGTGTTGATTGAATACGGGGAGCGGAGGGATCAAAGGACCAGAGACTGGAGCCGTTGGAGGTCGAACAGTCTCCGCTATACACGAGCAGTGATCCATTGTCGGCGAGAGAAGGCAAAAAAACAGTGCTGCCGTTCTCTAAGAACGGTAAGCCAGAGGAGAGGGTGTTGAGAGATAGGGATGAAGCCACAAGTGTGGTAGATATGTCGAGTGACAATAAGTCAACAGAGCTATCCTGCGGGGAGAAGATGTAAGCAAATTCTCCCGTTACATTGTTCCCTGTCAACCCGGGCTTTGGCGCAGGTAAGAATATGCTTGTTGGGATATATGGGAGCGTTTGCGCCGCTGCAGTGACAGAGAGACAGGCCCAGGCTGTAAGCAGCAGCGAGATGCGGGTAGCTGCTTGAAGCGGCAGCGGCAGCGAACGCAACCCGACGGCATCGCCGGCCGGCGGCGACAGCGACAACATCCGGAGCGGAGACTTTCTTGCTTCACCTTGACCTTGATAGAAGCATTGTTTCACCTTTGGCCAAAGTGCAAGTAGACACGCACGAAACAGCGACGAATGAGAAGGTGGAGGGACAGAGAGTTAGAAACAATACGTGTCTCCTATACTAGTACCGGGTGCCTGCGTCGACCAGGCTAAGTGCTGGCCAGGGTAAGTAGCTAGATGGTTGATCCGATGGACGAAGGGCAGACAGGTGGGGTGAAGCATAGAACAAGGGCATCAAGAGGTCTCAGATGATAAAAGGCCAAGGATCGTATGGTATAGCTACCTAGGTATGTAGCTACACGTGTACACTAGTGTAGGTAGATACCTCACCTAGGTGTGTTGGGATCCGGAGTGGGGGAGGGGTTGTATGGTGCACATCGATGCTGTATATGGAGGTTACTTAAGTAGGTACGTAAAATAATAACAACAATAATGACGATGATGATAATGACAAGAAGACTTTGTACCGAGATTCGGACCAGATCTGCGAGAATATTCAACCAGGGAGAACAACAAATAGGGCACAATTAACAAGAAAGAAGAGCCGCTGATCCCTGGCCTCAGAATTAACCAACTTGCACTAGATAGGTAGGTAGGTAAGTAGGTAGTTGTTTCGACTCGGTGGTATTGGCTATTGGCGCGGATTGCCTTCTTTTTGGAGCAGGTCACGTAAAAAGAGCAGCTCGGAGGGGTCTGTTTACTGCGGGGTATTTTGGTTGTCGGGACGACGCTCTCTCGATTACCTAACTCAGTACTTACCTACCTACGCATAGGTAGGTAGCTTACCTAAGTAGGGTAGCACTAAATACCTACATAAGGTAGGTACTTAAGTAAGTAGGTAGAGTACGTATACATGTACCCACATATGGAACGTTGCAAAACGAACAGCGTGGTGAAACAAATGAAATTCTTCTTTGCGAATACCTAGACCTCGGCTCGCAGCTGAGCTGTGGTTGACAAGAGGACATAGTAGACGGGCCATGAACAGCTACAATACACGTTGCCCACCAACACACAAACAAAGAACTCGCCAGATTCCTCTCGACATCCTTGAGCTTCGTCTAACAACCAACTACCTACCTATCTATCTCCCCACGACATTTATTTCTTGCCCAAGTTGGCGATTTTCGCCTGTAGCGCGCTCTTCTCGGCTTCGCAGTCCTTCTTCTGCTTCGCTAACTGCTGCTCCAACTTCTTGACGTTCTCCCGTAGCTGATCCCGGTTCTTTCTTGCTGTGTCTCGCTGCGCCTCCATTTCAATGATGACGGGCTGAAGGTTGTTCGGGTCGGCAAGGACCTTCATCTGGAGGACCTTGATTGACTGATTGCTCTCTTCTAGCTTCTGCTTCAGATGCGACTTCTCCTCATCGTATTTCTTTTGCGCGCTCTCGAGGTCTGTCTGGACATTCACGTGCTGTGTTTGGAGGTCGTTCCATAACCGCTGTACTGTTTCCAGCTCGGCTTTGTAAAGCTTGAGCTCCTCCCTCGCTACTTGTAATTCTTCGTTTTCCTGGCCTTTCTGCTGTGTGGTACTGCTTTTTGTTAACGGGGCGTTCTTCTGTGTGTTGCTTAACTTCTGTCGAAGGGACGTAACCTCGTTCCGCAGGTTGGTCTCGTTCAGCTGAAGCATGTTATAGCGTCCTTGAAGCTCCTTGAGCTCACTCTCCTTTTCCTCTACATTCTTCGTAGAATCCATCAGCTGCTTCTGCACTTTGAGAACCTGAGATTCCAGGGCAGATGCCGGCTTGTTTAAAGTTAGGCTCTGGATTTGCTCCTCGAGTTGTACTCGATTCGCTAGAGCCTTAGTTAGCTGGGCCTCTAGGTCATCTCGCTCGTTCTGGAGGTCCGGTAGCTGAGTGTCGATGCTATTCTGGCCCTTAACGGAATCGTCGAGCTGCTTTCTTGCATCCTTCAGATGTTGCTCTAGAGTTTGAACCTTCAACTGAGATTCGTCTAGTTGTTGCTGGATGGTGGCCCTAGTTTTGTCTGCCGTTTGAAGTTCGTCAAGATAACTGAGCGTCAACATGGCAACATTGCTCTTGGTGTCCTTGTATACTTTAGAATTCCCTAGTTCCCCTTTAAGCGAGCTAAATGATGCGCCAGCCAAATTGACCTCGACTGGCTCTTTTAGTGTCGCGATCTTTTTCACTAAGGCCTTGATCGTACGCGTGTTTTCACTGGCATTCTTCTCGGCAGCGATGAGTTGATCGTACCAGCCTGTAGAGAGAACGATGAGTCCTTGAGTGTCGTCTCTGTAGGTGCTGGTGAATTTTAACTCCCACGGTAGGTTGATTATCTTTGGTGGTTTAGCTACATTACCCGTAGCCCTCAGCCCCGCGTTCTCCTTTAATAATCGAGAACATTCAGCCTTGCATGTGTTCAACTCTGCTTGGGACGCGTGTGCGTCTAGGGTCCTGTTGTCCACCTCATGCCGATAGTCATTTCTCTCCTTTTCGGCTTCCAGTAGAGCCTTGTAGTGCTCAGTGGAGCACGCTGTGATTCCGAGACCTGTGTCCTCAAAGGTACTTCCAAAATCGAACTTGAAGCCCTCGGGGAAATTAAGGATCTTGCCCTTGACTGCCTTTGCTTTCTTGAGGTTATGGATTTCCTGCAGCAACAGCTGTCTCTCTTGTTGGCAACCGGCGAGCTGAGCTCGAAGCTGTGTTACTTGCGCTGGGCTAGCAGCTGACGAGTTGTTCAGAGGCGAGCTGTTCAGAATACGAAGTGTATCATTATCTCGTGCAAGGTCTTCTACTTTCTTGTCACGCTCCTTGATCTCTTTTTGTAGGTCTCGAATTTGAGACTGTTGGTCATTGATTTTGTTTACTAGGGGATTGATAGGATTCTGATCGTTTTGGACGCTGATGTTGGCGTCCTTGAAGTTTTGCACTTCTTGTTTAAGGGCCATTTCACGCTCGTTACCTTCTTTTACCAGCACCTGGAAATATCGAATATTTTCACGGAGGTGAACCGCCTCTTTCGCTAGGTCCTTGTCTTCTTTGGCAACCTTGTCCTCGTATTGTTTGTGGATTTCATTCAACCTCTCGATTTCGCGATCGCGCATCGCTACCGACGATTGGAGCTGAGAGACCTTCGCCTCAAGGTTAGATTTATCTATCCTAAGCTTCAGCATATGGTTGTCAACATCTTTGTGCTTTGATTCCCAAGAGTTAACGGCTTCCTTGGTATCGGGCTGCGGTATGGCGACCACGGTAGGTCGGTTTTCCATGTCCCTCGTGTGCTTGGTGTTCGTGCGATCCCCGAAGGCGGGGAGAACGAAAAGGGGTCCGTGGCCGCTACTTCTCAGTCGATAAAAACGGGTATTCAAATCAACCTTGACGATACCACGATATTTAAGATCATCGTTACCGGAATACGCCGCGTCACCCAGCACATTTTGTTCCGCAAATTTGTCATCTTGGGCATTCTGATGAGCTTCCGCTCGATCGAGCATTCGGTGAATCAAAGTGAATACATCATCGCCGGCATTCGCCATGATCCATCTGTCTTGCGGGAAAACAATATCTCGGCCGGAACGACCGTCTGGCCCGTGGATGCCAATGTGCTGCATAGGAACAATGGCCTCGTTTGCAAGTAAATCCAGACTATTGCCGTAAGCGATCTCGAGCTCATGCATACGGGCTACGAGATGCTGTGTATATAGAATCCATTGGCCCACCAGGGTCGTCTTGGCCTGCGTGAGAGCTCGTTGCTCTTCTACATTGTCGCTGTCGAGTGGGATGATGCCGAGAATGCCGCCCATGGCCGAGTATTCGTGGTCCAGGCGCTCTAGAATCTCGTTGGCATGCATTAGCAGCGTCATATGCGTCTCGTAAGGGCGATACTGCTGGAAAGGATGCTTTTCGGGAAATTCTATCCCCGTAGTGTCAAGAGGACAATGCCATTTTGGTCCTCTTGTGTCGCTATTGCTCTTCACGAGATTCGCTAGCGCATTCAGGGGTTTCTTATGCGCTCTATCATCTGTATCGTAGTGCTCATGTAGATTGTTGAGCCAGTCAAACGCCTGCTCCGCGGCGAAAGGGCCATCCCCGTTTATCTTCCCTTCATTTGGTGGCTCTAAGGTACCTCCAAACTGGGCTGGTGCTAGCAGTGAGATCAGCACGGCTAGAGATTGGGCATGCTGCTTCAAGGCGAGTAGAGTTGGCGCTCTGCCGGGCGTTGATAAATAGGTGCAATTAACGTGCTCAAGTAAGTGGTAGGGAAGCTGAGGATTATTATGGACTAATGCGCTGTAATAAGGCTTCGACCAATGCGTGCTCTTGATAAAACCTGTCATGTTGTCGTACACTTCCGTCACTTGCGGCGCCGGTGCCGGATTAGGCCCGATCATGGCATTACTCACCACTTGACCATCCCATTTCTGGTTGCTCGCCATCGGATTGGTAGCCATGATGGCTGCGAATACTCTTCAAGCTGTGAGTGCGCTTCAGTCGGACGATGGCGGTTCCCCCTTAAGTTGAATGTATGAACGGCACCTGATGCTGATCTCGAGTGTTGAAGAGACAATCCAGCAACGGTAAGGGCAGGATTCTACGATTCATTGTCGGTGGCCATCAAAGCGAGATAAGAGAGGCTGCTTCTTTCCGGAAGAGGAATGTTGAGTAGGGTCTGAGACATTCTTGTGTTGGCTCTTAATGGACAAAGACGTTCTCGTCTTAACAGTCTCAATTGTCAATGGTCCCTATAGATTCCAGTTGGATATTCTGCGGGATCATGCAAGACATTATCGACGATGGAATACTGCTTGCAACGTATAGTGTTACCTTCTAATAATCTAGTAGCTATTCTACACACCAATAGCCCGTCACAATTCAGCAAGGTCATCTAAAGCGTCGAAGGAGGATACTGGGATGGGTATAAAGCCCTCCGGATCCGGCTAATCTCTTGTGTGCCTTCACAAAGGCCTTTAGAGACAGCAGAGTTTACAGTGCCGGCAGCGTATTGCGAACGGATAGTAATCATTTATTTCTCCCATCGAAAGACGGCCCTGGGTCTGAATCGATTAAAATATCTGTTCCCGTGCCTTGCGGCTTCTGAAGTCGTTTATCCAGCACGGCCTTGTTGTCCGTACTGGGTAATATGGGCTGGCATTCCTTGCGTGGTGGTCAGTTGACTACCAAAAAGCTCATGCAACTCATACTCGATAGGAATCGGGTTGCCCAGCTTCTCGGTTTCGTTCATAACGACGAAGCCACTACGGTTAATAACTATTGCGTTGAAGCGTGTTTAGAAACCTGCGGTAGGTATTGCTCGCGGCCAACATCGGCACTAAAAAACAATAGTGGGTGTAACGACTAGCTAGCTACGACCGAGATCAACAATCAAACCCTGAGCTGAACATGCCATTATCGATGGCCGGGCCGAGCGAGCTCACTCGTTGTGGCAAGCCCGTCATAAAACCCCGGAACAACGCGCGGCAGCATTAATATGAAACCACCACAACAGCTAGATATGTGCAGACTAGAAAGACAAATTGCTCGCTGTTTGTCCGTAGGCTTGCTTCATGGATGCCATCGTGCTGTACCTTCGCATCTGTAGAATGGCGCTGGAAGTGACACAATGTGATAGATCTTTGAGGCGCTGGTTGGGGTGGTTATTGTATGTATAATTGGTGAATGTCGTGAAAAGTGTACCTAGGTAGTTGGTAGGTACCCGTGGACCTATTTTGATAGCGCTAATGTAAGTGTGTAGGTAGGTACCTAGTATACCTAGGTAGTATCTCGTTTTCGTGGGACGCTTCATGTCACCGAGTAAACAGTAGATTGAGCTCCGATCAAGTCTAACTTATGACTCTCTGTTCGTCATTGGTTCGCCCTTGGTCTAGAACCCACCCTCTCTCGAAATTATTTGGTTCCCTCTCTTCAGAGCACAGTGTAGCAGACTACAATATGTACAGAGGGACAGGGCCGAAGAAGTCGAGACCGTCGAAAAGTCTATGAAGTGTGGATGCACAGAGCTGAGTATTGATACCTGCATTTGTAGTAAGTACCTAGGTAGTAGGTAGGTAGGTACGTAGTACTTGATGCAAGTATTGGTACGTAGTAGGGACATGGGGTTGTCTGCCGCGGCCAAGATACCTTCATGCTACCTAATTCTACCTAATAAACCACCTAATCAGCTCAACCAGGGTGTGTGCATAGTTTCGTCATAGGTCTCCATATCCAGCTTGGCTTGGCTCTTGGCTCCCGGCTCTTGGCCCCCAGCCAACTCTCAGAAGATCGTGGCTGCTGAAAATCTTGGACTTTATCGCGATGTGACGTGGGTCTGGAACTTGGGGATTTTCTTATTCTTCCGTTCGTACAAACTCTGTGGTCCAGACATTACATCTTTACTTCTTGATTGTGATTCACACTTCGTTTTCCTCTTTCCTCTCTGACTCGAAGAGAAAGACATCTTGGCCATTGCTCTGCCATAGGTACAGCCAGCGTACAGCTAGACAGCTAGCCAGCTAGCCAGCCACCTACATTTGCAGAGCTGTACTTAATTCTGACTATCACGGACCGACATCTGCTGCGTAACGTGGAGAGAGGGATAGAGAAATACCTAAACGCCTGCACCGGTACCAGCACCAGCACCGGTACCATCTGAGACAAAACAAACAAGGACATGCATATCTAGCAGGTAGGTAAATTACCCTTCATTTCGTCATCACTTCACTTCGCATTTTTAATTTGCTATCTTACCCGACACATAAACCTCCGAACTTCTTTATCCGCCCTCACTCTATCATTCACAGGTACAGCAGTCAATTGCTGGTCCCTGGGAAAGTTACTCATATATAGGTACTAACCCGCATCAAGACTCCCTGAGCTACATCGCCTTGGGTCTCTGAGCTTCTACTCTCCTTCAATCAATAGTTGTCAAAGGTCAACGACGCGGGTCGTTTTCGCCAGCATGAGCGAGCCCGGCTCAGCGCGTGATTCAGACGCATCCGCCGCGGGTATGTTCTCTTAACCGCCGAGCTCTGAAACTTTTGAGCCGATGCTAATTATCCTTGTCGCTATCAGGTCTGTACCTCACTCTAGGTCCCGTGGCACTTACCGCCGCTGTGTACCTGTCCATCTTCTTGGTTCTGCGTAAGAGCCATCGACGCTTCTATGCCCCCAGGACCTACTTAGGAAGCTTGCGTGAGAGGTTAGTTTCGCTTCGTCTATCTATTCCCATCTTCCCATTGTATGGCCTTGCTTATCAAATCGTGGTCGTGTAGCGAGAGGTCTCCAACCCTCCCGAATGGCCTACTCAATTGGTTTGGCGCGTTTTGGAGGATTTCCGACTACCATCCGCTCCAACACCAGTCTCTCGATGCCTATTTGTTTCTTCGATTTCTCAAGATCCTTATTGTCATTTGTTTTGTGGGATGCTGCATCACCTGGCCGGTTTTGTTCCCCGTCAACGCCACTGGTGGAGGAGGTCAAAGTCAGCTTAACCTGCTCTCCTACGCCAATATCGATAAGGACACTCAGTACAACCGGTATTATGCTCACGTATTTGTAGCATGGATATTCTACGGGTTTGTTATGTATATGGTTGTGCGCGAGTCTATTCTCTACGTCAATCTGCGTCAGGCGTTCCTCTTATCGCCAATGTACAGCAACCGAATTTCCTCACGAACAGTTCTTTTTATTTCTGTACCTGATCGTTACCTCGACAAAGCCAGACTACGTAAGGTTTTTGGAGACTCGGTCAAGAACGTGTGGATTTCTGGAGAGACGAAGGAACTTGACGACTTAGTTAAGGAGCGTGACAAGGTTGCTATGAAACTCGAGAAGGCTGAGGTGAAACTGCTTAAGCTGGCCAATGCCGCACACATCAAAGGAATGAAAAAAGGCGCTGCCGATGAGAGAGCTATTGCCCCTGCCGACGACGAGGTAGGAAGTTTGGCTGCTCGATGGGTTCCGCCCAAGAAACGACCATCCCACCGGCTCGGACTCCTAGGACTAGTTGGTAAGAAGGTCGATACAATCACCTGGTGTCGAACCGAACTTGAGCGTCTCATCCCAGCCGTGCAGAAAGGTCAGGATGAGTACCGCGACGGAAAATATAAGAAAATCAACAGCGTCTTCGTCGAATTCACTAATCAAGCTGATGCCGAATCGGCGTACCAAGTGTTGGCGCATCACCAGGCTTTACAGATGACCCCCAAATATATTGGCGTGACTCCAGGTGAAGTTGTTTGGAGCGCACTGAAGGTGTCATGGTGGCAAAGAGTGGTCCGAAGGTTTGCGGTCGTCGGATTCATCAGCGCTCTCATTATCTTTTGGGCCATTCCTGTCGCGGTTGTTGGTGTCATCTCCAATATCAAGTACCTGCAGAGCATCTTTTTTCTCCATTGGATCGGATTAATACCTGAGGTGATCTTGGGTTTTGTGCAAGGCCTTCTACCATCCGTTCTCTTGGCAGTTCTAATGTCCCTCGTCCCTATCGTCATGAGACGTAAGTCACTAGCCGAACCATTTTTCACTCATTTGCTTCTCTCTCTCTCTCTCTTCTCGTCATCTTTGACATTATGACTAATGCGACGACAGTGTGCGCGAAACTATCTGGAGAGCCAAGTCTGTCGCGGGTTGAGCTCTTTACACAGAATGCCTACTTTGCCTTTCAAGTCGTTCAAGTCTTCTTGATATCTACATTGACTTCTGCCGCCTCAGCTGTAGGATATCAGATTTTCGAGCATCCCGAGCAAGTTACGAGCCTTCTAGCAGAAAACTTGCCTAAGGCGTCCAACTTCTATATTTCATATTTCATTGTTCAGGGTCTGGGCATTGCCTCTAGTTTACTCTCACAGGTTGTTGGCTTCATCATCTTCACTTTGATATATAAATTCTTATCTGGCACCCCTCGGGCGCTCTACACAAAATGGGCGAACTTGAGCGCCATATCCTGGGGTAGCATCCTACCCGTTTATACTAACATCGCAGTGATCAGTGAGTTCTGGCCTCTCTTCCTAGGCTTTACCGCATATTGACCATTCTGTAGGCATTACATATGCAGGCATCGCACCATTGATGTTAGGGTTTGCTACAATCGGTATCTCCATCTTCTATCTTGCATGGAGGTACAACATCTTCTTTGTCACGGACTCTCAGGTTGATACCCGCGGTCTTATCTACCCCCGGGCCCTGAAACAACTTTTTACCGGTATCTATATTGCAGAGCTGAGTATGATTGGTTTATTCGGAACATCCGTCGCTATTGGCCCACTTGTTCTAATGGTCGTATTCCTAATCTTCACCGCTCTGTTCCATCTTACCATCAATAGCGCTATTGACCCACTTCTATATAACCTACCAAGAACTCTTGCCGAGGAGGAGGCTTCCCGTGATAGAATCGGTGCTGTTGAGAATGGTGACAAGGAGGCGTCCCTTACAGAGAACATCACCAATGAATCAACCCATGAACCAACTAGTGGAAAGAAACTTGGGCTATTCTCCAAATTTTTCAAGCCATGGCAGTATTGCGACTACGACACGATGCGGAAGTTAGTCCCAAATGGCGATGTTGGCGTCTATAACGTGTACACTGACGAGGTCGAACGTGATGCCTACTACCCACCCTCAGTCACCAGCGGGACGCCGCTGCTCTGGATTCCCGAGGATGCTCTGGGTATTTCGAAGGAAGAGGTTCATGATACAAGCAAGGTTATTCCTATCACTGACGAAGGCTGTACGCTCACGGATAAGAACAAGCTTGAGTGGGACACGGAAACTGTCCGTCCACCGGTGTGGGAGGAGAAGATATACTACTAATCTGTGATACCCGGGCATACACAATGCTCAATTTAATGGGAACGTCATTACTATATGGGTGTATTAACTAAACACCCATACGGCCCGCATATGAGGTTTAGTTACACCAGCATTATGGTGTATTGTTAGAGATTGTCGTTAGGATTACAACGGACCGCGTGTTCAAAAGACGGTATATTTTGTTGGTGGGACTAGGCATCTATCGATTAGGAGTGTTGGTTTGATACCCCATCGGATGACGAGACGCTTCGAAGGTTGTTTATGTTTGATTTTTCTTTCCAGGTTGATGACGTTGTAATAGTTAATAGTGAGGTACTCAATGCTACCATATTCAATTCTTTTAGCCAACTTGAAGCCCAGCATTACCCGGTCAATGATGAAATATTTCATGTGTCTCCATACCTCACACTATATATAACTTTGATCTAGTATCAGTGCGCATGGTTGACCATATTAAATAACTAACCTTTACTGTATCTAAGTATGTACATGTAGTATCGGTATACAAGAATATCACAAGTACCATAAGACGTCTCCTATCAGAACTCCTATATCAGTGGCTTGAAAATACCTTCTGGTTATTACCTGTTGTGTCACAAAAAGTATTGTGTTGATACGACCTGTCACATTGAAACCAGGTAGTACCTAAGTACCTAGGTATGTTTAGATAAAGTACCTACCTAGAGACAGCGGTAAGACAGCGGTATGATAGCGGTTGTTGGGAGTCTTACCAGGGCTTCAGCCAATCAAAATTATCTTCTACTAGTCTCATGACGCCAGTCGCCAAGCACATTTCCTAATCCTAATCCGACTGCAACGCAGCTAGACACCGCCGCCTCCTCATTATCGCCATTCCTCTACGCAATAGGTACATGGGTAGTGACCGAGGGCATTGAATGTCGTCTACCGTACCTATCTCTCTATCACCAGTAGGTACTTAAGTCACACTTATCATCTCTCCCTGCATTCCATCATCGACGGAACTTCCTTTTATTAACACTGTAGCCTTCGAGAAGCGACCGTCCACTCCCTCTCCGAATTAAGAAAATCGAATCGACGACCCTCCTCCGTCACCCCGGCACTCCTCCATTCCAATATTTGTGAGAAAGAAGCAACAATGAGACTCTTCTCCGTCGCGTGCATCATTGCGCTGTCTGCCAGCAACCTTGTTGCGGCAGGCAGCTGGTTTGGTACAGCTGATGTTACCGTGAATGACGGCCAGAAGGTCCCTGGCGACTCGCCTCTACAGTTCTGTGACCGGGATCATGCAAGGGACGTCGTGCGCATCGAAAGAGTCGACTTGCTACCCAACCCACCTGAGTCGTACGTCCTATCGTTTCTTCTGTCACCTGCGGTCTGTTTGCCGATAAGACGAGGTTGCCTGGTAGCCTGGCTCAAGCACGTAGAAGGAACTATCTCAGGATACGAAAGAGCAGCTTGAGCCCTGGAGCTATAGACCGAGCACTATGAAAGGACGAGTAGCTAACAAAGTATTCGAGTATAGAGGCACTACGCTTGTTATCCATGCCACTGGTACCGTCTTCGAGGCCATCGAGAAGGACGCCTATGTTAAACTAGTTGTCAAGTTTGGCTTGATCCGCATCGTTAGCACCACCGTCGACCTGTGTGATCAAGTTGAGAACGTCGACCTCAAATGCCCTATTGAGAAGGGGGTGCTGTCTATCACCAAGGCTGTTGAGATCCCCAAGGAGGTCCCGCCTGTATGTTTTGCTCCAACTCCTGTTCCTTAAACCCTTCCGTCTTCGATGGAACATCGATATGAATCTAGGTATTTGGCTTTTTGGCATGGATTTACTGACCCTCACTGTCATAGGGAACCTATAACGTCTTTGCCGATGTCTACAACGCTGACGACACACCCATCACCTGTCTGGAGGCCTCCGTAACGTTTGGATTGAAGAAGTCTTCTGAGGCTATCGAATCAGTCAATGATTTATAAGTTTGATGCCCTGCGCGTAGGACGATGCATGAAATTGAGAAGCAGGCTAGCCTATTCCATCATCATGATGACTTCGACGATGCATGCGTGGCCAATTCCACAGAATCCCTTTGCGTGGGCTGTTGGACCATGTTAGGAGGGTTACAAGATCTATATCTGTGGTAATATCAATTTACACGGTTTCTTTCCCCACAGTATCAATCCTGCGGTATTATCCGGTGTTGTCGTTTCCTTATTGGCGTCACGGCAATCGGTTGTGATAAAGGCTTTGATATTGTATCTAAAGTTTTAATATTATTCACGAGTAGGCTTATGTCCCTCTACCGTGACCTGCCTTCGTGAAATGTCTGGTTTGTCTCTCTTGCAGCAATATACTGCCTAGATTGGATAGATCATGTGCCGGAATCCCTAATCTGGAATATAATAGTACACATGAACTGGAACACAAGCCCATCCCCGATCATTCGGCCAGTACCCGTTTTAATTAATGTCGTGCACGAAGAAGTCTTAATTATAGAGTCCGTAGCTGTTTCTGATGCTTTGGACTTCGGCTCATGCCCTCTATTCTCCAAACAGACGCCGCACTCTCCTTAATACGCTATCCTTTTCCGGGTCGTATGGGTGCTCTTTACTAGGGATCTCGAGAATGGTCGGGAAGGCAGCTGTATATGTGTCGATACGGTGCCTGATCTTATCTGCAACCTAAAGCCAATCATCTCCGTTAACATCTCGATGCTCCATGGCGCCAGCGACAACTGCTTGTGTAAATGGAGAGCCAAGACCTCGCGCGCGAGAGTGGGATAGAGGTGGAAGTGATGATAGGGAAGACCAACATGTTGGTTGATCAGCACGATACCAATGTCCTTGCGCTGTGTCGTAAAGCTTTCGAAGGCTGCTTCGATCGCGGACGTCTCCGTCTTGCTGTCGACGACTAGGAAGTTCTTCTGCGAGTCGGGGGGACTGGTGACGTGCTAAGTAGATGCCACCGTCAACTATTCTGTTTGGTATCCTCTATTCTCTTCTCTTGGCTAGATTTCTAGGAGACGTAGAGCTAGCCATTTAAATCCTAAGACTTACGCCAATGCCGGCCAGTAGTAGACCTGTTACCGAGTCCTTGATCACGTAGTTTGTAAGCTAGATGGATTGCACTGCTTGCTAGCCCACGTACCTCATCTCCAATGACTGCTAGAAATTGTCGGTCCTTGTAGTCTGCTTGGGACGCAGCCATGGTGGGTGATTGCTTTCGGCGGGGTTTAAAGGGTTTCTAGGTCGAATGCGGCGCGAGAAGTCGGGCAGATATGTGATGTCTAACACGGTCCGTAGGTCGAGCTTCACAGGGTGTGGTGTAGGTCTCCAGATGGATAGAAGTGCTAGGGTGGGATCTAGAAGGCACCTACCTACCCTATATGTGGGTAGCTGGGTACATACTACCTAATCTACATAGGTACATATCCTACCTACTTACAGTACCTTAGGTAGGTAGGCTAGGTACCTAGCGTGAGGTACTAGTACGTATAACTTGTCACTACATGCCTGGGGTACTGCCTAGGGCAAAAGGTACGTATGTAGGTACCTACCTAGGTGCCTATTTACGTTTATGTACCCAGCAACCACAACCCCTGCAATCCATGGATATTTTCTTACACGTACAGCTCCCTCCACGACGCATCGCGCTTCAATACAGTGCACTTAGGAGTTCTTCACCCACGATTCGACGACCTAGGACGAGGCGCAGAGGTGTCTATACTACGGTTCACGAGCTGTCTGGCCTACGGCGAGCAACTCATCGTCGAAATCCACATGTGCTTACACGTGCTAGTTGTTGTTACCAGGTAATAACAACGCAGCTCCAGAACGATGCCGCGGCTAGTTCGAAAGAGGCCGTTCGCGGAACGCGTCAAGGCCATGCTGAACCCCATGGATTTCCTACTGTGGCTCTCCGAAGAGATCGAGACGCATGACTGGAGCTCCAAGACGGTCGGCACACAGCTCGGCCTAGCTATGAACTTCGCTTTCCTGATCGCGCGGGCCAATAGTGGCGGCACTCGCGTCGCGGACCCTGTATTCGAGGATGGTGCGAGCACTGCCGGCTGGCTAGCTTACCTGGTAAGTAAGAAGTAGGGCAGCATGGCTGCGGTGGCAGCTGCGGCAAAGATGTGACAGGGGCCTTGAAAATGAACGCGAAAGTTGTATGTTGCTAACAATATCTCGTGATATGTGTAGATCGGCGCAATCGTCTGGTTTCTCATCGGCTTCTCCACTGTCAACGCCTACTATACCATGTACCGAACGCGTAAATATCGACTCTTCGAAGCTGATGTCGAGAAGAAGCCGGAAACACACTCTGCTCGCCGCGTCCGTGTACAATCGTCGCCCGTTTCGTCCTCGCCACTACGGCTGCTGGCCGACGTCATGAGCTCCGAAAGCGCCGAGTCGAGAGCGCATCCGGATAGTACTCGTGATGTCTGGGAGATATCCGTGTGGGATCCTCTACCAATCTCCCTGCGTCTGTTCTGTCTATTCGGCCCCGGCCACATTCTAGTTTACATGATGTTCCTCCCCCTGGCGCCACTCGACACGCGGCCGAGCGTTACCGTCTTCAACTGCCTTGTTCTCCAAGTCATCCTATCCGTTCAGCTTATACTATTCCAGTGCAGATTTTCGCAACAGAACAAGGATTCTTCGGTTATTCAGAAAGAAGTCATGCACGAATATGACACCAAACTTGTTCACCCTCTCATGTATCCAACTGTTCGGGATGCAGGGACCCAATTTGCTAGAGACGACTTCGGTAACGACACCGACTTTGTCGAGGTTGGTACACCTACTGTGCAGCTTCGCAGAGGTTTCAAGACTCGCCCCAACCCGAATTATACGAAGCATATCGACCCCGACCATACGGGCTCAAAACACATTAATAACACAATGAACCCGGCACTATTTACGCCACCTGTTGCCACAAGACAACTAGGTCAGTTTGGCGGTGAGATTCGAAGCCGAATGCTCTCAGCTAAGCCAGCACGAAGAAGCACTCCTGGACCTACGCCATTAAGAGAAGGCACAAGTCAGTCGGTGGCGTACACCTCTACCGGTACAGGGAGTGGAGGGTACTTGGGAGTAATGAATCACCCGAATTCACCTCTCAAGAAGGCTCCAAGCCTTGGAGAACTCGAATTCAGATCTCCCCGCAATAATGGGGAAATGGCCCAACTGGAACAGTACCAGTCATCCCAGAGAGACCGTAGCTCTACCCCAATGAAAGGCCCAAGGAAAAGCACGGGTGCCGTCGCAACTTTCAACCCTCCCACTTCTGACGCTTGGGGCCGAAGGCAAGCTTCCTATGAGAGATACCCTTCCATGTTTCAGTAGGCTAGTTGGTGTATGGGCATGTTGTATGGATGTACTTAGGGGCTTGGTCATATAGCCACGTCGAGGCTGTCGTAAGCGAGCTGACTACGGACCGCCACTTAGCCAACTTTTCATAGCAGAGGAGCATTTGCATTTACGGCGTTTCGATGGTTCATGGGTCAGGAGTTTGTTGTATTTAACTGATCATATTGTTTCATGGGTTAAGGTGGCACCTGTTGCGAGGGAATTGAACCTAGAATGCTTGTTTGCTCGACGTTGGTATGGCACTTGAACCAAAGTGTCTACATAGATATGATGGCGGAATACATAAGCTAATAGTGCTGGGATTCGGGACTTTAAACTCTAACCCTTTCTACTGCTCACTTCACCTTGAACATTATACTAGATGCTTTGTGCTGGGTGAATAAGAATCTCTCTCCAACCGTAAATGACCAACGTTAGACCTTCCCCAATGCTCCTGTCTGGGTGTGTTGCTGACTCTCGATTCGGTCCATTTATATACTTGGCAGTTGTTGACTTTGCCTTACTTATTCCACGAATGCGTCATACTTTCCGGGGCAGAGCAACCGTCATTAACCGAATTACAGGCGGCTTTTCCCTCAAAGCCTCGTGGCTGCCGGGTAGCCTTCCCAACAATCCAAGAACACGCCGAGACAGAGTTTGTCCGTGCCTTTGCATCTTAATTTCTTCTGCAATATCGGATACCGGCTCGGGTGCCTGTCTGCCTGTATGTCCTACTACGCCCCGTTGTTTATTTGCTTCCACGCCCACACACCCTAAGTTCTCAGGGGCGTGAGTATGGTCAAGGACGTAACCGCTCGCAATGGCTTGCCATCGAGCGAACGGCAAATTTCACTTTCTGGTTTCTTCAGCAGGCTTCTCCCAAGCCATCGCGCGGAACAGGGTGGCACAGTCCGTAGCCATGACATCACAAGCGACAGCGACTCCGCCTACGTCGACTTAGGCATCGACCCCAACGATTTGACTGAATGGAATTTGGCCCAAGAGCGGTCACTCCGGTCCTCTCCGTCTAGAGGAAGCACTAGCCACCAGCATCATAAGGGCCGTAGCTGGAGTACACAGCGAGGCCGCTCTCGATTACGTGACGGGCGAGGCCGATCCCCCCATATTCCTCAGCGTACGCCCAGTCTTAGACTTGCCCGGCCGCCAAAGCCACTAGAACCACTAGTGCCCGAGCTTTCCTCACAGGGGCAGCATAGCAAGTCGCATCCCCTAACAACGGATGAGATTCGTGATGTGCTCAAGACTAAGGAAGACAGACGGAAACATCGTCGGAGCCTAAAGGAAAGTGGAGATTGGCTCGGCGTTCAAGGTGCAGACCCATACTCGGGTGAGTTTGCGGTACTTACACCTACTAACACAGTGAGCTCGGAAGCCACTCCGCCTTCTATCAAGAACCGGCTGGCAGAATTATCACGGAGGCAGACGACTGCCAAGATTGCCTACGAAAAGGCCAAGCTGGAAGAAGAAACAGAGAGAGAGAGGATTTTATTGCAAAAGGGACAGTCGAAGCTTGAAAAGATGGAACATGCTAAAGAGGAACTTCGTCACTTGCACCAAGAGTTTCCAACGTGGAGCCAACATAGGCGGCGTTGGTCGTCAGCCGCTGAGCCAGATTTAAGTCCGATTCCACAGTCACTGAAAAGTGGCAAAGTCGGAGGCAGTGAGTGTGACTGTCGTCTTGGTTTCTAGCTCTTGGCTAACTATTCATTGTAGGTTCTGACGAGGCTGTCGCCGCCGCTTCCATTCGCAATTTCTCACGTCCATCTGATTCCAAAGCAGGATCTGTGAGAAATCAGCCCAAACTCGTTGGCCCCTCTGGTAATTCTGAGATTACCGGGCCATCCAAGCCTGATCTTCGAAACGACCGGTCGACAGACACCATTATTCATAAAGTTCTACCAAATATGAATTGTCAAGATCCTTCTATTAAAACCAAAGGGATGGTTTATCCGCCCGTATTCTCTGATACCAGCGATTCACCACCTCAAGAACAGAAAAACGAAAAGTATTTTTTGTGGAGGCGCCGCCGGAGGATGACAGATCCAGGGAAGTTGGGAAAATGTCCAAACGTCCTTGTAGCCCATTCTTCGGCGGGAACGACAGACGAAAGCCTCGTGTTCACTTCCGTCGAGCATCCTCCGCCCTTGCCACAATTACACCCACGACACGAATCCAAGGATCACTTCCCGAATCTGTTCATCCCGGACCCTCATCTCCACCTAGTACCTTATTTAGGGGGAATGGAGAGGATGGAAAATTTACTGAGCACCAGGAAGCGAGACCAGACACCAGAGACACCCGCACGGCCGGCGCAGGCGAGCCATAGCGAGGCTCAGAAGAAGCCGGCTCTCAGGATAGCAACAAACCTTTCGGGCTATCGAGACCCTCCAACCGATCCTTCAGGAGTCGTCCCGGACACCAAAAAAGCTACAGCGACCTCATTTCAGTTAAAGCCGAAAGGGGATACGAAGCTTCCTCCAACTTATCGAAGATTGATCCCCATTCTAAGATCTTCATCCCAGGAGAAGGTCATATCGGCTCAAGAATCACAAACACAATCCCAAAACACCAGTCGGTCGCCGAGCCAAATAGAGTCAGATCTACCCATAGTTGTAGTAGGATCTCAGAGCGTACACCATCAGTCGAATTCCCACAAGATTCCGAGAACGAACATGCTGGACAGACATACTGGCATCAATATGAACAAATGCTACGAGAAAGACCGGGGAGCATCTGTGTCCACACCCACCATCACCATTACTGGGTACGATCGGGATCGCGATCCCCAACTTCTGCTCGAAGAAATACAGTCGCGAATAAATTATCGTGGGGACAGGAAGGCCAGTGTCGTAGGCAGCGACGAAATTCTAGTAACGTCGAGCTCCCACAGCGGCGAACAGGTACTTTACAACGAGTTGATGCACGAAAAAGAATGGAGAACAACGACACCTTCCCGTCTCATCACGCCACAGAGCGACTTGCAGAGCTTCACGCTCGCCCGAAGAACACCAGAAACCGATATTATATCAACGGATCTTGCGACATCATGGGCGGACCCAACGATTTCGGCCCAATGGCTTCAGTCACACGGTTCTTACCAGAAACTCAAGAAATCACCCATGAAGAGTGCCCCGGGAAAGTTAGAGGAATCTGTCGCCATCTATCCACAACATCAGCGCGTAGTCAACGAGGAGCCAAACATACAGGCCAAAGAATTCAATACCAACCCCGTCAGTCTACCGCACCACCGACAGAACACCGCTCAGCTAGCTCATCAGCATCCAACACCTGGCGAGCACAAGGAGGCTATGATCCAAGAGGCTGCGCGAATTGCCATGCGAAGGTCTCGGGCCAGGGAAATCGTCACGACAAGGAGCCGAACACCAAGTCGTACGCCCAGCCCACGTATCCAAGAGACGAGGCGCACTATCCTTTCTCACCACAGCGGGAAAATCCGCCCGGAGAACGCCAGTGGCGGCAACGGCGCCGTAAACATCGATTTTCCTCTCATTAGCATTGGGTCTATAGACTTACACACTCCGTCACACTCACCACAACAGGGACCACTCCATAGAAGCCCAGGTTGGGTGAAGGGGCATATTAATACTGACAAAATGCAATGCGGAAAAGATATGAAGAAGCAGAGAGAACCTAGAAGAAGCGACAAAAACACTGAAGCCGGTAGTGTCGCGATATTCGTGTCCCTGCTCATCACAGCATCCATGATCCTGTTTGGTCTCGCGTGCGCATGGTGGGTTATGGTCAAACCAGCGTTCGACCAGAGAAGCAATCTTTGGAGACGTAGGCGCAGGCGTGAGAGCACTCTGGAGGACATTAGTATTTTTGCGGCTGCAGCCGTGTTCTGTACCGGCGGCGCTCTGATACTTACGAGTGCTATTCGAACGGCACTTTGGATTGTTTTACAACTTAAAAACTGTGTAAGCCGAGGTGTTGGCTGGTCAGGAATCAGCTGAGTTCTGTATCTGTGTCTACATACGGCGGGACAGCCTAGGTCACCTGGGATGGTGTTGGCGTTGACGAGATTGTCTTTCGCTTTGTTGTTGATTATAGATACTTGAGATGGCAATGATGCTGATGTGGATGAGGGATGGCATATGAGCAGTTGGCAAAGAAGCTATAATGATAGCTAATCAGTTACATACTTACTCAGTAGCAATATCAAGATATTGTTTACTTATCTGATGAGTTATTCTACTCTTTTCCCTCTCCTAGTTATTCTAAGTAACTTTAATTAGAAAACCTTTGCGCTAAGAACTGCAGTAACTGTGGCTGGAGGTTTTATATATTTAGCTGGATAAAATTTCTTTATAATCTTATGTAGATGAGGGATAGTATTCATGCGAAGGACTGTGCCTCCGCGGCCTGCTTGGGACAATAAACTACCGGTACATATTATCGTGGGGGTGGGCTACCCAATAGCGCAAGACTGCAGCATCTATCCATGCAGGCAGCTGAATTGGGTAGTAATATCCCAAATCTTCAAACCTGCGGTTCGTGGCTGAGAGAGACTAGGTACTACATAATTACATACCAACCTAAGTACCGGTACTGTCGATGGGCCAACGCTACAGACTCTTTACCCAAAATAGCTCTGGCGATGACGGTAGGTAGCCCCGCCAATCCCTGGACTCAGTTTGAACTCGGGGGTTACATTCCCTCCGACCACAAGCCCGCAACAGCCGTAGCATCGGAGACAATACCGGCCTCTGGTGCTTGTCGGCTAGAGCGTCTGTTTTATCGAAGGCATATTTCGGCACCTACCAACCCCAGGGGAGGCTGGATACGACCCCCACATGTGTCCATTCTTGAGACGTAGACCTTGAGAGAATCGAGTCCTAGACCGGGTCCGCTGTATGTTTCATTGGCTGACGAATAGGGAAAACCAAGTTAATACAACCTGGATAGGGATTATGCTTCTTCGATAACGACTTTTCAGGTAGAGCTAGGAAGAAGCCCTTCCTTGGCCGATATCGCTTGTACGCTGTTCGGGGAAATCATCCTGTGGGTCTGTTCTTGTACATACCTGGTAGGCATACGTGCGTCGCGTCTAGATTCACTTTGAAGAGATCGCTTATGGTATGTTGGACTTTCTCGGAAGAAGAAGGGAGAGAAGATAATGAGGAACCTCTTCCTGCTGTTGGCACTCTTTACCGGAGCACGATGGTAGCATGCAACCCCAACTCTCGGTTGATTGGACTCGGTCCTGATCGGTGGTAGGTATGCGGTGTGCCGGGGCCGCTCTTCTGGGGTACCAGGGCATCTCTCTACCCATGCGCTTTAGTTTGCCTTGTCTATCCAGGTATCGGGAAGCCTAGACTGCCTACCTAGTGTAGCGCTCTGCAGCAGAGATGGACACAGGGGGGCTTGTGGCTCCGATTGCCGCTGGGGGGCGGAAGAAGCAAAAGAAGAGCGGGAAGATCGGGGTGAAGTCGGTGGGGATGGGATTATGGTTACCTCTATGTACCTAGGTAGGTAGGTAGTGAGGATAGGTAAGACCTGAGTAAGTACCTTTCTTTCTTACTCTTCTTTATATTGTTCTCCTTCTTCTTTCTTTATTACTCTTTTTGTATTTTGTCTTTCATCCTTGTTAGGTCAAGCTTTCCTGCTAGTAATATTAGCGATGTCGGCTCTGTTATTGGTCGACGGTGGAACATGTTGCTTCTGATAATCAGTGCTGGCAGATATGGGTTGCGGTGACGGGCAGCAAAGGCTCCTCACGTGCTCTGGCATACCTACATAGGAGGGCTTGAGTGTTGTACAAACAAGTGGGGGAGGGAATGAACGCACTACTGGATGGGGTACCTACATCCTAGGTACCTTGGGAACCTCCCCAGGTTCCTAGTGTACCTACCTACCTACCTACATCGGGTAGGCATTGATTACAGCAGGTTCGTATAGCAGGTCAACAATCGAATCGTAGCAAACCATTACAGCTGCAGACATCAGGTGCGTTAGGGGCTTGACATCACCCTGTCTCTTTCACTAGGTACCTAGGTAGGTAGTCAGATACAGGTATGTATCTAAAGTACCTAGTGTACCTAAGGTACTTGACTGAAATTGAATTCTCCAAAAAAGACACGACAAGGTACCGGTATCCCCCTCCCCGCAGTTGGCGCTTTACTGTATTACCGTAGTATTACAGTAGCTTCTCCAATTCACGGCCAATTGCAGCCAAATCTAACCAATCCAGTACCGCCAAATTCAAATCCCCAAAAGCTCGAATTCTAATATTCGGCCCCCGCGACCGGAGACGCTTTTGCCTCTCCGATGTTCGGCCCTTTATTTTGAAGAAGCATCTATTGCAAAGAAATCATCACCGTTGACAATATTCATTTATAGCCTTTCCTTGTCGAGATCCCAGCTCTGTGCGACCGGCGGTTGGGACAGGCAACTTAACATATATCGGTGCTTACCTCTCGTATCAACCTCATTCCTGGAATTCGCTTTGCTTTCTCCATTTCCATTCATCCCACGTTACATTTTGTCCCCTTCTCGCCGCCCGCGACCTGGTGAGGAGGCTGATAAAGCTTAACGGGAAGGTTTCAACAATAAATTACCTCTACGGCTCTGAAGAGCAAGATCAAAGTCAAGATGCCTATCGCAGAGAAAGCCCCGCAGACCTTATATGACAAGGTCCTTGCCTCTCACATCGTCGATGAGAAGCTTGACGGCACAATTCTCCTCTATATTGGTCCGTAAAGACTGTTCTCAGTTGAGATGCCGTCCCACAAGATGAATATGTTTTGCTGACGCCTACATCTCGGTATCGACAACAGACCGTCACTTAGTCCATGAAGTTACCTCACCTGTATGTTGGTTATATGATTTTCATTCTCCATATCGCTGTGGTTATCAAGCTAACACGCCGAATACAGCAAGCCTTCGAGGGTCTTGCCAATGCTGGACGACGTGTAAGGAGAACGGACTGCACTCTCGCCACCACGGATCATGTACGTCACCCCCGTTTCTACTTACTGTTACTATCATGGCGTATGCCGATGATAAGCGAGTATAAGTGCTGATTGATTCGCTGCAGAATGTCCCCACTAAGTCCCGAAAGGGTATCAGGGATATTGCCACCTTTGTGGAGGAGGAGGATTCGCGGCTGCAGTGCCTCACGCTCGAAGAAAATGTCAAGGAATTCGGCATCACGTATTTCGGGCTGGGCGACAGGCGCCAGGGTATCGTCCATGTCATCGGGCCCGAGCAGGGCTTCACTCTCCCCGGCACCACGCTGGTGTGCGGCGACAGCCACACGTCCACCCATGGCGCCTTCGGCTGTTTTGCGACCGGTATCGGTACTAGCGAAGTCGAACATGTTCTAGCCACCCAGTGTCTCATCACCAAGAGGAATAAGAATATGAGGATACAAGTGGACGGTGAGCTTGCACCGGGTGTCAGCTCGAAGGATGTCGTCCTCCATGCCATTGGCTTGATTGGTACTGCTGGCGGTACTGGCTGTGTCATCGAGTTCTGCGGTTCCGTCATCCGCAGCCTCAGCATGGAAGCCCGCATGTCCATCTGCAACATGTCAATCGAGGGCGGCGCCAGAGCCGGCATGGTTGCCCCCGATGAGATTACATTCGAATACCTAAAGGGAAAGCCCCTCGCCCCTCCTCCAGATTCTCCTGAATGGGAACGCGCTGTTTCGTACTGGAAGAGCCTCCAGTCAGATCCAGGTGCAAAGTATGATATCGACGTCCAGATCGATGCTAAGGATATTGTTCCGACAGTTACCTGGGGTACTAGCCCCGAGGATGTTGTCCCCATTACCGGAGTGGTTCCGAACCCTGAAACATTTAGCACGGAGGCTAAGAAACAGAGCGGCCGGAGAATGCTTGAATATATGGGATTGACGCCAGGGACTCCCATGGAGGATATTTCCATAGACAAGGTCTTCATCGGTTCTTGTACCAACTCCCGAATAGAGGATCTCCGCGCTGCCGCCGAGGTGGTGAAGGGTAGGAGAATTGCAGCCAACGTCAAGCGAGCTATGGTTGTTCCTGGCTCCGGAATAATCAAGGAGCAGGCTGAAGCAGAGGGTCTCAACAAGATTTTTCTTGATGCAGGCTTCGAATGGAGAGAAGCAGGATGTAGTATGTGTCTTGGCATGAACCCAGATATTCTTGCACCCAGGGAGAGATGTGCAAGCACCAGCAACCGAAACTTCGAAGGCAGGCAAGGCGCTTTGAGTCGAACTCACCTTATGTCCCCGGTGATGGCTGCCGCTGCCAGTATTGTCGGGAAGTTGGCGGATGTCCGAAAATTGACCAACTACAAAGCAAGCCCACATGTTGAAGCATTCAAGGCGCTTTCACCGCCAAGTAAACCGATTGTCAATGAGAGCCTCGAGACTGGTGATGCGGTCGCCGAAGATAAGCTGGGCGACCAACCAGCAGACAGCCCATTAGCTACTGAAGACTTTGTCACGGAAGCAGCTGGTTCACCAGGTCTGCCTAAATTTACTCTGCACAAAGGAATTGCCGCACCGATGGATCGTACAAACGTTGACACCGACGCTATCATTCCCAAACAATTTCTGAAGACCATCAAGCGCACAGGACTTGGCTCAGCCCTCTTCAACCCATGGAGGTATAATGATGACGGTTCGCCAAACCCCGAATTTATTCTCAATCAGGAGCCATATACCCAAGCGAAGACTCTTGTGGTCACTGGCCCCAACTTTGGCTGCGGAAGTTCTCGTGAACACGCCCCTTGGGCTTTGAATGATTTCGGCATCCGATGCATCATTGCCCCGTCTTTCGCCGATATTTTCTTCAATAACACCTTTAAGAACGGCATGTTGCCCATTGCCATCACAAATCCCGCCGATATGGACAAGATCGTAGCGGAGGCCAAGGCTGGCAAGGAAGTCGAGGTTGACTTGCCGAACCAGGAGATTCGAGACGCGGCCGGCCACACAATTTGCAAATTCGACGTCGAAGAGTTCCGGAAACACTGCCTCGTCAACGGCCTTGACGACATTGGCCTTACCCTTCAGCTTGAAGATAAAATCACCGATCATGAGAGGAAGGCCTCGCAGATCACACCCTGGGTCGATGGTACCTCATATCTCCGTAGGGAAGGCGGCAAGCTGCCAGTCAAGGCTGTTAAAGTGCCCATGACAAATCGTGGACAAGAACTCAAGAACCCCATCGATTGGTAATAAATTACGTTAGTACTAAGGGAAGCAAACATAATGTTTCGGAGATTCATTTTTAATTATGGCTCTAATATCGAAACCTGATTTTTTAGTAAAAAAGCTCATGTGATTGAGAACTATTTCTCATCCGCAATGTTTAATTCGTAGGCGGGACAATAATACCATGTCAAGTTTACTGGGCGTTAATGCTCTTGATGGCCTACCCCTGAATCCTTAGCTAGCTTGATCTTGACCTTTTTGTACGTGGACCTATCCATTTAGCATTCATAGGCCGTGGATACAAGAAAAAAAGAAGAAGAAGAATAAGAAACCGCCATTGCTCTTTGTCATGTTCTATTTGAACAGATGGCGTATTTTTTATGTTTATCTCTGTGCTGCGACCTGACGCTTGTATAACGACGTAGTTGTTAAGATTAGGGGAGAGCAGGAGAGGGTTTTAAGGAGAGCTAAGTAGCACGCATGAAGTTTGGAGAATATTGCTTGAATAGCTAATAGCCTCATATTCTTTCTTTGTTTCTTTTAATCTTCGTGAAAGCTCCCTTCTCCATTTGTGCTACTCGGACATCTTTTTGAATGGCGTACAAGAGAACTATGGCAGTTGCTGCATTGCTTTAGCAAGTTCAAAGATGGTATTCATATCGTGGAATTAGTATGAGGTACTATGAAGAGAAGTCAACTTTGAAATAACGAGATCCGTTTTGAAAGCTAAAGAGTTAAGATTAATGATTAAAAGGCCTACTCAAAGACTAGCAGAACTGTTATATCCAAAGTTTTATACAACCTGGAAAATTTACGCAATAGTTACACGCGCCAAATACTATGGATTATAGGTGTTAATGTTTAATACAAACTGTTTCAACAACACTATTGATCTCTTGTTCATTAAAGATATATTGGCTACTGGAGGAGTGTAATATAGCCACTGATAATTACACCCCTCCTGTCCTTCAGGACTAGCATCATTAGCTCAATTGTTTCATTGGCCGTTTCATTACCTTCGTAGATGTTGATGGCCATCAGACTTTTATACAGATATCTCAGCTTCCAGCCCAATACCTGGACAGCTTCTTGGTGAGCAAAGGGACACTAGTGCCGTAGAAGATCATTGTAATCTGCGTATACTACAAGTCCATGCTTAAGCCCTTGTTGCAGCGATTAGTCTTGTCTAGTCTAGCGGAGATATGAGAAGTTCTGGTCTTCAAAGTATCCCCTAAAATTTTAATGATCGTCTATTTACTGAAAGAGTGTATTAAGTCAAGACCTCCCAGAACAAGATAGGAAGTTGGTACATGGTCTATAAGATTGGAGTATGCTTGAGTGAATTGACGACGTAAAGGGCGAGGTGTGAAATATCGACAGCCGTCGGTTCCAAGATTGCTTCGCTCTGTGTAATGGTTGCGTCACTCACATAACTTCTCCAACATCATACCCCGTACACTAGACCCAGCCTACCATGAGAACTGAACTTTGTAGAATATTATATGGGTGTCAGACGGACATTAACCCACAACCGGGCTCGGGCCATTACCACCCAAACCAGCGCGTATGAAGTCAGACCATTGGTCCATAATAGTCACCTATAATATAGTTACATATGCAGCAACCTAATAGCTAAAGAAGTCCTAGATTGTATAGCAGCTCAATAAGCATAAATAGGCCAGAATATTCTTACGTATAAAAAACAAAAAAAAACTATAGCTTTAAAACCCTTAAAGAATTATTAAATTAAATAACAATATAACTAAGTTTTAAGCTTTTTATTAAAGCTTTTATTACAAATAATTTTTTACTTTTTAAAAATATTACTTATTTATAATAAACTTAAGCTATATATTTATTTTTATATTTAGCTATATATATACTTTTTTTTATTTATTAATTATACGTTTAGCTTAAGTTAATAAGCTTGCTTAGCTTTTAGTAAAAACTTTTATTATTTAGCTTTAAAACAAAAACTTAAAAAAAAAAAACTTTAACAAAAAAAATTTAAAAGAATTAAATAGTAATAAAAAAAGCAAACTTAATACTTTATAAAAAGAACTAAAAAATGCTAATTATAATTTTAAGCTTAGTATAAAAAAACTTAACAAGTTATATTTTTTTGTATAATTATATAATTTTTTAGCTATTTTAAAACTTATGTATAATAAATAGTTGTTTAGCTTTTTAAAAAATTTTTTTTTTATTAAACAAATATTTAACTTTATTAACTTTTTTGCAAAAAAAGCAAAAAAAGCTAAAAAAAAAACACAAAATAATATAACTAAATTAATTACTTAAAAAAAAAAAGTAAACTTTAATAATATTTTTATACTTTATAACTTTTTTATATTTAATAATATAAATAATAAAAACTTTATAATATTAAATATTATAATTAAAAACTTATTAAAATAGCTAACAAAAACTTATAAGCAAATATAATTTATTTATAATAATATATAAGCTTTTATAAAATATATAAAATTTATAAACTAAATATAACGTTATAAATTATTTATAACTTATAAAATAATTTAAACTATATATAATTTTATTGCAAAACTTTTTTAAACTTAAACTAAAATAATATAAAACTAAATTAAAAAGTTTTAGCAAAAAATAATTTAAAAAAGTATTACTTTTTTTAAAAAAATATAAAAAACTATTGCTTAATTAACTATTAATAGCTAAGCAAAAAAACAAACTATTACTTAATTAAAAAAAATAACTAATTATTATTATTATATTTTTAGTATTTTTTAAAAAAAAATAGTTAAATAAAAATAAGCTTACTAAAAAAACTAAAAAATAATTAATAGCTAAATAACTATAAAAAATAAATAAATTAATTAACTATTTAATTGCTTTTATATTAATTTATTTTAGCTAAAAAAACTTTATATATATATATAAGCAGCTTTTATTAAATTTTATAACTAATTAAACAATTATTAATAGTTAAACGTAAATTTAATTATAAAAAAGCTTTAATTATAAAATATTATTACTAGCTTTATAAGCTAACTTTTTATAAAATAATTAACTTTTAAAAAAAAGCTTTAAAAGTAAATTATAAATAAAGCATTATAAGCTATTTAAGCTTGCTTTATTATTAAAGCTTTAAAAGTTTAATATATAGCTACTTATATTACTTTAAAAGTTATTATAAAATTAGCATTTAATAAAAACCTTAGGTTTATTATAAAGTTTGCTTTAAAAAAAAACTTTAATAACTTTAATAAAAATAATAATCTTTTTGCAAAAAAACTATTTTATAGTTTTTTTAAAAAACTGCTTAAAAGCTTATAAAAGCTAACTAAAAAAAATAGCAATTTAAATAATAAATTACTTTTTAAAATATATAATTGTTTTATAAAAGCTATTTTAAAAGCAATTAATAATTTTATGTTTAATATAACTATTTTTAATTTTGTTTAATTAAATAAGCTATAAACTTATAATAATAAAAACTTTACTAAGTTTTTATTATAGTAGCAAAAAATATAAAACTATATAAAAACATATATAAAAAGCTTTTTTTTAAATAAGTACTAAATTAATTAAATTAATTTTTTTTTAATAAATAAAGCTTTATTATAGCATTAATTATGCTAAAAGTAAGTTTATTAAGTTAGTATTACTAATAATTAAACAGCTTATTAAATAGCTATAAAAGCTTGCTTTAAAAACTTATTAGCTATTTTTTAATTAACAAATAAACTAATAAAAATAATATATAAAAGTAATATAGCTTAGTTTTTTACTAAAGTTTTTAACTTTAATAATTTTATAAAATAGTTTAAACTTATATTTTAAACCTTTATTATAAAACGCTTATTAAAAAAATTAACTAAAATAATATATTATATATATAAAATAATATTATAAAACAATAATAATTTTTTAAATATTATTTAAAAAGCTAGCATAACTTATAAAAATATATTAATATATTTAAGTTTTTTTTTAAAAAATAAGCTTAATTTAAAAAAAAAGCTTTTAAAACTAAGCTAATTTAACTATAGCAAAAAAAATTGCTTTTATTTAAGCTAAAATTTATTTTTAAAAAGCAAGTTAAATAATAGTAAAAAATCTAATAAATTTACTAAAATAACATTAAACTTAAAAAATAAAAAGTAAACTAATATTATTATAGCTTTTAAAAATATAAATTAAACTATAATTAATTAACAAAAAAAAAATAAAATTAACTATTAGTAGTATAATTAAAATAACTATTATATTTTAGCTTACTATGCAAAAAAAAATATTGCTAAAAAAGAACTACTTTTAGCTTTTAAAAGAATTTTTATTATTAAACGAAAAACTGCTAAAAAAAAGCTTGCTTTAAGCGCAACTAAAAAAGCTAAAATTAATGCAATTATAATAAATATGCTTATATTTTAGTTTATAAAGCTAAATAACTTTAATTTAGATTTTTAATAAGCTTTTATAAAGCATTATATAAAAATAATTAGCTTATAAAAAGTAATTTTGCTTATATATATAACTTAAAACATAGCAAAAACTAGCTAAATAATTTAATTAAACAAAAAAATTAAAAGCTTTAATTAAGTTATTAATTTATTATTTTTATAACTTTTATATATAATAATTAAAAATACTTTATATAAATACTTTTAAATATAAAAAATATAGTTTTAATAATATTATTTAGTAAAGCAAAATAATAAAAGCTACTTTTTATTAAGTAGTTATAGCTTTAGTTTATAATAACATTTAATATATTATATATATAAAAAGCTAAAAAATATTACATAAAAAAAATAGTTTTTTGCTACTAAAAAAATTACTTTATTTATTTTAGCTTTAAATTTAGCAAGCTTAATAATAATTATAATATATTATTTTTTTAGTAGTAACTAAAATAGCACTTTTTTGCTTGCTTTTTTAAAAAAACAAACAAAATTATTTTTTTTTTTTAAGCATTACTAAAAATACTATATAAATTAAGCTTTGCTTAACTTAAAAACAGCTAAAATTATAGCAACTTTATTAAATAAAGCAATAAAAAATGCACTAAATTAAGTTTTAAAAAAATTTAAAAAATTTTTACTTATTATAACAAAAGCAGCAATATAAAAGCTATTAAATTACTAACTATAAAACTATATAATTAATATAGTTAAAAATAAAACAGCTTTTTAAAAACTTTTTTATATTATAAGCAATTAAAAGCTTAATACTTTAAAACTATAATTAAAAAACATATTAAAAATATAACATATTAAAAAATTTATTTTATTATATAGCGCTTTTTTTATGTTTATAAAAAAAAAAAACTTTAATAATTCTTTTAAACTAGTTATAAACTATTAAAAACTTAATATAGTTATAATATTTATTTAATACTTTATTTTTTTAATTTTAAAATTGCAAGCTTGCTTTAAAACGGCTAAATAGTTTTTAAAAATAAACTTTAAGTTAAAATTTTATTTTATAAAAATTAAAAAAAAACATAAATAAAAAACGGCTTTTTGCTATAAATATAAACTATTTAAATATATAGTTATATTAATAAAACTAATTAATGCTTTTATAATTTTTTAATTAATAATAAACTATATTTTTTATAATTTTATTAATGCTAGATTATTAATATACTTTAATAATTTTTTTATATATGCTAATACTTAAAAAAAACATAACTAGCTAATTAAAAAAATACTATAATAATTTATTAAGCATAACTTAGCTATTATGCTATAAAAGTATAAATAGCAAATATAAAAAGTTAAGTTTTTAAGCTATGTTATAAGCTTAAAAAGTATTTTTATAGCGCAAAACAAAATAAACTGCATTACTTAATAAAAACTTTTAAGCACTTTAAAAAAATTGCAGTAGTTTATTAGCTTTACTAATTTTTACTAAAAGTTTATTTAAAAGTTTTTTTTAATTATAAAACTACTTATAAATGCTAATAAAATAAACTAAAAGTAATAAAAATAAATAAACGCTATAAATAAAGCTTTTTTTAAACTAAAATATAAATTTATTACTGCTTTTATTTTAGTTTATTTTAATTTATTTTAAGTAGCATACATAAAAACTAATGTTTTTAACTTTGCTTTTAATGCAGTATTATTTTAAAAAAACAATAATAAAAAACTACACTTTATAGCGTTTTATTTTTAAAAATTTATATTTATAAAAATAAACTACAAAATATATAATAAAAAACTACTTGCTATAGTAAATTTATTTAATTAATAACGTTAATACTTTAAAAGCGCTAAATATTAAATTAAAATTTATTTGGACTACTAGAATTTATTATATTTTATTATTGCTAAAGTACTAAATTAATAATAAGCTAAATAAGCTTAATAACTAGCAATATATTAATTTATTATTAATTATAAGCTAAAATAGCTTAATAAAAAGGCTAATATTATGTTATGCTTTTTTTAATATTGTTTTAAAAAAAAAAAAAATAAAAACTAGCTAATTAAGTTAGTTTTATAAAATAAGCATTTTTTGCATAATAAAAAAACTATGTTTAATATAGCAGCATTAGTATTGTTTACTTTAAAATAACTTTGCAGCTTTTTTATATTAAAATAGCTGCTAAAATTTATTAAAAAAATTAAAAAAGCAGCTAAAAATAACCTAAAATATATAATTTAAAAAAAAAAACCCTTTAAAAATATAAAACTTTAAAACAACTTTTTATATAAAAAAAAACGCTTATAAATATTTATTATTATTTAACAAAATATAATAAGATTTAAATATAATATAAAAATAGCAGAACATATAAATATAAACAAAACATTAAAACTTATTACTTAGAACTTTTAGTAGTTAAATATTAAAAAAACTATATAAAAATTTATTTATAAATGCTTTAATTACTAATAAAATAAAGCACTACGTTATATATTTTATAAACTTTTATAACTTATAAAATTACATTATGTTTTATAATAGTTAATTATAATAAACTTTATTATAAACTTACTTTTTTTTAATAAATGTAATTTTATATAAATAATAATAAATCCTTTTATAAAAATAAAATATTTTATTTTATTAAAAGTTAACAAAAAAAAAACTAAAAACTTAATTAAAATATTTATAAAATTCTATTAAAAACTATATAATATATTTTTTAATATTATTTTTAATAAAAATTTTAAGTTTATAAGCTATTTTTAAAAGAACTTTTTAAAGCTTATTAAAATTAAACTTTAAATAAATATTATTTTTTATTTTTAAACTAATAATTAAACAAAATAACTTAATTAAATCTTTAAAATATACTTAAAAGTATTTATAAATTATAAAATAATTAACTAAAAAAACTTTTTATTAACTATAAAGTTTATATATAATAATGCTATATTTACTTTAATTTATATATTTTTGTTTTATGCTAACTATAGCTTTTATTTAGTAATATATAACTTATTTTTAAGTGCATTATATAACTTAGCTAGTAATTTGTATATTTATTAAATAACTAAAGTTTATAAAAAAGTTAAGCTATAACTAAACAAGTTTAAACAATAAATAAAAAAATAAGCAAACAAAAAACAACAAAAAATATTGCTTTATAAACTTAACTAGCTAGTTATATTAAATATGCATTATATTAAAACTAAAAAGCTTACTAAAAAACTAAATAAAAAAATACTAAAACTTTTTAAAATTTAAAAAATAATTTTATTTATTGCTATTAAGTTATTATTACTTAAAGATTAAAAAATTTATAATTTATTTTTGTTATAACTAGGCTACTTAGGTACCTTAGCACATGTTACAAGTTATATATATATATAGGATATTTTTCTTATACTTATTTCATAGGAGTTTTTTTCCTTTTTTAAGCTTTAGTTTTATTAAATACCTACTATAAAACTAGAAATATATTAATTATTATACTTGACTTTTAATGCTTTATACTTTTTATAATAATTTTAAAGCTTTTTAAAATAAGGTTACTTATAATATTTTATTATATTATAGAATAACTAAACATTAATTAACTATACAAGCTAGTGCTATTTTTAATAGCTTTTTTTTAAAACAAACTTTAACAATAAATTAAAAACAAATTTAGCACAAATTATTTTTAGGATTAAGCTTAAGCAAATAATAATTATTTAATGCTTTAAGTGTTAATACTTAACTATTATAAACATAAATCGCATAGCTTTTAGCTAACATTAAAGAGCTAAAGCAGCAAGTTATATAGCAAAAAAATAAAAGCAAATAAGTTATCTTAAAATTAAAACTAGCTTGTATTACTTTTATTTTATAATTAAGTAAACAAAAAAACTAAAAAATAACATTTTTAAAAAAACAAAAAAACTTTTTAAACTTTAAAAAATAATTTTATAACTTAAGTTAAAAACAAAAACATAAAAATTTTAGTAATAATAACAACTTTTTATTTTTTAGCTTTAATAAAAAACATAATTAAAAAAGACCTAAATATTAATTATATTAAAATTGCTTATATTATTATTAATGCTACTTATTTAAAAATGCTAATTTTAGCTAATTATTAAAGTTTAACTATAACTTTTTTAGTATAAAATTTATTTATTAATGCTAGCTAAAGTAAATAAAAAAACTTTAAACTATTTTTAAAAAAGTTAATTAAAAATTTTGCTGCAATAAAAACAAAATTTTATATATATATAATAATATAAACTAAAACTATAAAAATGTTTATTAATTAGCATTATAAAAATTATTAACTTTAAAAAAAAAATAATTTAAAACTAACTAAAAAATGTTTTTAAACTAAACTAAAATTTTGCTTAAGTAGTTTGTTTTTTTATAAGCTAGCATAAGCATATAATTAAAACAAGCAAATTAACAAGCTAATTAAAACTTAAAGCTATTTAATTAATACTTTGCTAGCATTAAACTTTAAAATGTTTGCTAAAACAAAAGCAAAAAAGCTTTATTATATTACTAAAAATTAAGCGTACTACTTTAGCAAAAGTTAATAAACTATTATAACCTTTTGCTAATTATACAAGCTAATATAATTAATGCTATATAATAACGCTAAAAACTAATAACTAAAAAATAACGCTTAAACTATAGTAAAAAAAAACTAAAGTTAAATATTGTTTAAATTATTAATAAATTAACTTTAAATACTAAGCAAAACTAAACTAGTAATTAGTATATTAGCACTAGCTATAAAAACAACAATATTAGTTTTAATAACTAAAACTACTATTATAAAAGCAATAATTATAATAATAGCTATAATAATAATAACCCAAGATTTTATAAAGGCAATAATAATTATAAAAGCTAAAACTAATACTATAAAAGTAATAATACTAAAAGTTATAGCTAATATTAAAACTAAGGATATATAAACAACTAAAGTAATATTAATAATACTTATATTTCGGAAAACTGTTATATTTTTAAAACCTTTTTAAATTAATTTTAAAATAACAATAAAAATAGTTTAAATTTAAACTTTTATAAAAACTTTACTTGCTATAGCTATAAATAACTTAGCTATATTACTTTTAATTGCTTTTAATTTAAAGGTAATAATAATAATAATAATAATAAAAACAATAAATCTAATAATTATACTAGCTATAATAATAATACTACTTAAAAACAAACTATTTAAAAAATTTAAATAAATAAAAACTAAAACATAAATAAAAAAAACTAAAAACAGCAATTAAAGTTTTATATACTTTTTTTATAAAGGCTATAATACTATAATTTAAAAAACAAGTAGTAAGTTTAGCATTAATTATATTAGCTATAAGTTTTAAGCTAAAGTTATTACTTTATATATTTATTTTACGCTGTTTTTATACTTTTTGCACTATTTATTTTGTTAGCTTTATAAAACTACTTATTAAAACTTATATTAATTTTAATTTATATGCTAAATATAATTATATTAGTTTTACTTTTGTTTTTTATTATAAATTATAGCAAGCATTTTTTTGTATATTTATATTATAGTATGCTACTAAAAATAGATTTTTTATTTATAAAGCTTATTAAATTATTTGCAAATTAACTAATAGTTGCAGTATTATTTGCAGAATTAAGCGTGTATATATAGTTATTAATTATAACTATTGCTTTAAAAGTAGCTTTTTTTTACTATTTTAAATTACCTTAGAAAATAAAAAAATTATACTAAATTTAAGCACTAATTAATAGTTTTTTAAATTATAGTGCTTTTAAATAAAAGTATTTAGCTTAACTAAGTTTATAAAAGCTTACTAAAACTAAATATAACGGACCTATTATACATTAATATAACAGGTTTGCTTTTGGAGTTTTAATTTGTAGGTAATAATAGGATTTTTAACGGTAGTCCGTTAAGGAGGTTTTTGGAGTACTTTTACTACTGTGCATTAATAGAGGTTTTAAAGAATTAAAAGTAATAAATGTATTAGTGCTTAGCAGTTATAAAAAATTAATAGCTAAAGAACTAAAACTAAGTAAATAATTAAATATAAAAAATATATAATTATATAAACAAAAAAAAAGTAAAAAAAGTAGTAATTTTTTTTAAATTATTGCAAGTTTAGTAAGCATTAAATTATTATAAGCTTAATAAGCTTTAAATTATTGTAAGCTTAATAAGCTTTAAATTACTGTAAGCTTAATAAGCTAAATAAATTATTATATAACTTTAGCTTTAATTAGCAAAAAAAGAGGTGCAAAATATATATAAAAGCATTAAGCTGCTTTAAAAGCTACTTTTGTGCTAATTTTATAACATTATTTCTTTTTTTTTAAAATTGTTATTTTAATAATTTTTTGTAAGTATTTTTTTTTTTTTTTTTTTTTATATGTTACTATATTAAAGCGCATTAAAAAAACTAACTGCTTATTTAAAATAAAGCAAAAACTTGTTTTTGCTTTTTTTATTAATTTTATTAGCTATAAAGTTATGCTTTGTTTTTGCTGCTTTAATTAGTTATTAATATATAAAACAACAAATAATATATTTTATTATTTTAAATGTATATATGCTAGTTATTTTTATAATAAATTAGAAGTTTTAATTAACTTAATTAATAATATAGTTTTTAAATATTGTTATTTTAAAAAAAAAAAAAGCAAGCAAAACAATAGCTACTTTTAGTTTAAAAAAAATTAAAACAAGCTTAAAATAGCTTTAATTCTGTTTTAAGTAAATTAGCTTAGCTTTATATATAAAAACGTTTTTTAAAAGCAAAAAGTGTTAAAATAGTTTAGCAAAAGCTTTAATTTTTAAATAAACTAAACAAAATAAAGCACATTAAAAAAAAATAAAAAGCGCTAATAAAAAAGCAAAAACAACAAAAAAAACAAGCTAAAGCAGCATAAGCTGCTTTATTTAAGTTTAATTAAGATTTTTTAAGCGTTTTTTTTAAAGTTAACCTTTTTTTTTTAGTTTTTGTAATAGCAGCAATACTAAAAGTGTAATGCAAAGAATTAACTATACTTTATATTCTAAGAAAATATTCTATTTAAGGAAAAAGAGAAAAAAAAAAAACTACTTTATACATTTTTAATAGCAATATATAAACAACTTGTATAATGTTTGCATAGCTTATTTATAGCAACTATTCATTACACTTTTAATAGGATTAATAGGACAATAAGCTATATATAAGCCACTATATGCTTTTTTTTATAAGGTACGTACTTAATACTTTAACGTAGCGCAGCTATAGCTTTAATTATAAGCAAGCTATAACTTTAATAAACTAGCAAGCTATAGCTTTAGCTATAAGCGAGCTATAAGCTATTATAATTTTTTTTTTACAAAAAAACTTAGCTTAAGTTTTTGCAAGTAAAAAAAAATGTATTTTTGCAAAATTAAACTAATAACTTAACTAGTACTTCTAAATAGCAAACAAGTACTTTTTGGTTAAACTTTTAATAGGTTAAATAATAAGGGCTATTATTTTTTGCTATTAACTTATTAAGCTAACAGCTAATCGTTAAAAATTACGCTTGTTATTTTATTTTATTTTTAGAACTAAGTTTTTATTTTTTTTTTATTAGTAGTTGCTGCTTTGTTATTATTAAAGTGCAGTAAGTTAAACACATTTTTTTTAGCTACATATAGCTATTTTTTAAGCTTTATTAAAAGACCTGCCTCGTTTAGGTTATTATTATAGTATTTCTTTAGTACTAGCAGCAAGTTTTTAAAGTTTTTAATAAAGTACTATTTATTGTTATAGTTTTATTTTTTTTATACTACTTTATAAAACAACTTGCAGTATTGTAAACAAAAAAAAAGTACTTTTTTTACTTTTTATTTTTTTTTTTTACGGCTAGATTTACTATTTTTTTGTTTAAGCGCTTGTATTTTTAGCTAAACAGCAAGTTATTAAAATACTTTCGCAATTAATTAACATAAAACTATTAGCTTTTTCTTTAAAAGTTAAGCAGTTTAAATTTAAATATATTTAGGTTTTTAAGTAGCACATTAATAATGCAGTATAGTTTTTTAGTTATTAAATAATTAAATTTATTGCTTAAGCAATTAGTTTGTTTATTTTTTTTTTAAAGCATATATATATAATTTTTTTTTCTAAAGTTAAAGTTTTATTAATGTTTGTTTGCTTAGTTAGCTATTTGCTGCTAAGCTGCCTTAATAGATTATTATGCTTTTTTTATAGCTACGCGTATTTTTTAAGCGTAAGCTTATGTTTTTTTTTATAATAGCTTTTTATGCAAGCTTTTATTTGCTAAGCTTTTAGTTTTTGCTTCTTAGTTAAAAAATAAGCGCATTAGTTCTTTAGTTAATACTTTACGTAAAAAAACACTTCTTAGCAACTTATAAAGTAAAAATGCTTATATTACGTTTATTGCTAAAAGTGCTTTTAATTATTTCTTTTAAAAATAATTAATAAAAAGTCTTAGTTTTTAATCTAGCTATTAATACATAATTTTAACTTGTTTTATAGTTTGCTTATGTTTAACTAAAAAAAAGTTCAATTTAATACTATATATTTTTAATAGTTTATTAGTAAAGTTTGCAATAAATTACAAACTTTTATTACTAATAAATAACTTTAGCTATTTATATACGTAAAAAAAGCTTTAGTAGTACATTTTTGCAGCTTTTTTAATAGTTATGCTGCTTTTATATAACATTATTTAAGTTAGCTTAAATAGTTTATTAATTATATAAAACATTATATTATAGCTATATTTATTTATTAGAAAATTTTTAAAATTTATTACAAAATGTTATTATATTTAATCAAGTATTAATAAAAGTGTAAGTTTACTAAAGGTTTTATTACAAGGTATTTTAGTAGCCTAGTATAAATAGTTCGCTATATATTAATTAACGTCTTTATGCAAGCTTTGCTACTAATAGCGTTTTGTTATTATATAACGCGTTTTCTTTTTACTAAAGTATATTATTATAAGCTTTATATATACTTCTTTAATAAGTCTTGTTTTTAGGTTATTTAAATTAAGTATAACTAGCTTTTTATTTTATAGTAATAAGTTGTTTAGTATAAAAAAGTTAAAGTTTTTACCTTTTTAGGCTTTAGTTTATATGCTATTAAAACTAATGTTTTAATAGTTAGTTTTTAGCATAGTATTAATTAACACAATACTTAACAATAGTAGTAAAGTTAGGTTACTTATTTTATATAATATAATTAAGCTATTAATATTTATTAGTGCTATAATTACTATTATTGCAAGTTTAAATAAAGCTATAGTTTGCTATTTATTCCGTTTTTGCTTTTGAGTTTTTAAGGCTTTTATTAGTTATAATAATATATTAGCAATTATGTTTTAAGAGCTTAGTTAATAAGTAATTACAAAGTTGTAGTAAAAAATTAGTTTAGCTTAATTTGCTTAGCAGAAGTTTAGCACTCTTTTTACACTAAAGTATTCTAAGGCTTTATAATTAGTTAAAATTATAAAGAGTTTTTTTTGTTATAGTTTAATTAGCTTGCTGCGCTAGTAAAGCAGCTTTTTAATAACTGCTAATATTTCTTTATTATATATTTTATAGTTTAGTTTAGCGCTACAAAGCGTTTTAAAGTAAAAAGCCACAAGTTTTTAAGGCTTATTAAGTAAGTTTCGTTACAATAACACTTTTGCTGCTACTCCGTTAAAAAAGTTTGTTTTTATTAGTGTTTCGCTATTAAAAAAAAATCTAAGCATACGCCACGACCTTCATAAGTTTTAGGGCAGGTATGCAAGAAAAGCCAAAGGTTTTTTGCTAGTTAAGTATATTTATAGTTTATAAAGGCTGCAATATGCAATAAAAAAAGCAAACCATATTATTTTATTTTAAACATTTAATGTTTGTAGTAAAATAAAGCAGTATAATCGCGCAAGATTTACTACAACACTTTAATTGCAAGAAAATAAGTTATAACTTATATATTTAAACAATTAAGCTATATATAAATTAAAAAATAAAACAATTAATAGAAAAGCTATTTAATAATATAAATAAAGTAATTATAGCTAATTTTTATTATATTATTTGTAATGTTTAAGTTTATGCTTTAAAATTTAGCGTAATATTTATATTTTTTTTCTTATTATATAACTTAGCTTAAACTTATTTTAATTAGCTAGTTAGCTTATTTAGCTACTTTACTTTACTTTAGTAAAAATAAAAGTTTTAAACTATAAAGATTAAATATATATAAAACAGTATATATTTTATGCTTTAAAAATGCTATGCACTTTGTTTTATTAAAATAAATAAGCTAGTTAATTAAAAGTTTAAAAATGTATATTAATAAAGTTAAATAAAGTTTGCTTTACTTTTAGAAAGTTTACTAATAAATTAAGTAATAAATACTTAAAATTAAAGCTAATTTAGCTTTTTTTTAATGTTGCAATATTTGCTAATATATTTTTTTATTTTAATATGTTTTCTGTAATTTGTAACTATTTTACATTTTTTCTTTATTTTATTTTATATTTAAATTTAGACTTTTTTTTAACCTTAAATGCAGCATTTATATAAGCTATTTTTATAAAGGTTGTTACTTTTTGCTTAAACTACTGCAATAGTATTTCTGTTAAACATTTATAGCTATATAGCAAAAACAAGTATTAATATTAAGTATATTTAGTAGTATTAAATAAAAACAAAAAATAATATATAATATTAAACATATTAAACTTTTATATTAGTATGCTTTTATAATAAAAAGTTGTATATTTAAAATTGCTACTTTTTGCTTTAAAAAATGCTAGTATAACTTTTAGTAGCTTACTAAACTGCTTTATTTTAAAAGAAAATTTATTATTAAAGTTACTTATTTAAAAAGTAATAAGCTTATTACTTGTAAAAGCTTTATTATACTTAGTATTATAAAAACTTAATTTATTTTTGCTAAACATTATAATTATAAGTTATAAGTATAATGCAGTATAAAATATAGCTATTAATAAAATAATTATAATAATAGTTTATTTTAATAAAGCAGTTAATTTTATAATTAAAAAAAAAATGTGCTATTTATATAAAGTAAATAAAGTATACATTTATAAGCTTAATAATAATAAAAAGTTAGTTAAGTTAAATAAAGCTAAAAAAGTAAGCATTTAAAAAAAAGATAAAATTTATAAAAAGTGCAACAAGTTTATAAACTATAGCTAAAATTATAGTATGCTAAATATATAAATAAGTTTATAAATCTTATAATTACTTATAATTACTAAAGTAAAAAGTAAATACATAAATGCAAGTATTAAAGTAAATAAGTTATACTTGCATACTTTTTTCTAGTAATACTAAAGCAATACTTATTATAATTAAAAATCGGGTTTTTTTTTAAATATATAAACCTTAAATTTATTAGCACGTACTTTTTATTAGTAAAGCTTATTAAGTTTATTTTTAATTTAATTAAACTAAATCTTTATTTTTTTTAACTTGCATTATTTAATAATATACTAAATAAAAAATATACTATATAATAATTTTAAAATTTATAATTTAATAAAGCTACTTATTATAAGCACTATATTTTTTTATAAACTAAACTTTTATTTTTTTTTTAAAAATAATAGCGTAAAACAATTTTAGTGTTTATAACTTAACGAAGCTATATTTACTATAAGCATTACGCCTTTTTATAGTTTAAATCTTTATTTTTTTCTTAAAAATAGTAGCGTAAAACAATTTTAATGTTTGCAACTTAATAAAGCTATATTTACTATAGTTATTACGTCTTTTTATAAATTAAATTTTTATTTTTTTTTTAAAAACAGTAGTATAAAACAATTTTAGTGTTTATAACCTAACAAAGCTATACTTTTTGTAAATATTATACCTTTTTATAGTTTAAATCTTTATTTTTTTTATTTTATGCAATTTAATTATATACTAAAAATAATAACATAAAATAATACTAGTATTTACAACTTAATAAAGCTATACTTCTTATAAGTACTATATTATTTTAGCAAGTTATAATAGCTTTAGCTTATTATATTACTTAAAAACTAAAATTTATATATTAATATTTAAAAGCTTTAACTTTTTTATAGTTTTGCTTTTTTTTTTCTTACTTTAATAAAAATTAATATTTAACTTTTTATTTTTAAACTTAAGCTATAGCAAACTTTTCTTAGCACTTTTTATATAATTATATTTAGTATATAATTTTAGAACTAAATGCAAATTTTAATAAAAAAATAAAACTATTATATAATAAGTTTAATAAGTTTTGCTTTACTAAAACGTAAATATATAAAAGTTTTTAATTTATAACTAAAAATACTTAAACCTATATAAAAAATAAAAGATTTTTTTTTATAAACGCTAATTAGTAACTAAGCAAAAGATTTAATAACTAAGTTTTAAAAAAATTTAAGCTACGTTAACTTTTATGCTATATTGTAATTTTAGTTTTTTTAAGTAAATTTTGGTCTGCTATTATTTATAATTATACTTTTTTTTTTGCTATAATATTTGATTTAAAGCTACTTAGTATAAAACAACATACTTAAGCTTTTAAAGCTAACTTTATTACTTTTTTATAATAAAGTTATATTTTTATATTTAAATACTATATATTTAAGTAAACTAAAAGTTATAAACAAACTTAATACAAAAAGTAAGCTAATAGTTAATATATTTTAGAATTTATTTAAGCTTATATATAAAAAAGTTATTATAATTAAATAGCTTTAAAACATTACTTTTTTTATTTTATATGCTAAAATTAATTCTAGAAATATTTAATGTTATACTACTAAGCTTAGCAAAATATTATTAAGCTAATTTTATAGCTAAAACTAAATAAATTTAAATTAGATTAATATGCTAAAAAAAATGTAAATATGTTTAAAGAAAAATAAAAGCAATACAAAAAAAAGATTTATACACTTAATAAATTAATGCAATATAATCTATTAGTTTTAAAAGAATATAAAAGTAAAGTTATTAAACTTATTAATTATATAAAGAAAAAAAGTATATTTATAAATATTATAAGGTTTAAAAATTTTACTACTATTTATAAAACTTTAGCTTTTGCTAATTTTAATTTTGCTACTATTTATAGTTATTTAAAAGATATAGTTTTTACTTAATAAAGTTATTAATGCTAAAAAAAGATCTATAGTTTTTTATTTTTTTTAGAAAATAATATATAAAAACTAAATATTTATAACTTAATAAATAACTTAAAAATATTACTAAAAAAGCTTTTATTAAAACGTTTATATTATAATTGCTAGTTGCTTTAATTGCTAAAAGTCCATAAATAGCAAAAAAACTAAAAAATACTGTTTTAATTATTCTTTAAACCTTTTAGTTTTATAAGTTATAAATATGCAAACTATGCTATTAAGCAACAAATTTAAAGCTATTATAAAAGTAAAAAGTAAAATAATAACTTATTTAAAAGCTAAACTTTTAAAATATATAAATTTTTTAGTAATACTTAAGTTTATTAAAGAAAAAATTATATTTTAACACAAAGTTTTTATTAAAATTAAATATAATAATAGCTTTAAGTTTAAAAAAAAAGTAAAAAATATAGTAAATACTTTAAAATATAAAATAAACTATAGCTTTGCTTATTATTTTTAAGCTTAAGGCCTTATTAAAAAAGGCTATAAACTAATAAAAAAAAGCTTTATATAAGTAATAAATAAAACTAGAAAAAATTAGCTAAATTATTTAAATTTAGTAATATAAGCAAATTGCACTTTTATATGTTATTATAACTGCAGCTTATATAAGCTAATATATAAAAAAATGCTAATTTTACTAGTAAAAAATATAATATTAACATAAAAAGTAATTAAATAGCAAAATAGTACTTTTTATAAAGATTTTATTAAAGCTAAAGTTAAGCAGCTAAAACGCTGCAACTAAAATATTATAAGGGTTAAAGCAATTATAACTAAAAAAAAAAAATTAGCTGCAAAAACTAAATTTTAAAAAAACGCTTATAAAATTAAGTAATTACTTAAAAAAAGCTTGCTTGTTTTTTTTTATAATACTATGCTTTTAATAAATAAGTTTAATAATAAAAAACTGCTATACTAATAAATTAGTTTTTACTAAGTTAAAAAAAAGGTTAATTATAAATAATACTAATTAGCAAAATTATTAAAAAAAGAATTAAAAAGATTATTTTTTGCTAAAAAGTTAAAGCAATTTATATAGAATAACTAAAAGTACTAAAAGCTAAAGAATTTTAATTTTAATATATAAACTACTAGCGTAGTAACTATTTATTAAAAAGCTAACTAAAACAATAAAGCTTTTAATAATTAAAGCTATAATAGTTAAGCTATAAAAAGCAAAAAAAATGTAATAAATTATATAAGTTTTTTAAGTTTAAAAAGTTATAGCATAGCTTTTAGCGCTTTAAATATTTTAAGCGCTAAAAAATATAATAGCTTACTTTATTTTTTTTAGCTATTATATTATAAAGCGCTTTAAAAAGTAATAACTAATAAAAGCTAAAACAACAGATTTTTTTTTTTTTATTTTTTGTTTTTTTACTAATTGTTTTGTTTTTTATTTTTACTAATTATATAAGTTTATATAATTAAGTTATAATATATAAAACTATTTTATTTTGTTTAAAACTAAACGTGTTTTTTATAGCTTTTTTTTTATTAGTTTTATATTTGTTAGTTTTATAGCAACTTGTTTATTAGCACTTTTTTTACTATTACACTAAAAATATAAGTTTTTATTTTATTTTAACGTTTTTTAAATAGCTTAATAGCTTAGTTTTAATATAAATTATTATTGTTTTTTTTTAAAAATGCATAAAAACAAAAGAAATAAAAATAAGAACTGCTTATTAGTTTTAACTACTTAAGTTTATTTTGTTATACTAACGTTTATATATAAGTTTTTTTATTTTTAATTGCTTAATTATTTTTGTTTAAAACTAAATAGTGCTTTTTGCTTTTAGTTTAAACTATTTAATACTTAATAAAAATCTTAAAACTACTAAAAGGCAAAAAATATTATTACTGCATTTTATAAAGTTATTAGTTTATATTTTATGTGCTTAAACTATTAGTAATAATTTAAAGTTACTATTAAGCAATAATAAATATTTAGTAAAACAACAAACATTTAAGCAAAGTTTAAAGCAAGCTTAACTAAAGCAAAATTTTACTACAGAAAACTAAGTAGAAATGTTTATTTATATAAAGCTAAAAAAATAAAAACTAAAAAAAAAACAAAAAAAAAATTTAATAATTTAGTATTAATAATTTTTATTTTATATATTTTAAGCTTTTTATTATAAAAGTTCTATATATTTGCTTTTATAAGTATTAAAACTTAACTCTTTATATAATAATTGTTTTTTTTTTATTTATTATATTTAGGAAAAAGTTTGCAAACTATACAATAAAAAAAAATAATTGCAAATTGTATTAAAAAAAGCATTACTATATAAGCAAATCGTTTAATTTCTTTATTTTATTTTACTTTATATAATTTATTTAATTTATTTTTTTAATTATTTCTTAAAACATTAAAGCATTATATTAATTTTTTAAGTAATATTAAATTATTGCTTACTAATATAATATATAATAAGCTAAGCAATAAAATTAGCTTAAAAAAAACGATTTAATTTATGTTTTAATTTAATTTTTTTTTTAATTAAACAAATAAAAGAATCTTTAAATAAAGTTATTTGTTTTTTGGAGTTTTTAAGCATAAGATCTTTTTTAATTACTGCAGTTATTATGCTAGCTTTAAAATATTTAGCTATATTACCTTAAGATTTATAAAATAAACAGTTATATAATTAAATAATAAACGTATAATTAATATATATATTAAACTTTTATTTTAAAATAGTGCAACAAAGAAAAAAAAAGTAAAATCTTATATACTTTTTGCTTTTAGCTATTATTAATATTTGCTTATAATACTTACAAAGTATAACATTTTAAATTTTAAATAACTATATAAATATAACTATAAGCTAATAAAAATTATAAAAAATCTAATATATATATTTGCTTTAAAAACTGCTTTTAGTTGTTTTTATATATAGTAAATAAGCTTTTAAATACTGCTGCTTTTTTACTTAAGTAAAGCTAGCTTAAATATATTAATTTATATAATATTTGGAAAAAAAATTATAATTAACTTTTTATTAAATATATTTGCTGCTAGTATTACTACTGAAAATTTTAATCTTTAAACAGCTTAGTGCTTAGTTATATAAAAAAAAAAAAAGTTAGCTAAATAAAAAAAACAAAATCTAAAAAAAAAAAAAGCATATATATTTTGCTATTTATTAGTAAACTTAACTTTTTAAATATTATAAATAAAATTGTTTATTAATTAAGCAATATTAATTTCTTAAATATTAATAAATTACTATAATATTTTTTAATTGTTTAAAATTTTATTAATAACGTAAAAATTTTTTTTTGCGTGCTTAGTTAAGCAAAAATTAATTATACTACTTAAAGCCAGAAAATTTATAACAAAAGCATAAACTAAGTAATTTAAAAACTTAAGCGCTAAAGTAAAAAATTACAAAAAAAATTAAAGCTTTAAAACTATACAAAAAAAAACAAATTAAAAAAAAAAACAAGCTTTTCTTTTATATTTAGCAAAGCTTAAATTACTTATTTTGCTATTAGTTATAACAGTTATTTAAAAAAAATAAGTTATAAATATATTAAAAAAAAATTAAAAAGTAACTATTTAATTAACTAAAACTACTTTATTTGCTTATTTTTTAATTAATATTAACGCAAACATATAAAAAATAATTATTATAAAAACATTTAGCAATTAATAGTTTATTTTAGCAATAAAATAATTAATTAATAAATTAAAAATAGTATAATAAGTTTATAAAAAAAAAATACGCTAGTTTAAAGCTACATATTTTAGCTTTTTTTTTATTATATTTGCTTTATTAAACCTTTTATTTATACTTAATTTTATTATTTTATTTATTTAACAAATTTTAACTTCTTGCATTTTATATAAATGCTTTTAATATTTATATTTAAAAAATCTTATAATTACTAAAAAATAATAATTTAAATTAGCAATTAAAAATATTAAACTATATATAGCAAATAATATTAACTTTAATACTTATATTTTATACTTTTTACTTAAGTATATAGTACTATTTGCTTTTATACTTTTAACTTATATTAGGTTTTTTAACCTGCTTGCATTTTTTACTTAACTGCAAAATATAGCAAATATATATATACGCTTAAACATTAATAAAAATTGCTTTTATTATATATATATGCTTTTAATTATTATATTTCTTATTTTTAAAAAAGTTACTAGTACTACAAATTAGCTAAAAATAGCATTATTTTTTTTTAAAAGTACTAATAAACTGCTACTTTATGCTAAAAAGTATAAACTTTAAGCATAATAAATAGCAAAACAAAAAATAAAAAAAAAAGGAAAAAAAACAAATATATATATGCAAACTTTATAACTAGCTATAAAAAGCTTTTTTTTAAAAACTAAAAGCTTTTTAAAAATAGCTTTAAAAAAAAGCTAATATTTATTAATAGCTTAAAATACAAAAAATATTTAGCTTATATGCTTTTTTTATAAATTAATAAACTAAATACAAAAAATGTTTAGCTAAAAAACATATTGCTTTTTTTAGTTAACGTTTTTTTAAAATCCGTTTTAAAGTTTTTTTTTACTAAAAAAGAAATAACTTTTATAAAATGCTTGTTTTTTAAAAACCTAAAAAAAAGCAAAAAAGTAGTACTAAAAAACTGCTTTAGCTATTTGTTTTTTAAAAATAGCAAAGCTTGCTAAAACTTTTCTTTAAATTTAATTTAATAAATACAAAAAAAATTAATATTTATAATATATAAAAAATATTATAATAAAAAAACGTTAAAATATTAGTAGTTTATAGTACACGTAATTTTAAAAAAAAATATTTATTTCTTTGATTTAGTGCATAATAAAAAAACAATTACTTTTTAAAGAAAAGTTTATTTAGCATATTTTATTATATAAAATTGCTTAATAAACGCAAATAAAACGTTACTTTATATACTTAAACTAACAAAAAGATTTCTAAAGAAATTTTTATAAACTATAAGCTAAATATTTAAGTTTATAGCTATAAAAAGTTTTATAATATTAATATAGTTTTTATTTATAATTAAAAATTATTATAATAGCAATAATTTATGTTTTAATAAGTTTAATGTTATATTTATAAAATTTTTAATAGTTTTAGCAATAAAGCTAAAACTATATAAAAAATAAAAACTTATAACATAAAAGCTAAACATTTTGCAGTTAATGTTTATAAAAGTTTTAAAAAAGCTACTACTAAAAAAAGCTTTAAACAATTATTAAAAAAATAATAATTTTAAACATTTTAATAAGCTTAAGCTTTACAATAAACAAAAACTAGTTTATTGTTTTTTACTAAGTAAAGTTTTAAAAATAATACATAAAAATAATAAGCAATAATAGCTAAAGATTTTTTTTTTAAAGCAACAAATAGCTACTAAAAAAACTTACTAGTATAAACAAAAATATTTAAATTATTAAAGAAGTTTTATTATTTTTAATTGCTATAAAAACTTTTATAAAGTAAATATAATATTATAAAAGTTTAAAGCTGTTTATATTACAAACGTTTTTATAAAGCTAAACGCTAAAAAATAGCTAAATAAGCGCAAATTAAAAGCTTTATTAAATATATTGCTTTAGCTATATATAAATAAAAAAAGCAAAACTTTAAAAATAAGTATTAAGCTTAAATATAGCTAGTTTATAAAAAACTTTTTTATAAACTAACAAAATATAAAGTAAGCTGTAATAATTGCTAAAACTCTTTAAATAAAATATTTTATAATAAAATATTGCTTAAATAATTATTAAATTATTATTTTTATTAATACTGTTTTAAAAGTAGCATATATTTTAAACTTTAAGCATGCTACTAATAAAAACAATAAATAAGTTTTCTAAAAATTATAAAAGTATTAAGCAATAAAGCACTTTAATATAAAGGTTGTTTTAAGCTATTTTATATTTTTTTGCTTTTTTTAGCGCAATATTTATATATGCAGATTTTTTAAGCTTTTATATTTATATTACATATTTTGCAACTTAATAAACTAATTTTTAAAAAAAAGCATTAATAATTAAAAAAATTATATATAGCTTATTATTTTTATAAAAAAAAGCTTTAAAAAGTACTTTAGCTTTAAATTACTAAGAAATTTATGCTTATTGCTTTTAATAAGCGCTAAGCTTTATAAACTTTTATAAGCACTAAATATAACTTTTTTTAGATTTAAAAAAACAGCTTTTATTTTATTAAGCACTAAAAATGCAAAAAACAAAAGCAAAACACTAAAAAAAAAGCTAAATACTAATTATTTTGTTTTTTTAATACTTTTTACTTTAAAGCGCAAAGGAAATTTCTAGCAAAAAGAACTAACGTTTATACTAAAAAAATCTTATTACAAACAATATAAAGACATTTTAAAAGTGCAAAATTATTTTGCTATAAATATATTTGCAAATATTTTTTTTTTTAAATATAACAAGCTAAGTATAAAACCTAGCTAAGCTTAATAGTTTAAAAAAAAAAAGGTATAAATTTCTTATAAGCACCTTTTTAAAAAAAACGCTAAGCATTTTTAAAAGCTTTTACTTATATATTTAAATATGTAAAAAAGCTAAAACTAGTTTTAATAAAGCTAAAATACTTTTGCAAGCGTTAAAACTTAAACTACCTTTAAACGTAGTAAAAAAAATAAAAAAGAACTTATAAAACTAAATAAACAAAAAAAAATAATACTAACCTTATTTAAAAAACATTAATAATAAAAAAAACTTTATAATTATAAATATTAAAATAAACTAAAAGCAGCTATATTTTAATAAAAAAAAATTAAAGTAAAATAAAATAATTAAACAAGCTAACTAGCTAATTAAAGTAAGTTTAAGCTAAATTATATAATAAAAATAAAAATATAAGTATTACGTTAAATTTAAAAGCATAAACTTAAACATTATAAATAACATAATAAAAATTAGCTATAATTGCTTTATTTATATTATTAAATAGCTTTTTTATTAATTGTTTTATTTTTTAATTTATATATAGCTTAATTGCTTAAATGCATAAGTTATGATTTATTTTTTTGCAATTAAAGTATTATAGTAAATTTAACGTAATTATATTGCTTTATTTTAGTAAATAAACTAAAAAAAAAGTAGTTATAGAGTTTTTAAAAAGAAAGTTTATTATATATTTAATAATTTAGCATTACAGTAAAGTTATAATGTTTAATGCATAATAAATTTTATAATTGCTTTATTTCTTAATTAAGTATATTACTTTTTTGCTTTTATAGTTTTATGTTTAAAATTTAATGCTGCTACTTTTAGTGCTTTATTATGTTATGCTTTATTTAAAAAGCTATAATTAGTATTTTATAATAAGCAGCTTTTTAAAGTTTATAACTAGTAGTTTGCTTTATAATAAATATTTAAGTTTTGCTTAATAATTATAATAAACCTTTTTTAGTTTAATAAAAAGCCTAGCTTATTATTACTTTATATTTAAGGCTTACTATTATTATACTAATATAGCTAATTATAAATTAATTAATTTTTTAGCTATGTTATAATAACTAAGCTTTTTTATATTTAAGACTTATTTAGCTATTTTATATATGTTTTTTTTTTTAGGTTACTATAATAATTAGTACTTTAATTAAAATTCTATTTGCTTTTTTAATTTACTGCAAGCGCTATTATATATAGTGCACTAGTTTATAAAAAGCTAGATTATTTTTTTTAGCTATTTATATTAATATATTAACAACTTTTGTTTAAGTATTTTTTATGTTAATAAATATGCCTTAAATACTGCATATATATTAATAAAAAGTATTATATTTCTTTTATTAATTTTAAGTAGGATTATTTTAGAAATTTAAACATAAAATAACAAGTTTTACATAATATAATTAAAGCAGCTATAGTATATAATTTGCAGCTATAAAATAAATTAATAAAAACAAAACTAACATTAATATACAAATTATAAAAGTGCTTTGCTTTTTTTTATTTAAACTATAAGCATAAATATTAATACTAATGCTATATTTTCTGTTGATTTTTTAATTTATTTATAGTATAGCACTATTATTGTTAATTTAACTAATTAAGTTTATTATAAACTCTTTATTATAACTACAATATAGTAAACATAATTATTAATTTTAAAGCTTTAAGTATATTATAAATTATGTTATAAAAAAGTATATAAAGCTTATTGCTAAACATAAGCAGCAATAAATAAACAACTAAAGATATTTTTTTAGCTTATTTTATAAGATCTTAAAGCAGCAATAATATTTACTACTTTTTAACAAAAGTTATTTTAAGTTTGCTATACATTAACTAACTTAAAAGCATTAACATTTTTAATAAATAACGTTATATAATTAATATAAATATTATAACTTTTAAAAACTTTATTTATAGCTTAAAGCTTTATACTTATAAAATAATCTTAAAAAACTTTTATAAATACTTGCATTTTATATATATAATAGTTAGCTTTAATTACATTTATAATTTATAATACACAAGTTTTGTTTATTTAATAGATTTAGTAATTAAGATTTTTTAAATCTTGTTTAGTATAACGTAAAAAACTTAAATAGCTAAAGCATTTTAATTATAGTAAATAATTTAATAACTTAAGTATTAATAAGCAGCTTAAACATTTAAAAAACAAGAAATTTTAATGTAATAAATAATTATTATAATAAACAAAATCATTAAAACAAAATAAAACAAATAAATATATATATATATATATATATAAATAATATCTAGTGTAGCACTATATAATAATAAAAGTTGTTAAAGTACTTAAATATTATTAGTATATAATAAATACTTAAATAAATAGTAAGTATTAATTAAAGCTTAAATTGCTTATAAAAGCTATTTTTATAGTTATAACACTATTAAAAACCTGTAATATAATAAAAGCTATTATATTATAACCTATAAAATAAAAAATGTAAAATTTAGTTATAAAAGCTAAATATATTTTTACGTTAAAAAAATAAAAGCTAGTTTTAAGTTAAATGCTAAAAATAAAGCACTGTTTTACTTTAGCTAACTAAAGTTTTAAAAATAAGCATTAATTTAATATATAAAAATACTTTTTAAACTTTTTTATAAATATTAATGCTTTTGTTTTTTAAACCTAGGTATATATATTTTGTAGCTAGAACTATAGCTTGCTTTTTTATTAATAAGTATTTATATAAACTATAAGCTTTTTTAAAACTTTTATAGTAATATTTTTTAAAGGTTTAAAGATTAAAATACTGCAAACTTGCTATGCTTTATAAAGAACTGTTTTAATTTTATAAAAAGGAAAAATCTTATTATAAATCTTTTTTATTTTAAAAAAGTCTTAAAAAAGTGCTATTTTTTTGTAATACTATATTTTAGTTAATAATGCTGCTTTTTGCTAAATAAAATTAGTTATATAAAGCCTTTTTAAAAAAATAATTAATTGCTTAATAGTTAATTAAGTGCTTTTAAAAGTAATGCTAAAACGTAAATATATGTTTTAATAAATGCTATTTTATTAAAATAGTGCAAAATTTTTTAAGTAATAGCTTGCTTTTTTTAAAGCTTGCTTTTTTTATTTATAGAATTTAAGTAAAATAGTGCTATTAAATAACATATTATTTTTAAGATAAATTTTTTTATTTTTTGTTTTATATATTATATTTAAAATTATTGTTTTATTTTTTATTAATTTGTTAATTTTAAAGGCTTAAAAAGTTAATAGTGTTTAAATTAAAGCTATAATTAAGTTATTTTTGTTGCTTAATTTATATGCAGGATTTTTAGTCTTTACAATTATTAATCTTTTAGCGTTTTTTTGCTTTAATGTTTTTTTTATTGCAACTAAAAGTATTTCAAATAATTAATTATTATTAAAAGCAATATAAACTTTTTTATTATTTTGTATTTTTAGGTTCTTAAGAAATTTAATATTTTTTTGTATAAAAAAAGTTAAAAAAACTACTAACGTTATAGTATTATATAAGTTTTAATTTTTTTAAAAGTTTATATTTGCATATTTTTTTAAATTATATATTTTTAATTTTTTTTTTGTTGCTTTTTGCTAATTGTTAGATTTTTTATTTAAGGTTTAAAACTTTTATGCTTTATATAGCTTTTTTGCTAAGCTAGTAGTTTAGCAAATATATATTAGTTTTTTAGTTGCTAATATTTTTAAGTTTTTAAGTTTAAACTTTTAATATGATTTATTACTAATATAATAATTTAGCTTGTTTTTAGTATTATATTAGCTATTATATAAAGGCTTTAAAAGTATAAACTTATTTAAAATTTTATAATAAAGTTTATTTTTAGTAACAAAAAGTAAATAGCTTGTTTTTTACTAATTATATATAGCAAAAAAAATAACAATTTTTTATTTATTTAAATAGTAGTTTTAAAGCATTTAATATATTTAATAAAATTGCTAGTTTAATTAAATCTTTTTTAGGTTATATTAGTATTTTAAGTAGTAAAGCTATTTTTATTAATAAAAAAGTTTATAATAATGCTAAATTATGCTTTAAAGTTAATAATTTTAGTAATATTACTTTTATAGATTTTGTTTTTTATTTTTATAATAAGCTTTAAGCAAGATTATATAAATTTTTTTAGCTTTATAACGCTTAAAGAAGTAGCTAAAATATTTTGCAGTTTTATTAATAAAGCTATTATAAAATATAAATCTAAAAAGCTTATATATTTTTAATTAAAATAATTTGTTAAACTTAAGTTTTTTTTATTGTAAAATTTATATTTTAGTGTTTTTTTAAATAAGTTTAAACTATTACTATTAGTATAATTATTATGTTTTTTATAAATCTTTAATTTAAAAGAATTAAAGCTTTAGTTTATGCTTTATAAAATTATTAATACTAGTTATATTAGCTTTTTAAGCTTATTTACTTTTTTTAGCGTTATTAATACAGGATTAACATTAAGCTAAAGTTTAGTTAAAAATACTATTTCTTTAAAAAGTAGCAAAAATATAATAATTAGCAATTTTTATTTTTTTAGGTTATTTTTAAATAATAAATATATAGTATTATATTAGTTTAAAATTTTTAAAAGCATTTTGTTAAACTTTAACTTGTTTTTTAATGTTTAAAAGTTTAAGGCAATATAAGCAAAAAACAACATTATTTAATTATTTTATTAGTTTTAATTATAAATAACTTTTATTATTTTATAGTAACGCTTTTTTAAAAAAGCAGTTATAAAGCTAAATTAAAGCATATAAGTATATATAATAAAACTATTATAATTTATTTTATTATTAATTTATGCTACTAAATAGTTTAACAAAAAATTAGTTTTATAAGTACTATTTAGCGATCTTTATTTATTAAGTTAATTAGCTAACTATAATATTAGCTAAAAGCTTACTTATGCTTTTTTAGCTGCTATTTATTAAAATTTTATGTTTTTTTTTAAAAAGTTTACGCTTTTATAAAAAATAGCATTCTTTATGTTTACTTAAGTTAAGATTTTATATAATAAAGTTTTTAGTTAAGCTTTATATCTTAATTTATTGCTTTTTTTTTTAGAATAAGCTATAATATATTTAGCTTAATTTATTAATTTGGACTTTTATTAAGGTTATTTAAAAGCAATAATATTATTTTTAGCATTAGCTTAAAAACTTTTACTGCTTTAAAATATAATTTAACTTTTATTTAAGCAATTGTTTAAATAAAAACATTAAAGTATTTTAGAACTTTTATTATAAAATCTTTAAAAGTAACATTTATTTTTTTGTTTAAGAAGTTTTTAGACTTTTTAGCTTATATTTTTTCAAATTTTAAATTTCTTTTTGTAGGCTTTGCTTTTTATATTCCTTAAAGTCTTTAATAATTAAAACCTTTTGTTTTTAATAAGGTATTTTGCTTAAAGAAATTATTGTTTATTTATATATTTTTAGTGTTAAGTTAAGTAAAAAACTTATTATTATTTAAATGAACTTTTTTAATTGTTTAATTTATAAAGGGCTTTTTTTTTAGCTTTTTAGGTTTTTTTTTATTTTTTATTTAGTAAAAAGCAGCCTTTTTTAATAAAGGTTTATAATAATTAGCTTAAAACACATTTATGCTGATTTTTTTGCTTAATATATAGCTTTGCAAGATTTTAGTGCTGTTTATATTATAAGAAGTGCTTTATATAAAGTTTTAATTAGTTGTAATAAAGCTATTATTTAGCTTGCTATTTATTAAGTTGTTTTTTTTAATATTATAAGCTTTTATTAATTTTATTTTATAAAGTATAAAAGTTTAATTATTAGATTTTTTACTTAAAAATTAAGCTAGTTGCTTGTTTTTTAGCTAATAAAGTTTTTTATTTTTTGGTTTTTTTTGTTTGCTTTTTATTTTAGCATTTAAATCTTCGTTATTTAAAACAAAGTTTTTTTTTTAAAATTAATAATAAGCTTTTTGCTTTAGTAGCTTATTATTGCTTAAAACAAAGTTATATATTTATTTTATTGTAGCATTAAGTATTCTTTTTTTATTTTTGCTAATTTTTATAACTTCTAAAGAGATTTTTATGCACTTAAAGCTTACAAAAAATTTTAGCTTTTTTAAACATTATTTGGAGTTTTAATATATAATGTTTTCTTGTTTTAATTTGTAAGCAAAGCTGCATTTATAAATATAATAATTATTTATACTACATTTTTAACAAATAGTTGCTTTTGCTAAATAAAGATTATTTGATTTTATTTGTTATAAAAAATTAAACAATTGTTTATTTTGTTTTTATTTTTTAAAATTATATTTACTTTTTTATAAATACTTAGAAGTTATAGCGTTAATGCTAAATATTTGTTTTTTTAACAGGTTTATATTAATTTTATAATATTATAATGCTTATAGTTTTTAATTAATAAGCTAAATATACTAATTTTATAGTTTTTTTAGCATTTTTTTTAGTTTTTTCTTTATAATTGCTACATTTTTCTATTTTAACTTTAGCTGTTATATTTGCTTAATAATATTATTTATGTTTTAATTATAAGCAAAGTATTAAGCTAGTTTTATTTGTTGCTTTTTAATAATAACTTTTTTAGCAGCTAGTATAGTTATATTAATAGTTAGCTTAATAGTATTAATAGTAATATATAAAAGTTTATTAAAGTTATAATTATATAAATAATTAATTTTTTTTTATGCTTTGTGCGCTTTTTTTATTTTTTTAAAGTAAAAATTAGCTTAGATTTTTTATTTATTTAAATGTTTAATGTTTTATAAAGATTTTTATATAACATTTTATTTAAGTTATTATATGATTTTTTAAAGAATTTTATTATTTTAGTTTTATTAAGCAAGCTTTATTTTTTTATAGCTTTTTTACTTGTAAAAATAGCATGCTTTTTTTTTTTTTAAGGCTTGCTTATTTAAAAATAAGTGCTATAAAAAAGCAATAATTACGTTTTGCGTAAAGTTTTTAAGTAATAGCTAGCTTATAACTAAAAAACTTTGCTTTTTATTTTTTAATAAAAAATAGTATTAACTTAAAAAACAAAATATATTTTTGATTATTAATTATTTTTTATACTAATGCATAAGTTTAAACTTATTTAATATAAATAAGCGTTAAATTTGCTTATATTATAACTTTTAAAAGTTTTAGTAATACTTATTTTTTTTTAAGCTTGTTTTTTATTTTTTTTGTTTATACAAAAGTAATTATATTTTTTTTTTTAAAAAGCACTAGTTTTTTAGTAAAAATTTTTTCTTTTTAGCTCTTTAAGGGTTTTTAGCAATAAGTTTTTTAGCTATGCTATCTTAAAAATTATACTAGTTTTTTAATATTTAATTGCTATTTTGCTAAAAAAAATAAAAACGTTTTGTAAACTAAGCTAAAAAAAACAGTTTAACATTTTTATACGTTTATTTTAAGCTTTATTAATTAAAAGCTGCTAGCTTAAATGCTTATTGCTAATTATAGTTAAACTGCTTATATTAAGCAAATTTTGCTTATTGCTAGCTAAAGCAGCTAAATATAATATATTATAATTTATATATAAGAATTATAGTAATTAATTAATAAACAAATTAAATATATAAGTTAATAATAATAAATTGTTTATTTGTAGGTTTTATAATATTATTTGTTATAAGTAAAAAATTGCAGTAGTATAATTACGTTAAATTTATTATAATACTTTAATTATAAAAAAATAAGTTATAACTTATATATTTAAGCAATTAAGCTATATATAAATTAAAAAATAAAACAATTAATAAAAAAGCTATATAATAATATAAATAAAGTAACTATAGCTAATTTTTATTATGTTGTTTATAATGTTTAAGTTTATGCTTTAAAATTTAGCGTAATATTTACTTCTTTATTTCTACTATATAATTTAGCTTAAACTTACTTTAATTAACTAGTTAGCTTATTTAGCTACTTTATTTTACCTTAATAATTAATAATAAAAAGCTAGCAATAAAAAAAATATTATATACTATTATAACATAGCTAATATAATAATAGTATAGCTTTAAGATTTTAGTATGCTTAATAAATATATATTTTATAAATATTAGCTAAATATAACCTTATTACATTAAATTATTTACTTTTATTTTTAGGATTAGCATTATTGCTAAAAGGTATTATAATAAGCAGTTTATAATATATAAAAGTTAAACATTAATTAGTATATATACTTAAATTAAGCTAAACAAAAATACGTACTATAAAAAACATAGTAGCTAAAGCAAAGTAGATTTTTAAATAACTATAATAAATTAGCAGTTATTTTTAGCTATAAATTAAATCTATAGATATACTAAAATAAACATAAGCTAAAGTAGTAATAATAATAATAATAGTAAAGTTAGTTATTAAAACAAGTAAAATTAGCAAAAGTAAGCAAACAAGCATTTTTTTTAATACTTATATAATTAGTACTTTAGTTATATATAGCTTTGTTAGCTATTTTTGCAATTAGTACACTTTTATATAAATTGCATTTTATTTTTTAACTTTAATAATGCTTAAAAAATCTTTACTTAAGTAAGTTATAGCTTTATTAATAACTTTTTTTTTTATTTACTTTTAAACAACCTTTTTAATTATATATATTTATATATACGTTATACTATTTAAATATAAATTAAACATATTAGTATATATATTGCGCATAAATTAACTACTAACTAAAATAACTAAACATTTTTATAAAGCTATCTTAGAACTTTTAATAGCTAAACAGTTTTGTAAAGCTATTATTAAACTAAACTTATTTTTTTTGTAGTACTAATTTATATAAACTGCTTTTAAATATATATTAATTATAACTTAACAATATTTTTAATAAAATAACTTAAATTAAATAATTAGTTTATTATATTTTTGCTAGCTTTTTTATTTCTAATAACTTTATAACTAAACATTTTTATTAAACTATTTAACTTTTTAAACTAATACTTTTTTAAGTTTTTTAAAATACTTAGCGCATAGTATAATTAGTGCTAGTTTTAAAGTACTTTTATTTTTTAATTTAAGAATTTTGTTTTTAAGCAGCAATATTTTTATGCTTTTGTTGCGCTATTAACGTATAAACTTTATAAATTTTATAAACGTTTAAAATTTCTTTAAAAACTAAGGTATTTTATATGCAATATAATTTATATTGTTTTAGAAATACTTACGCTTTTTTAGATAGCTTATAGTATATAAGTTATTTTAGGTTGTTTTTAAGACTTTTTTTTAACTATATAGTTACTTAATAATATTAATAGCTTTATAAGCTAACTTATATTTACTTAATTAATTAATTTACTTAATATATATAGCTATAAACCTTGCTAAAGATATAACACTTTTATTTTTATATTAATTAATTATTGCTATAAGTACTACTGTTTTAACTAAGTTTTAAATTAAAGCGCTTAGTTAGCTAGTTAGCTAGTTAGCTAGCTAATTAATTAACTAGTTAACTTATTTATTAACTTACTAATTTATACTTTTTTTGATTAATAAATATGTTTAACTTAATATAAATTACATTTGTAACAAGGTAGCAAATTATTGCTTTTAATACAAATAGTTAAATTTAGTTAATTAAAATTAATTAGCTAATGCTATATTAAACAGTTATTTTAAGCTTTAGCTAATTTAACATTTTACTAAAAAAGCTATTTAAGTAAAAATAAAAAGTTAATGCTTTAGCTTAACTTGCTATATAACTTTTAGTTTTTTACGTTATAATTAAAATATATTGCTAAGTAAATATAACATAATACTACAAAATGCGCTATTATAGCATTATTAGTTATTTTTTTTTTTGAAATAATATATTGTTTTATGTTATTTTACTGCATAATATGTTTATAAAAGCCTATAAATACTTTAATTTTTATATTTTCTTATATTAAAATAAAATAAAAAAGCTTATAAGAACTATATTTTTTTTTTAAGTATAAAAAAGAAATATAATATACTTATTTTATAACTACTTTTAAATATACTTAATTAATTAAAACATTAGAAATTTAGCATTTAAACAAAACAGAATTAATTAAAGTTAATAATTAAAATATAACTATTTTTAATAATATAGTTTATAAAAAGTTTATTATAAAAGCAGAAATATTGCAGTAATATTTTAATGTTTAACTATATAACTAAGCTATATTTAGTTATTAAAAGCTTTTATAAATATATACTTTTTAAGCTATATATATTAGCATTAATACTTATAGCTACTACGTTTTAAGTATTAATAATATTAAAAAATATTGTTAGATCTTGTTTTAAAAAAACAAGCAATTAAAACTGCTTGTTTTCTATATATATAGCATTTCTTTTTTTTTTTTTTTAATTATTAAAAATGCTTTTAATATATTTATTTTAATTTTTTTAAGAACTAATACGCTTTTGTTTTATACTTTTTGTTAAGTTTAAGCAGCATATATTATATACTATTAACATTAAAAATGCTTATATTATAATACTTTTATTTAGTTAATAGTTATACTAGTTTAATTTTTGCTAAAGTGTTTTAATGTTTTATGTTTTTATAACACATTTTTGTAGTAAAATATATAAAATAAAGGTAAATTTTTTTGCTTTACTATATATTGCTTTTATTAATTATAACAAACTTTTATTTATTAATTATTAAATATATTGCTTTTTATAAAAAAATCAAGATTATATATAGTTTTATTATAATTATATTATTTTAGATTATATTTTTATGTTTTTTATTTTTTAAAAATAACTTATTTTAGTTAATAAAGATCTAGTTATATTATTATTTTATTTGCTATATTATATTGCTTTTTTATTTACTTTAAGCTTTTTAGCAATAGTTATTAACTTAAAAAATAGCTTATATATATTGTTAATATTTATATAAACTATATTAATATACTAATTATTGCTTTTAATTATTATTTAATAACTAGTAGTAGTTTAACTAAAGTACTTTGAAGTTTTATAATTATAACTGTATAGTATGCTATATAATATTATTAGTTTTTATTTTTTTATATTTAATTAACGAATTTTGCTAAGCCTATATATTTATTAAAGATTTATAACAACTTTTTTTTTAATAGTAATAACTTTTAAGAACTATTAATAACATATAGAATTAGCATTATAGCAAACTAGCTACTTATTTATAACTATTATAGTTTGCTTAATATTTAAGCAATAAATATAACGCTTAATTTTTTATGTTTTATATTTTATTATTTAAAGCTAAATAATAATTAACCAGTTAATAATACAAAACTAAAAGCTTTGTTTTTAAGTAAAGCGTTATATTACGTTTAGTATTAAAACAACTTTTATAAGTATAAATTTATTATATATATATTATGTTAAACTATTAAAGCTTATAGCTATATAATTATTATACTTAAATTAACTAACAATTAAAACTTTACTACTAAAGCTATATATTATATTATAATTAATTTATGTTTTATGTTAATTAAATAGCAAACTGCTAAACTAAACTATTTATTACTACTATTAAATAACATATGTTTTAGCTATTATATATTAAAATATTTCTTATTGTTGTTAGCTAAAATGAACTACTACTGTACTTTTTATGTTTGGTTTATAAAGTAAGTAATTATAAAGTAAAAAAAACACTAGTAATAACTAAAACATAAGCATAATTAATTAGTTAGGTTAAAAAATAAACAGAACAATTTACGCAAGAAAACCTTGTTTTTACTTAAGCAAATATATAATGCACGCTAAGAATAGCTGCTTTATTAGCAGTATAAAGTATAAAAAAATAGCTTAGGTTTAAGTAGTTTATTATATTATATATATACTTTTAAGTTTTTTGCTATAACTATAATAAATAGCAATATTTTATAATATATAACTAATATTAATTAATATAAGTTTAGTTTTTTTAAGTTAATAAATAAGTTATAAGTTATTATAAAAAACCTTATAATATTTAAGTTTTAATTTTAGATTTGTTTTTTTTTTAAATCTATTAGTTATTTTAGCTATTTATTAATTTAATTGTAGTAGTATATATGTTATAAAGGTAAAATATTTAGTAATTATTGTTAGCTATTTTTTTTAAGTAAAGAAATCATTTAAATTCTTGTAAAATAATAAAATTGATTTTTTTTATAATAAAATTAATGTTTTTTATAGCAAGCAATACTTGTTTTACTTTTTATAGTAATATATTATTTAATATATAATTAGTTTTATTTGTTTTTATATTATTAAAACGCATATTTAAATAAAGCTGCTTTATAACATTTTAAAACAGTTTTATAAAATACTTATAAAAGGGCCATTTTTTTCTGGTGTATTAAGTACACTTAATAGTTAGTTTAATGCTATAAACGTTTTTGTTTGGAGCATTTTAAGCATAAGCTTTTTTTAAAGTAAATAACTTTATTTGTTTTTAAGTGTTATAATTAACGTTTGTTGTTTTAATGCTATTTTTAATTATAATATAGCTATTTTATAAATATTTGCTTTTATAAGCAATAATAAACATAAATAAATCTTTTTTATTATGTGTTTATAAAACTAGTTTTTAGTTTATAAAAAGTAATAAAGATTTTAGTAGTATTAAAATTATAACGTTAAAAAATTAATTTTTTATTGATTTTATTTTATTAATAAGTATTATATAGTATAAATAGCAAATTAAATAGCTAATATATATAAGATTTTTTAAATAAACAAAAGGATTTTTTGCTTTTATAATAATAATTAGTATATATATATTATATTTAAAATTAATGATCTACTAAACAAGAAATAATGCAGCTAAAAAATTTGCTATATTTTTTTAAGCATTTAAAACATTGTTTAAATAATATTAAGCTTATAACCTGAATTAAAGCAGCAGCTAGATTTTAAGCCTTATATATAAACAATTTTTTGCTTTTGCAAAAATTAATGCATAAAAGCTTAACTAATAGTTTATTAATTAATTTTTTTATAAAAGTAAAGCATAACAATTGTTTTTTTTTTTTTTAATAGCTTTAAGCTTTTAGTTAGCATAAAGCTATTATAGCTAACTGTTTTTTTACTTTTGATTTTTTATTGCTTAGTATTAACTTTATAGTAAAATTATTAATAATGTAATTAAATCTGGTTTTTTTTAAATATTTATTAATTTTTTAAATTTTAAGTTGTGTTATACTTTAAAATTAATATTAAACAAAGGTTTTAAGTGCAATACTAAATAAATTTATATTTTTTTTTAATTTTACGGATTTTAACAACAAATATTTATATTATTATAGCTTTTCTTTTTATTTTAGCAATTTGTTTGTGCAGAAAAGAAGTTTTAAGAACTAAAAATTAAAAATATATTTATAACTATAAGCTTATTTAAAAAAAATTTAAAAAGTTAAATAAAACTAGTTGTTATTTAATAATAATACTAATAAAAAAAAAAAAACAAGTTTTGTTATAATTATGCTTTTTAAATAAAATACGTAATTATGTAATAATTGCATATAGTATTACTTTTTATATGTGCTGTTTTTACGTTTTAAATTAGTTTTTTTGGTAAGCTTATTAAATTTGGTTTATTGTTTTGCAAAAAAGGCATTTTAAAAATAAAAAATAAAAAGCTTTAATAAAAAGCTTAATAATATTACTAAAAAAAAATTAATTATTAGTATAATAAATAATAGTAGCAAAACTAACTTTTTAGCTAATAATTATATACTAAAGATTAAGCTATACTAGTTATAATGCTTATAATAAAAAGTAGCGCTTAAAAACAAATTTTATTAAAAATATAATATTTTTAGTTTTTAATTTTTGCTTTAATAACTTAAGTAGTACTATTATTTTTATTATTGCTAGCATTTATAAATATATAGCTATTATTTACTATATTAATAACTTAAGTAGTGCTAATATTTTTATTGCTATTAAAAATTATAAGCGTTTTGCGTTTTTTTTTTTTTTTTTTAAATATAAAGTAATTATACCTTTTAGTTCTTAGCACTAATTTTATTATTACTACTAAAATAAAGTAGCATAAAATAAAATAGTATAGCTATAAATATTAGTTTAATACTTTTATATACTAAATAAACTATATAGTATATATTTTAGTACAATAAATTAATTAGTATTAAAGAAATAAAATAATTAAATAAAACATGCTTAATTAATGCTAAACCTTTATAATTTTTATTGTTTGTTTTTTTTATATGTTTTAAATTTATTGCTAAGTTTATAAAAAAACAAGTATACTTTTTGTTTAATTATATTGCAACTAAGCTATGCTTAAATATATTATATAATTATTTTATTTATTATAATTTATTTTATTATTTATTTATATATTTTATATAGCTATATATAGAAAGGTTAGTTAAGTATATATATTAAAAAAAACGTAAGCTTTTTACAAGTTTTAAAGTGCGCTATAAGCTAGCTACTTTAAAACTTAAAAAGTGCTTTAAATTAAAAAAAAAGTAACATTAAAGAATATATAACAACTTTTTTTCTTTTTTTTTGTTTTATAAGTACTACTTGTTTATTTAGCTAATTAGTACGCTATTAATGCTATAGCTAGCTATTAATAGGTTTAAAAAAACGGTAAGTGGGCTAAAAAACATATTAATTATTACAGAAAACTTACCTTTTTTATAAGAGGTAAAAAAGTAAGGTAGCAAAAAGAAAACATAAATGTGCATATAGCATAAAAGCAGCTTTTATATAAGGGTTGCTAAAATAACGCTAGCTTAATTAATAAATTAAACATATTAAACAGTTAAGCTAAACATTTTTAATAGTTAATATATTATTAATTAATTAATTAATTAATTAATTAATTAATTAATTTATTTTAACGTTAAGTATAAAGCTTTAGCTATTTTATATACTTTTTAAAAAGTTTTAAATATAGCAAACTTTATTTATAATATAGTAAAATATATTAATACAAAAGGTTTAATTAATTAATCAATTAATTAATTAAGTAATTAATTAGTTTAATTAATATATATAGTGTATTACTACTAAATATAATGCTATTTTATGCTTTTAAGAGCTTTATTATTTTAATGCTTGTAGTTATTATAACTTAATTTTTTAGGCTAAAAACTATTAGTTTTTTGTTTAGTATACAGATTATTTAGCAAGTAGTTAACATATTATAAGATTTTAATTATTTTATATTTCTTTTTTTTTTATATTAATAGATTTGTTTTTTAATTTAGTTTTTATGTTTATATTATTTAATTTATTTATTAATACTTAGCAATTAACAAAAAAGCAAATATTTAAAAAGATATTTAGCTTTATATTGCTAAGCAATTATATGCTATTTAAATTAGTAAACCTTAATAATTAAACATATATAAATAAGAATTTTTTACTGCTTTTTTTTTTATTATTAGTTTTTTTACTACTATTTGCTGTTTTGTTTAAACATAAAGCAACCTTAAGAAACGTTTTTTTTTAGGCTTTATACTTAGTTATAGCTAAGCTAATTATATAAGCTATGCTTGTTTAGCTAAAAATAACAAGCAATTTAATAACTTTTAGTACTTTTACTTTTTATTTCTTAAAACTAAAAAATAGTAATATAATATTACTTTTTAAAGCTAAATAATATATTGTTTTGTTATTTACTTTTTTAATAAAAACATAAGCAAGCAGTTTTATATAAAAATAAACATTTAGTACTAAGCAAATATATATTACTATAAAAAACAAAATAAATCTTTTTGCTAAAAATTTACTTCTGTTTATTATATTTAAACTAGAATAAATGTTAGTTATTATAATAATTAGCATTTTTTTACTAAATAAATTATAAGCTAAAATAGCTAAGTTAAATTTTATGTTTTTATAAAAACTTTTTTTTTTTTTTTTATTACTTGTATTTATTTGTACATATAGGTATTTTTAAACTTTAGTAAAGTATTTTATTATTAATATATTTAGCTTATGTTTTAATAAAAAAATAAATAAAAACAAAGCATAGTTATTATACTATAAAAATAACTATGTTACTTTAAAGTTAATAATATGCTATAGCTTATTATTATATATAATAAATTAAAATTTATTAATAAGCTTAAAATAAAGCAATAAAAAGTTATTTGTTGCTTAAACATTTAATGTATTTTAGTTTTTTTTGGTTTAAGTTTTAAAGCAAAATTAATTTAAAAAACTACATAATTGCATATTGCTTTATGCTTTTATTTGCTGTTTTAAGCAAACTAATTTTGCAACGTTTTTTATTAGTGTTAAACTTTTAGCTTTTTTAATAGCGCAAACAATTTAAGCAATTGTTGCTTTTTTATTACTATTATTTATAATTTTAATAGTTTTATAAATAGTATAACTTTTATGTTTGTTATTTATATTTTATATATATTAATTACTAAAATTATAATTATTGCTTTTTAAGTTTTATTATTAGTATTTTTTTTATTTTTTATGCGTTAAATGCTTACTTAAAGTATAGCTATATATTGTTTATATAAAAGCTATTAAATTTGTTAAACTTTTAGCTAGTAATATACTACCTATTAAAAAAAACTAAGCAAAGTTGCTAGCTATAAAAATATATAAAAAGCTACTAAATTGTTTTTTGTTTTTTATGTTATAGTTTTTATATATAGCTTTTTTAACTTAAAATAAAAGTTTAGCTAAAATTATGCTAATTTTATTAATAATAAAAACAAGCTTATTTTGTTATAGTTATATAATATTTTTATTTCTTAATGTTAAACTTTAAAAAGTTTGTTTATTATATACTTTAAACTTTATTGCTAAATATATTGTAATACTATTAATACTTACTGCTGCGCTTTTAATAAAAGCAGTAATTAATATTTTGTTTTTTTTTTTAACTAAAAAAACACTTTATATATAGCTTAAATAATAACAGATTTTCTAGTGCTGCTTTGTTTTTTTAAAAAACTAATAGTAATAAGTAGTTTTAGTATATTTTTTTGTATTACGTTAGCATTAAAGTTAAGCTTTTAGCATATAAGCAAAACTGCTTTACTTTGTTTTGCATTTAAACTTTTTTTTGTATATATTATACAGCTAATAATGCAGTATTTTATTAAAAGAAAATATTTAACAAAAGTAGTATTGCTTTTAAAATTATTTAATGCTAATATTTAAAAATACTATTAATTTTAGTTAAACTTAAAACTTAGTATTATAAACTTACTTTTTTTAATTAAGTTTTTATAATTATATATGCAACTTAGCTTTTTTAAAACAATATACTTATTTTTTTTTTTAATATAGTTTTTTAAAATTGCTAATTTAAGTTATACTAGTTATATTAATATAATGCTAATTTGTTTAGCTAGTATAATATTATTATTATTTTTATTATTTTTTATCTAGTTAAAAATATTTGTTTAATTTTTAGTAAATATATTAAAACGTGTATTTTTAACGTTTTTAACGTTTGCTTGCTAAATAAGTTGTTTAAAGTTATTTAATATATTAAGTAGCTTATTTACTTTTTTAAGTAACTATTTAAACTAGTTAAAATTATAGCGTAAAAAATGCAGAAATTTCTTTAGCTAGTTTTTTTTTACGTTTATTAATTGCTAATTATTAGTAAATAGTAAGTTATTATTATTTATTAAATTAGCTTATTAATTTTTTTATGCTTTAGCGTTTTTTGTTGCTTTTTTTTTTGACTTTTTTAGCTAATTTAAATTTTTAACTTTAAATAAAAGCTTGCTATTTAACTAAGCGCAATAATAATTCTAAAGTTTAAAAGCAAGCATTTTAATTAAAATATTAAAACAATGCTATAAAACAAATAATAAAAGCTTTAGTATAGCGCTTTAATTTAAATCGTTTATATTTATACTATTAATAAGTTGTTTACTAAGAACTAAAATCTGCTTTTTATTAACAAGCTTTTGAACTATTTTTTTAGAAAAGGGAATATTTTTGTTTATTAGAAAATAATATAGTAATAATTCTTTTTTTGGTTTTTTTGTAAAATAAAAGCTGCTTATATAATTATATAAACATATATTTTAAAGCATTGTTTTTTTATGCGTATAAACTTGCATATAAAAAAAAACTTAACTTTTTTTGCTTAATAAGTTTAATAGTAGCTAAATAACATTAAAACTAAAGCAGTTAATTATGCATTATAAAAGAACTTTTAATATATAAGTATAAAAGTAATTAAAATTAACTATAGCTTAGTTTTTTATAAATAAATAATAGTTTAGCATTTTAAGCAAATTAGCATAAATTTTAATAGCTAAAAGCTTTTAAGCAGTTGTTAGCTTATTAAAAAGCAAAGCTATAAACTTGCAAAAAACTATATTAGCTTTATTATTTGTTATAAAAAATAGCATAATAAAATTGCTTTTTACTTTTTTTATGTTTTTTTTATAAAGTTGTTTTTATTAATATTATGCTATTTAATTTAGAATTTTCTTTGCAAATATTATAGGTTTATAATGTTTAATTAGCACTTTTGTTATATAATTTAGCATATAATATATAATAAAAAAAGTTTAAGGGCGTTTTTATAAAAATGTAAAGTTATAGTTATATTAAAATATTAATGCTATAATTAAATTAGTTTTGCTAACATGCAAATAGTTTTTTTTAATTTTAATAAAGCTATTTTTAGTTATATATGTTGCTTTTATTAATATTTAAAGATAGCTAAATTAATAAGCTGTTTTTTTATGTAGTTTTTTTTAATAAATGTTTATATAAACATAACAGTTATTATAAGCGTTTAAAAAAGCATGCTGCTATTTTATATGTAATATTAATAATGTTTTATTAAACTAAAAATGCTTTAGTATATTTAAAACGTTAATATAAATAATAGCATAACTAATATTATTAACTAAATTGTTATTTAAATATTACTTCTTTTATTAGTATTTTAAATTTTAATTATTTAGTAAGCATAGCATACTTTATTAAAAAAAAAATTTATATAACTAATAATATGCTTTTTTAAGCCTAAGATTTTATTAATAGCTAAGTTATTAGTTAGTTTATATATTATAATATTATTAGCTAGCTATAATATTTTATGTAAATAAAAGCTTTTTTAATTATTGTTTTTTATTATACTATAATACGCAATAACTTTACTAAATGCTTTAGCTTTTATTACGTTTTTAATAAATATGTTTATATATATTTAAAACATTTAAATAGTAGCTATAAAATCTTAATATATAGTTTTAGCAAATTTAAGGCTTTATTAATTATTATTAAAGCTTACTTAGTATTTATTTAGTGCTTTAGTTTATGCTAAGTTTTTAAAAAGCGCTATTTTAAAAATTATAAAGCTGCTTTAATTCTTAGGATTAATAGTAAACTAAATTATAAGTAAGCTATGCGTAATAATTAGCAATTATAATTAACTTTTAAGAATATTTTTTTGTTTGCAGAAGTAAAGCTATTTATACTTAATTAATTAAATATTTTTTAGTATAGTTTTAATATATAAATTGCTATAATATTTGTAATAGCAAATAAAGCGCTTTTTAGCATTTAAATTTGCTAAGCTTAAAAAGCAGCATGCTTTTTAAACTATAGCTTATGCGTTTTGTTTAATTAAAGCCTTTAAAATAAAAGTGCTATTATTTTAAATTTTATTATTTATAAGTAAAAATAAAAAAAAAAGATTTGTTATATAATAACTTTTGTATTATAAAAAATAATATTAAACCTAAACGTTTTAATTAACGCTAGTATTGCAAGCATAAATATTATTTTTAATAGCAAAAGCGTTTTTGTGCTTTTTTTTTTTATATAAAAAGAAATATAAAAATGCTTTTAAATAAAAATCTTTATTAAAGCAGTTAGTAAAGCTAATGTACTGCTATATTTTAAAATACTTTATATTATTAATTTTAGTAAAATTAATAGTTTTTGCTATAAAACAAGCAGTATTAATACTACTTTTAAGTAAAGTAGCGCTATAAAAACTTATATTTAATATAGTTTTTTTAATTTTTAAAATAGCGTTTTTATTAATATTAGTTTTTTAAATATTTTTGTTTTTATTAAATACTGCAAATATACTAAACTTTATTAAATTATTTCGTTTTATTAAGCTAAGCTACTACTGCTGCTTAGTGCTAAAAATATATTGAAAGCTTTATAGTTGCTTAATTAATATACTAAAAATAAAGTTTTAGTTAGTTATATAGTTTGCTTAAGCAATATTAAGATTTTCTTTAGCAAAAATACATATTTTATTTATTAATAATAGTAATATATTATTAACTAAAAAACTAGCTAACGTTATATTATTAATAAAAATATTTATATATAATAAATTATTAATTTTTAACTAAGCTAAAGCATTTATAACTTATTAATAACATATATATAATAAATCTTTAATATTTTATAGTTTAAGCTTTATAATATTTATTTAAAAAACTCAGATAATATTACGTAAACTAGAAATTACATAAAGCAAAGCAGTAGTAATACATAAAACATTTTGTTTTTAAACTGTAATTTGTTTTTTTAATTAGCAATAAACATTTGTTAATTGTTTTTAATCTTTAGCATAAAACTTAATAATGTATTCATATAAAATATGCAAAAAAATTAATTGTTTTTTTATAAAACTAAAATAATATAGCTTTTTAAAATATTAATAAAAATAGCTTATATTAAAATAATTAGCTATAATATACTTTAGCATTTGCTTAATATTAATAAATCTAATGCAAAATAAGCATATTTATACAAGCTGCTTTTTGGTTTTTATAGTACGTAAAAAATATAAGCAGCATTAAATAACCTTTGCAAAATTTTTGTTTTAGTTTAAATTAGTATTACTAACTTAGTTAACTTAGCGCATTAAATTATTGCATAAATGTTATTAACAAACAACGCAAAAATTAAAAAAAAAATAAATATTATTTATAATATTTTACACGTATTAAATAATTTTTGCTTAATAGTTAAGTTAAACTAGTTTATACTAATTAAAACTAGTATTAAGTAGTTCGTAATATTTGTACTTTTTTTTTATAGCGTTTATATATTAAAGCAAAACTTTAGTTCTTTTATAAATAACTTTAATAAAAGGTTGTGCTATAAAATAATTATTACATAAAACTTTACAAAAAAATTGTTTTAGAACTAAATATACTAGGTTTTAATACTGTTTTACTTAGCATAATAATTGCTAATGATTTAAAGTTTTTTTAATTAATATTGTTTTTTAAAGCAAAATAAAACATTGTATAATAATAAAAAAGCAAGTTTAGCAATAAAAAAGTTAAAGTTATATTAAACGTTATTAATAAATTAAACAAAAAAAAACTTTTAGCTATAAAAAATAAAGATAGCATAAAACATATTTGTTTTTATAGTTTAAAACTTGCAAATAAAACAAATTTGTTTAATTAATTTTAAAAAATTAAATAACTAGTAAGCTACGCTATAAAATTAAAAGTATTTAAAGTTTGCTTTTTTACATTAATAATTTATGTATTAATAAATCTAAAGGCATTAAAAACTTATATTTTAGGTAAACTATTGTAAAAGTATTTATAAATTATTATATTATAATAAGTTATTAAACTAGAAAAAATCCAAAGTTTAAACAACAAAAATGTTACAACTAGTTTTTTAGCAAAGCATTATACTAATTATATAAATAATAATTAAGTTAATATTATATAATAAAAAAAAAAAACAGTTATATATTAATTACTTTTATTAAGAATTAAGTGTAATATAAATTATTTTTATATAGCATTTTTATAGTTTTTATTACTTGTAAAAAATATGCTAAATTTAATAGTGCTAATATTTTGATTTAAAATAGCTATAATATAACACTAAACTAAGTTTAAAAATGCAATAGCTATTTAAATTATGTTTAAATAGTTAAGCTATAAAATCTTAGTATTTAAATAATAAACTTAAAAGTAAGCAACGTTTAGATTTAAACAGGAAAGCATTTATTAGCGTAGTTCTGGATTTTTTTAGAAAACTTAGTTTAATTTATAGCTTTATATACCTTTATATCTAGAATAATTTATTAGCTGTTTATTGCTTTATAAAACCTTTTATATTATATAGTAATACGAGGTATAAATATATAAAAATAAACAAGTTTTAATAAAACTATACTTTAACTTTTTTTAAACATAAAGCAATACTTATGTTTTTTTAACTTTACTATTAAAGTATTTAATATAAAATATATAACTATTTAATAATATTTAAACAATAGTAATTATTTATTTAAACTTTTTAAAATATTAGCTAAATAAAATTATTTATATTAATGTAGTTAATTATATAACTAACTAACTATTGCTTAATTAAGTATAACATTTTATATGATTTTATTGCTAATAATATATAAACAAAATAACTTTTAAAGCTATTTAATTAAACTTTATACTTTTTTTATGTTTTAATTGTTATTATAGCTTTTAAAAGCCTAACTTTAGTTATAAAAAAAGCTTAAAAAGTAAAACTATTTATAACTTTTAATGCAGATTTTTTAACTTAAATACTAGGATTAATCTAGTTTTAACTTGTTGTTTTTTTAAACCTAAAATTTATTAGATGTGCTTTTAATATTATAATAATATATGCTAATATTAATTTTGTGCTTAAGATTTTTAAAGATAATATAGTTAATAAATTATATTTAGTATAGCGTAGTTTTATAGCTTTTAAATCTTTTAAATTAAAAAAATAAAAAACAATAAAAAAGTGCTAATTTATTTTTAAACAATAAGTAAGTAATAAAAAATTTAATGTTTTTTGTTTTATTGTTATAATAAAACTATAAAATAGCACGTGCTACTAAATATAGAACTACAAAATAGTATGCGCTACTAAATAAAATAAAGCTACAAAATAACATATGCTACTAAGTATAAAATTATAATATAATATATGTTAATAATGCTTAACGTTTATAGTTAAATTTTTTAAAAAAAAAAGAAAAAAATTAATGCTTTCTGTTTTATTGTTTTAACATACTTATATATTATTAGTACTTAGTTTAATATTTAAAAGTTAATTTTTTAATAAAATAATACTATAAAATAGCATGTATTATTTATGCATTATATTTGCAGTTAAATTTTAATTATATATTATATAATACTAAATCTATAGGTTTTAATAAAAAAGAAGTTTTAAGGTTTATAAACCTATAAAAGCTATTATAACATATTTTTACATAATAATAAATTTTACTAATAGTTTAATTTGCTTACTTTATATAAGCTTTTTAAATAGTAGTAGCATAAGTATTATTGCTTTGTTTTATTTTTTTCTGTTTTTTTTTTGTTTACTTTTGTTAGTTTTGTTTTAAGTTATAGTTTTTACTTTTTAAGTTAGTTACTTTTTATACAATTGTATTATAGTATTTATAAGTATTTATTGCTTAATTATATTTTTAAAAGTAGTTTAACACTATATAACTAATTTTATAGATTTATATAAAATGTTTTTAAAATAATTAATTAAGCTAATAACTAATGAACTAAACTATTGTAAAGCTTTATTAATATACGTAGCAATTTTAATACTTAATAATAAATTAAACCTAATTAAAAATGTTTATTTGATTTAAAACCAGAACGTTATAAATAGCTTAATAATAGCTAATGCCTTAGCTTTATAAAAAGTAAAATATTATGCATAATTAGCACTTTTACTATAGTTTATACTTTAATTTTTTTTTAGCTGCTTAAAAATCTAAAAAAATGGTTTAATGTTCTTTTATTAAAGTTTATAAAATATTATATTAAAGTTATAGCTTTTAAATCTTTTCGAAATTTATAGAACTAGTTTTATTAGTTTATTTGCTAAACTTCTAACTTTATACCTAGTATATTATGCTTAGCAGTTTTAAAGTATAATTTTTAGTATGCTTTCATTTCTTTAACAAGTATTATATATATATATATATATATATATACTTATATTGAACGGCTTTTTTAAAAATAACTATACTACATAATAGTTTCTTTATTGCCTTTTTTATACCTTTTATTATAGTTTTTATTTTTTTTTATTGGATATTTTAAACTTTATTATAGATTTAAAAGCATAAATTTAACATAATTGATTTTTTTTTTTTATAAGTTGCAACTATGTTTTATTATTTTTTTTATTTTTTATAATAATAAGCTAGTTTAATAACATAACTTATAATATATAAAACTACTTAAACACAAAGTATAATATAAAACTTAAGTTTGCTAGCTATTTAAAAACAGTTATTAGTTAATATAATGCTTTAGCATATAATATTATTTTTGTTTAGTTAAGCATATATTAATATAAAATAATTATAGCAAGCAGCTTAACATATTATAATGCGTTTTTTTTTGCTTGTGTTAACTTTTGTTTTAAACAAATTACTTTAGAACTAATAAAAACACTATATTAATAAGTAGTATTTTAGATTATTTAAAAATTTTTATAAAACTTAGTATATTTATTTTTAATGTTAAACAAAACAATTTAAATTAATATTAGCCTTTTGTAGCAATTATAACTAGTGTTATAAATTATATACATATTTAATTTACTTAAGAATAAAAACAAAAAGCATTAATTTTTTTTTTATCCGTTTTTTGTAGTATAACCTAAGAACTAAAGGTTTAATTTCTACTTTTATAGTTATTATTATTTTAACTAAAGTTAACAAAAAACAATAAGTATTAATGTTAGCTTTAATTTATATGCTTAGCTTAGCATAACATATTGCTAAAAAAGTACTTAGTAATGCAATTTAGTATTAATACGTTAATATAATAAATATTATTAATTTTACTAATTGCAACAAAAAAAACTTAAATATTAAAAATATAAACTTAATAACTTTTATTACTAGTAAAAATAAAAAAAACTTTATATTTTGCATTATAGCTAATATAATTAAGTTTGCTAGCATTAAAAAGCTAGGTTTGCTATTTATAGCTAGTTTATTACTATTACGTTATTAAAGGCATATTTAAAAATAATTAGCATTTATTATAGTATTAAAGCATACTAATATAACTATAATTATTATTAAAGAAAATATAACTAACTTAAAAACTAAAACTTTGCTTTGCATTTTTTAGATTATAAAATTTATTAATAGAAGCTTATTTATTATTTAGTTATTTACTATACTAACACTTTTTAAGCACTTTATTTTTAAAGACAGAAATATAATTAATACTAAAACTAAAAGTATTTTTTGCACATTTTTTAATTAAAACTTTACTAAAACAACAATATTAATAATAAACACTTTAAATATAACGCTATTTTTTAATATTACTAATATAAATACTTTAGCATTTTTAACTTAGTTTACTAATTTAAAAACAACTAATAAAAATAATATTAACTTTAATTTAGCTCTAAATAAAAATAATAATAATAAGGCTATTGCTTTTATGCATAATTTTCGTAAGAGGGCTTATATAACTAATAGAAGTACAGAAAATAATATGTTGCTTATAATTACGCATTGCTTAAAACATAATATTTTAAAAGCCTATAAAAAGAAAGCAATAGTTAAAAAAAAGAAATAATAGATTTTTTTGTTATATTTTAGCATAAATCAATAAATGTTTTTTTTTTTAAGCTATAAGTTCTGTTTTTTGCTTGTTAAGTTATATTAAAAAAAATTATAAAATTTTGTTATATATTATTATTATAGCTATACTACTATTTACTTTATATAATATAATATTACTGTTTATTTTTAACTTTGTTTTTGCTTATATTTACTTGCATTTAGCTATATTTATACTAATATATTTAACTTTTTATATAAGTTCTAAAACTATTTTTAAAATATATTTTATTATATATTCATTAGGTTAATAAAGCTAAACTATTATAATATATATTTTAAATTATATAAAGCTTTAAAACAAATTAAAAAAAAAAAATATTTATTTTTTTTGATTTATTACTATACTATTAAAAATATATTAAATATAAACAATGCTATTAAACTAATGTTTTAAAATGTTAATTTTATTAAGCTTTTTAATAACTTTTTTTTTATTTTTTCTTTAGTTTTATATATATATTTTTGCTGCTATTAATACTATATTTTGCATTATATAATCCTTTAAGTTATTTAAAAACATTAAGAAAATATATAGCTAATAAAACTTATTTTTAGCCTTTTTTTTTATTGCTTGCTATTATACCTTAGTGCTTTGCTATGCTATATAAAGTAATAATTTAAAAATTAGTTTTTATACTTAAGTATAGCTATATATTTACTTATAATAATAATTTTTAAGCAAGCAGCTATATATTTTGCTGTAAATTTTACTAAAGGTTAAAAAAATAATATATAATAAGATTAATAAATAAAAAAAATAGTAAGTATACTTTAATTTACTTTATTTAATTAAAACCTGTATTTTTAAAACAATTATTATTACGTTAAATATAATATATACTATTGTTGTTAATTTTGCAATAATAGCATTATTTTATAACAATTACTTATATTAATAAAACTTATTATAAAACTATTAAGTATAGCAAAGTATATTAACTATATTTTTTGCTTACTTATTGTTTACTTGCAGCTAATTTTTTTACGTAAGCTTAAATAGCTATATTAGTTGTTTTTATTTAGCTAAGTTGCTTACTTTTATATACCTAGATATATTTTTATTTTTGCTTTTCTTTTCTTTTAGCTATTATACGTGCATTTTATTTACTTTTTAGTACTTTTGTTTTATTTGCTTAAACAAAGAACTATAATAGTTCTGTTTTAATTTTTGCGTTTATATATAATCTTTAAAAAGCTATATATTAGCAATAAAGTTTAGCTTTTTTTATAGCAATAATTGCATTAGCTATTATATTTATATAACTTGCTGCTATTTTAAAATTACGTAAAAATAATTAGTTATGCATAAAAGATTTGCGCTATTAGCTATTAGTATATAAAGCTTACAGCACTTAAGCTATAGCTTTTTTTGCTTTTTTTAAATGCTATTATAACGCATGCTTTGCTATAAAGATTATATATTAAAATATTTTTTTTTTTAAAGCTTTAAAACTATAAGCTAAACAACAGCTTTGCTTTTACGCCTTTTTGTTTAACTTTTAAACACAATAATTATAAACGCGTTTATTATTAAAAAGCGTGTTATTTTAAGCAAACCTATTAATAATAAACTTAAGCTAAAGCTTTTTTATGTTATAAGTTAGCTTAATTTATTTAATACACTATTAAAAATATTTATTTTTAAAATAAAGTTAAGTTATAAAAAAGTAGCTATTAAGTTATAATTATAAATAAAAGCTTAATATTATTAATTTTTAAGTTTTTTTAAGAAATATTAAAAGAAAACTTATTTTTATATAGTAAATATTAGATTATTTCTTTATAATTAAGCTTTTTTTACTTTGCTGCAACCTTAGTTTTTAATAAAATAACCTTTTTTAGAATGCTTTGTTTTTAAAGCATAATAGCGCTTTCTTTTTTAAGTTTACTAAGTGCTTTAGTGCGTAAAGCATAGTTTGCAGTTATTAAAAATATTTTAGTTTGCAAAGTTAGCTACTTTTGCTTTTTTTTTTTTTTTTTTTTTTTTAAGCGTTTTATTATTTAAGTTTTTGTTTTTTAAAATTACTAAAGAAGCATTTTTGCTTTTTTTGCTAGCTTTCTTTTTCTTACTTGCTTCTTCTTTTTTTTTTTTTTTTTTCTTTTTGCTAATTGCTTTTATTGCTGTTTTTAATACTAGTTTAATAGTTACGTTTGTTAACTTATTTTGTTTGTTTTTTATTTAGTTATTTAGTAAAAAACCCTTAAGCTTAGCTACTTAATTTTAAATAAAAATAATAGCTAAAAATCTGCTATTATTATTAAACAAATAAATTACTTTAAGCATATAAAACTTACTAAAAAATCTAAACCTTAAAATGCTTTTAGCAAAAGATTTTTAAGCTTAGCTACTTAATTTTAAACAAAAATAATAGCTAAAAACTTGCTATTACTATTAAATAAATCGCTTTAAGTATGCAAAATTTATTAAACAATTTAAACTTTAAATTACTTATATAAATAAAAGCTTATAATTTGTTTAAAAAAGATTACGCTAAATATAAAAAGCAAATAAAACATAAAGTTTAATTAAGTTTATAGGTTTTTTTAAACAAAAACAATAGCTAAAAACTTACTATTATTATTAAATAAATTATTTTAAGCATATAAAACTTATTAAATAATTTAAACTTTAAGTTGCTTACATAAATAAAAGCTTATAATCTGTTTAAAAAAGATTGCACTAAATATAAAAAGCAAATAAAACATAAAGTTTAATTAAGTTTATAGGTTTTTTTTATTAAAGCTATAACTATTTATAAAGCTAAAAAAAGAATTTATACTAGTTTTAAACTTTTTTTTTATAAACGTTAAGTTAGTAGCAAGTTTAATAGCTTAAAAATAATACTATATATTATAAGCAATGCTTATTTAAGCTTTATAATTAAACATTTTGCTAAAAAATAATATAGTGAAGTAAAGTAGAGTGGCTAAATGAGCTAACTAGCTAGTTAAAGTAAGTTTGGGCTAAGTTATATAGTAGGAATAAGAGTATAGGTATTGCGCTAAATTTTGAAGTATAAACTTAACAAACACGCAAAAAAAAATGGAAATTAGCTACGGTTGCTTTATTTGTATTATTAAATAGCCTTTTAATTAATCGTTTAATTCTTTAATTTATATATGGCCTAATTGCTTAAATGCGTAAGTTATAACTTATTTTTTTATAATTAAAGTAGTATAGTAAATCTTGCGTAATTATACTGCTTTATTTTATTAGTGTTCTTAATAAAGCTAATTTTTTACTTACTATAAATAATACTATAAAACTAACAAACAAGCAATTTATTATTGCTAACCTATATGTTTAATTTATTTATTTATTAATTGTTATACTTTTTATAAACAAAACATAATATATTATATTTAGCTGCTTTAGCTAGCAATAAACAAAGCTTGCTTAGCACAAGCAGTTTAATTATAATTAGCAATAAACGTTTAAGCTAGCAGCTTTTAATTATTAAAGCTTAAAACAAACGTATAAAAATGTTAAACTGTTTTTTTTGGTTTAGTTTGCAGAGCGCTTTTATTTTTTCTGGTAAAACAATAATTAAGTGTTAAAATGCTAGCATAATTTTTAAGATAGCATAGCTAAAAAACTATTTGTTAAAAACTTTTAAAGAGCTAAAAGAAGAAAATTTTTGCTAGAAAGCTAATGCTTTATAAAAAAAAAAGCATAATTGCTTTTGTATAAGCAAAAAAAAACAAAAAACAGGCCTAAAAAAAAATAAAAATTGCTAAAACTTCTAAAAGCTATAATGCAAGCAAATCTAATGCTTATTTATATTAAATAAGTTCAAGTTTACGCATTAATATATAAAGCTATTAATAATTAAAAATACATTTTGTTTTTTAAGCTAATATAGTTCTTTATTAGAAAATAAAAAGCAAGGTTTTTTAAATATAAGCTAGCTGTTGCTTAAAAACTTTACGCAAAACACAGCTATTGCTTTTTTATAGCACTTATTATTAAATAAAAAGGCTTTAGGAAAAAAAAAAAGGCATGCTATTTTTATAAATAAAAAGCTATAAAAAAATAAAGCTTACTTAATAAAACTTGCGCAAAATAAAGTAAGCTAAACTAAAAAACAAGAAAACTAAACGCTATAAAGCATACAAAAAAATAAAAGCGCATAAAAAACAAAAACATAAAAGCATTTAGAAAAAAACTTAAAAGGCTATAAAAAATAAGCTAGTAGTTTTTATAAATGCAAACAAAAAAAATCATTAAGTTTCTTAAAAAAGAAGTCTAAAAAAATAGCACAAAAAAACTTAAATACTTAAAATACCTAAAAACCTTTAGCACTTTATATTTTCTTTTTTTTTAAACTTATATTTTTATTTAGCTTACTTTTATTATTTTTTATAGCTTATCTTTATTATTTTTTGTAGCTTACTTTTTTTGTTACTTTTGTATAAACTTTACTTTAATTTATTATATAGCTTAAAAGTTTAAAAACTATAGCTTAATTAAGTAATCTAGCTATAAAAAATTGTTAGATTTTCTTACTTTAATATATAAAAAACATTAAAACTACTTATAAACAAAAAAAATAAAAATAACTAGCTTATTGTTTTTAAAAAGTATTAAAGTAACTTTATTTAGCTTAAGCTATTTTAATAATAAATATAATGCTAAAATTAAGCTATTATTTATGCTTTTTAACTTAAGGTTAAACTAGCATTTGCTGTTTAATAGGTTAAAAGTAAACAAATAACTAAATAATTTAAATGTTTTTTTTTGCGCAAAGCGTTTTAAAAATATTAATAAAATTAAACAAATTTTTGTTTATTGCAATACTTCTTAAACAAAAAAAATAATAAAAATAATACTAAAAGATTATTTGTTATAAATTAAAGCTTATAAACTGCTTAAGCAAAAGTTTAAGCTTTAAAACTTTAAGCAAAATAAGTTTACTATTGCTATATTGCAGAATTTTAAAGCTTGCTTAAAAGCTATATATTTTACTAATTTTAAAACTTACTTTTTTTAGCATTAAGTATATATTAAAAATATTAAAGCCTAAAAAAATTATTATTTTGATTTTTAACTTACTTAAAGTTTGCTTAAAAAGCTAAATTAAAATATTATTAATAAAATAATAAAGTTTTTTAAGAAGTTATATAATAATTTAAACAAAATGTTTTATAAAAACTTTTATAAAACATTAAACAACTAAATTAATAAAAAGTTTAAGCTAAATCTTTACTTTAAAAAAACAAAAAAAGCATGCAAAGCATAAAAAAAAGTTAATCATTTATATAATTATAATTTTAATAAGCTTTTATATATTGCTATTAATACTGCTAAGCTAGCTATTAATATAATTATATTAGCTATTAAAATAGTTATTATTAAAGAATAACAAGTAAAATTAGCTTAACACTTTGCTTATAATTAAAATATAAATAATATTACTAAGTAAATATAGCAGTTAAAATTAAAACAAAAGAATATAGCAATTATAAAAAAAGAACTAAAAAAAATATTAAAAAAACTGCAAAATTAGTATGTTTAGCTAGTTAATTAAAAACTATAAGTATTGCAGTATTATAAAATTAATATAAACTTATTAAAAAAATAAATATTTAGCATTAATGTTATAATTTCTAAATATTTACAAAAAAATAAATATAACTTTAAAAAACAAAAACAAAGCAAACAATTGTTTAATTTTTTATAATAAGTAAAGTTAAACAATCTTTATTTAGCAAAAAGAACTATTTGTTAAAAACATAGCATAAATAATTATTACGTTTATAAGTGTAGCTTTACTTACAAATTAAAAAAGAAAAACATTATATATTAAAACTTTAAATAGTGCTTAAAAGAGCTAAAATTTCTTGCAAGCTTTAAATATATAAAAGTTTTTTTTAAAGTTATAAAAATTAGCAAAAATAAAAAAAGAATTCTTAATGCTGCAATAAAGTAAATATATAACTTTGTTTTAAGCAATAATAAACTATTTAAACAAAAGGCTTATTATTAACTGCAAAAAAAAGACTTTATTTTAAATAATAAAGATTTAAATGCTAAAATAAAAAGCAAACAAAGGAGTTAAAAAGAAAAAAAACTTTACTAGCTAAATAATAAGTAGTTAAACTAATTTTTAAATAAAAAAACTAATAATTAAATTAGTACGCTTTATAAAATAAAACTAATAAAAGCTTGTAATATTAAAAAAAATAACTTAATAAACAGTAAGCTAAATAATAGCTTTATTGTAATTAATTAAAACTTTACATAAAGCACTTTTTATAATACAAACAGCACTAAAGTTTTATAAAGCTATATATTAAGCAAAGAAATTAGTATAAATATGTTTTAAGCTAATTGTTATAAGCTTTTAACTAAAAAAGCTGCTTTTTATTAAACAAAAAATAAAAAAAAACCTAGAAAACAAAAAAAAAAGCCTTTTGTAAATTAAACAATTAAAAAGATTTATTTAAATAATAATAAGTTTTTTATTTAGCTTAATACTAAAAATATATAAATAAACAACAATTTTTATAAGTAAAATACTTTACTAAAACTAAAAAGTTTTAATTATTAAAAGCTTTAAAAAATCTAAAGAGCAAAACTTATAAAAAAAAGCTTAGAATTTAAAAGGATATAAGCTAAAAAGTCTAAGGACTTTTTAAATAAAAAAACAGATATTATTTTTAAGAATTTTATACTAGGAGTTTTAAAGTACTTTAGTATTTTTATTTAAATAATTGCTTAAACAAAAGCTAAGTTATATTTTAAAGCAATAAAAATGCTTAAGCTAATATTAAAAATAATACTACTACTTTTAAATAACTTTAATAAAAGTTTAAGTTAGCAAATTAAATTAAACATACTATAATTTATTCTAAAGAAAAAAAGCAACAAGTTAAAATATAAAGCTTAACTAAAAACTTTATTGCAGAAAATTTTAACTTAAATAAATATAAAGAATGCTTTTTTTTATAAAAGCATAAACTTTTTAGAAAATAATATAAAATTTTAATAGCTAGCAGTTAAAAAAGCACAAAAAAGTTCTTAGCTAATGTTATAATTAGCTAGTTAGCTTAATAAGCATAAATTATTAAGTAGCACTTGCAAAACTAGCTTTTTATTAAACTATTTAGTAGTATAAATAAATAAAAAAATAAAATATAATAGTTTTATTATATATATTTATATGCTTTAACTTAGCTTTATAGCTGCTTTTTTAAATAAGTAACGCTATAAAATAATAAAGGTTTTTTACGATTAAAACTAATAAAATAATTAAATAATGTTGTTTTTTGTTTATATTGCTTTAGATTTTTAAACGTTAAAAAACAAGCTAAAGTTTAATAAAATGCTTTTTAAGATTTTAAACTAATATAATACTATATATTTATTATTTAAAGATAACCTAAAAAAGCAAAAATTATTAATTGTTATACTTATGCTATTTTTAAAAAAAGTAATATTTTTAATTAAACTTTAGCTTTGTGCTAATTTTACGCTAGTAGCGCTAAAAAAAAAAAAAAAGCTTAAAAAGCTAATATAGCTAGCATTAATAGTTTTAAAAAGCATTAATTAAACTTTTAACTCTTTTAAAATAAAGATTTATAAAAAATATAACAATTATATTAGCAGTAATAGCTTAAACTTATTTAAAAAAACATTAAAGTATAAATTTTACAATAAAAAAAACTTAAGCTTAACAAATTATTTTAACTAAAAATACTTAAGCTTTTTAAATTTATGCTTTATGTTAGCTTTGCTGCTAAAATTGCAAAGTATTCTAGCTATATTTTTAAGCATTACAAAGCTAAAAAAATATATATAGCTTTACTTAAAGCTTACTATAAAAATAAAAAATAAAATCTATAAAAAAGATATTACTAAGATTATTAATTTTAAAGCATAATTTAATATTATTATAAATTTATTTGTTAATAAAAATAGCTTTACTACTAAAAATATAAATATAACCTAGAAAAAATTTAATTAAACTAGTAATTTAATTAAATGCATAAAATGCTTAAAAATTATTATTTAAATAAATAAAAGGTTGCTGCTTTTTTTGCTATATATAGTTAGTAAAAAACAAGCTATTTACTTTTTATTACTAAAAATAAACTTTATTATAAAGTTTTAAATAAGTTTATATTTTTAAAGCCTTTATATAATAGCTAGTATAATACTTAAAATAAGCTAGATTATTATACTAGTAATAAAACATATTAAAAAACCAAGTTTAAAAGTTTAAAAACGTTAGCAACTAAAAAACTAATATATATTTGCTAAACTATTAGCTTAGCAAATAAGCTACAAAAGGCACAAAAATATTAGACCTTAAATAAAAAATCTAACAATTAGCAAAAAAAAGCAAAAAAAAAATTAAAAAAACATAGTTTAAAAAAATATGCAAGTATAAGCTTTTAAAAAAATTAAAACCTATATAATAATATAACGTTAATAGCTTTTTTAATTTTTTTTATATAAAATATCAAACTTCTTAAAAATTTAGGAATATAAAACAATAAAAAAGTCCGCGCTGTTTTTAATAATAATTAATTACTTGAAATATTTTTAGTTGCAATAAAAAAAACGCTAAAGCAAAAAAATGCTAAAAGATTAATAATTATAAAAACTAAAAATCCTGCATATAAATTAAAAAGCAAATATAACTTAATTATAACTTTAACTTAAGAACTATTAATTTTTTAAGCTTTAAAAACTAACAAATTAATAAAAAATAAAACAATAATTTTAAATATAATATATAAAACAAAAAATAAAAAGATTTATCTTAAGAATAACGTGCTATTTAATAGTACTGTTTTATTTAGATTTTATAAGTAAAAAAAGCAAGCTTTAAAAAAAATAAGCTATTATTTAGAAAATTTTATGCTATTTTAATAAAATAGCATTTATTAAAATATATATTTATGTTTTAGCATTATTTCTAAAAGTATTTAACTAACTATTAAACAACTAGCTGTTTTTTTAAAGAAGCTTTATATAATTAATTTTATTTAGCAAAAAGCAGCATTACTAACTAAAATATAATATTATAAAAAAATAGCACTTTTTTAAAACTTTTTTAAAATAAAAAAAATATATAACAAGATTTTTTCTTTTTATAAAATTAAAACAATTTTTTATAAAACATAGCAAGTTTACAGTATTTTAATTTTTAAACTTTTAAAAAACATTACTATAAAGGTTTTAAAAACTTGATTTAAGCATAGTATTCTTAAAAAAGCTTATAGTTTATATTGCAACGTTTAGTTTTTAGTGCAAAAAAAAAGTAAAAAAGTTTAATTAATTAATTTAGCTATAAAAATAAACGTAGTTATTATACGTAATGCTAATTTTTCTTAAAACTATAATAAGTTTTTTAAAAAGTTTACAATATATAAAGTAATTTTTATAGTTAATTTATTTTTAAAATATAATTAAATATTACTTTTTATTTTTAGTTAAGCAATAACTGCTTTTTTTATACTAATAAGCTTTTTTTAAATAACTACTTTTTTATAAAAAGCAACAAATTTAATAGCTTAATTTTTAAAAATACTATTAAAAGTTTTATATAATATATTACTAATAAAATATAAACCTTTTTTTAATAATGTAATAGTTAAAGAACTTATTACTAAATATAATAATTGTAAAGTTGCTTTAAAAATTAAGTAGTTTATATTAAAGCATTTTAAAAATCTTAATGTTATGCTATTTAATTTTAAACTAGCTAAAATTATAGCTAGCGTATTTAAAAGTAAATAAGCAAAATAAACAACTAAAATAGTTAGTTATATATGTAGCACTAATAATAAAAGCTTAATAAAAGCAAAAGTAATAAAAATTCTTAAGTAAAAAACTTATAAAAATATTATAAAAGTACAGTTTTTTTTAGAAATAATAGTATACTACTAAATATAAATATAAAAGTATGCTATAATTATAAAACTATTAACAGTTTTATTACGGAAAAATAAGCTGTTTTGCTTTAAAAAACCGTAAAAAAAAGTTATAAAAAAGCTTTAAAAAGCTATTATAATAGCTTTTATTTTTATTACTTTTAATTACATAAAAAAACCTATTTAGCTAAAAGTAAATGCTTTTAAAACTAGCTAAAGCGCTATTTTATGCTAAAAGGTTAATAAAGCTATTAAACTAGCAAAATATAAGTCTAGAATATAAAAAGGCCTTAAAAAAAATATAATGCTATAAAGCTAAAAAAGCTTACTATTATTAAAACTTTTTAAAAGTTGCAAAACTATTTTTATAAAATTACGTTTTATTTAAAAACTAATGCAAAAGTTTTTATAGCACAGCTAAATAATAAATTTTTAGCATTACTAAATGCTTAATTAACAAAATAAATAGCATATATAAAAACTTTCGATTTTATATTTTACTATGTGCTAAAAAAAAAACATATAGCTACTAATAAGCTTTCTAAAAAACCTTTTAAGCTATTAAATAAGTTAAATAATTATTAAAAAAAAAATATAAAAAATTTTATTAATTTTTAATTATATATAATAGCTATTACTATTGCATATAAGAAATTAAGCAATTAACTAGTTAAAAGCTTAATATACTAAAAAATAAAACTTTTGTTATACTTAAAAAAAAATTGAAGTAAAAAAAGCAAGCAAATTGTTAAGTATTTTGTTTTTAAGCAAGTTTTAAAAGAACTTATAACAAAGAAAAAACAGAGTTACTTTAAAAAAAAAGCTTTTAAATTTTTTGTTAATAAGTTTATTTTTTAAAAAAAAGCAAAATTTAAAAAAATGCTAAAAAAGGTTATTAATAATAAAAAGACCTAAAAAGCTTTTATTAAAAAAAACCATAAAAAAATAACTTATAAAGGCTAAATATTTATAACTTAACAAATAACTTAAAAATATTACTAAAAAAGCCTTTATTAAAATGTTTATATTATAATTGCTAGTTGTTTTAATTGCTAAAAATTTGCAAATAGTAAAAGAACTAAAGAATACTGTTTTAATTATTTTTTAGATTTTTTGGTTTTTTAAGTTATAAATGTATAAACTATGCTATTAAGTAATAGATTTAAAGCTATTATAAAAGCAAAATGTAAAATAATAATTTATTTAAAAGCTAAACTTTTAAAACACATGGATTTTTTAAAAATACTTAAATTTATTAAAAAAAAAATCGTGTTTTAGCACAAAGTTTTTATAAAAATTAAGTATAATAATAGCTCTAAATTTAAAAAAAAAGTAAAAAACGCAGTAAATATTTTAAGCTATAAAATAAATTATAGTTTAGCTTATTATTTTTAAGCTTAAAGCTTTATTAAAAAAAGCTATAAGCTATTAAAAAAAAGCTTTATATAAATAACAAATAAAACTAGAAAAAATTAGCTAAAATACTTAAACTTAGTAGTATAAGCAAATTGTACTTTTATGCGTTACTATAGCTGCAGCTTATATAAGCTAGTATATAAAAAAATGCTAATTTTGCTAATAAAAAATGTAATATTAACATAAAAAGTAATTAAGTAATAAAATGTTGCTTTTTATAAAGATTTTATTAAAGCTAAAATTAAGCAGCTAAAATGCTGCAACTAAAATGTTATAAAAGTTAAAGCAATTATAACTAAGAAAAAAAGATTAGCTATAAAAGCTAAATCTTAAAAAAACGCTTATAAAATTAAGCAACTATTTAAAAAAAGCTTTTTTGTTCTTTTTTATAATACTATGCTTTTAATAAATAAGTTTAATAACAAAAAGCTGCTATACAAATAAATTAGCTTTTATAAAGTTAAAAAAAATATTAATTATAAGTAATACTAATTAGCAGAACTAACTAGCGAAAAATTAAAAAGGTTGTTTTTTTTTAAAAAATTAAAGCAATTTATATAAAATAACTAAAAGTACTAAAAACTAAAAAATTTTAACTTTAATGTATAAACTACTAATACTATAGCTATTTATTAAAAACTAAACTAAAATAATAAAGCCTTTAATAATTAAAGCTATAGCAATTAAGCCGCAAGAAATAAAAAAAATATAACAAATTATAAGAGCTTTTTAAGTTTATAAAAGCTGCAGTATAACTTTTAGCGCTTTAAACATTTTAAGTGCTAAAAAATATAATAGCTTACTTTATTTTTTTAGCTATTATACTATAAAGCGCTTTAAAAAGTAATAACTAATAAAAGCTAAAATAATAGATTTTTTTTTTTTTACTTTTTGTTTTTTTATTAATTGTTTTGTTTTTTATTTTTATTAATTATATAAGTTTATATAATTAAGTTATAATGCACGAAACCATTTTTTTTTGCTTAGAACTAAGCGTGTTTTTTATAGCTTTTTTTTTATTAGTTTTATATTTGTTAGTTTTATAGCAGCTAGTTTGTTAGTACTTTTTTTACTATTATGCTAAAAACATAAATCTTTATTTTATTTTAATGTTTTTTAAATAGCTAAGCAGCTTAGTTTTAATATAAATTATTATTGCTTTTTTTTAAAAATGCGTAAAAACAAAAAAAACAAAAGTAAAAACTGCTTATTAGTTTTAATTACTTAAGTTTATTTTATTGCATTAACGCTTACATATAAGTTTTTTTACTTTTAATTGCTTTATTATTTTTATTTAAAATTAAACAGCTTTTTTTGCTTTTAGTTTAAACTATTTAATATTTAATAAAGATTTTAAAACTGCTAAAAAGCAAAAAACATTATTATTACACTTTAAGAAGTTATTAGTTTATATTTTATATGTTTAAACTATTAGCAATAATTTAAAGCTACTATTAAGCAATAATAAGCATTTAGTAAAACAACAAATGTTTAAATAAAGTTTAAAGTAAGCTTAGTAAAAACAAAACTTTACTATAGAAAATTAAGCAAGATTATTTAATTATATAAAGCTAAAAAAATAAAGACTAAAAAAAAAACAGAAAGAGATTTAATAATTTAGTATTAATAATTCTTATTTTATATATTTTTGATTTTCTTGTTGCAGAAGTTTTATATATTTGCTTTTATAAATATTGCAATTTAACTTTTTATATAATAACTATTTTTTTTTTATTTATTACGCTTAGGAAAAAATTTATAAGCTATGCAATAAAAAAGAATAATCGCAAATTATATTAAAAAAAACATTGCTATATAAGCAAATTGTTTAGTTTTTTTATTTTATTTTACTTTATATAACTTATTTAATTTATTTTTTTAGCTATTTTTTTAAATATTTAGGCGTTATGCTAATTTTTTAAGCAATACTAAATTATTGCTTACTAATATTACTTTTAATAAGCTAAGCAATAAAATTAGCTTAAAAAAAACGCTTTAACTTGCGTTTTAATTTAGTTCTTTTTTTAGTTAAACAAACAAAGGTATTTTTAGTTAGAACTATTTGTTTTTTAAAGTTTTTAAGCATAAAATCTTTTTTAATTGCTGCAGTTATTATATTAGCTTTAAAATATTTAGCTACATTGCTTTTAGACTTATAAAATAAACAGTTTTATAACTAAATAATAAATATATAGTTAGTATACGTACTAAACCTTTATCTTAAAATAATATAGCAAAAAAAAAAAAAATAAAGCTTTATATATTTTTTGCTTTTAGCTATTATTAGTAATTATTTACAATGCTTATAAAGTATAACATTTTATATTTTAAATAGCTGTATAAATATAGCTATAAGTTAACAAAAGTTATAAAAAATTTAATATATATATTTGCTTTAAAAACTGCTTTTAGTTGCTTTTATATATAATAAGCAAAATTTTAAATACTTTTGCTTTTTTATTTAGCTAAAGCTAGCTTAAATATATTAATTCGTATAATATATATAAAAAAAATTATAATTAACTTTTTATTAAACATATTTGCTACTAGTATTACTATTAAGAATTTTAATTTGCAAACAGCTTAATGCTTAGTTATATAAAACAAAAAAAGTTAGCTAAATAAAAAAAACAAGATTTAAAAAAAAAAAAAGCACATATATTTTGCTATTTATTAGTAAACTTAACTTTTTAAATATTATAAGTATAACTATTTATTAGCTAAGCAGTATTAATTTCTTAAATATTAATTAATTATTATAATGCTTTTTAATTGTTTAAAACTTTATTAATAACGCAAAAATTGTTCTTTAAGTGCTTAATTAAGCAAGCATTAATTATGCTACTTAAAGATAAAAACTTTATAATAAAGGCGTAATTTAAATGATTTAAAGATTTAAGCACTAAAGAAAAAAATTGCAAAAAAAATCTAAGCTTTAAAACTACTTAAAAAAAAACAAATTAAAAAAGAAAACAAGCTTTTTTTTTATACTTACTAAAGCCTAAATTACTTATTTTACTATTAGTAACAATAAATGTTTAAAAAAAGTAAATTATAAATGTATTAAAAAAAAGTTAAAAAATAATTACTTAATTAACTAAAACTACTTTATTTGCTTATTTTTTAATTAATACTAACATAAATATATAAAAAATAATTGTTATAAAAGCATTTAGCAATTAATAATTTATTTTAGCAATAAAATAATTAATTAATAAAATAAAAATAGTATAGTAAGTTTGTAAAAAAAAAGTGCACTAGTTTAAAAATATATATTTTAGTTTTTTTTTTATTATATTTGCTTTATTAAACTTTTTATTTATACTTAACTTTGCTATTTTATTTACTTAATAAGTTTTAACTTTTTATATTTAGCATAAATACTTCTAGCATTTATATTTAAGAAATTTTGCAATTACTAAAAAGTAATAACTTAAATTAGCAATTAAAAATATTAAACTGCATAAAGCAAGTAGTACTAATATTAATACTTGCATTTTATACTTTTTATATTATTTGCTTTTGCACTTTTAACTTATATTAAAATTTCTAACTTGCTTACATTTTTTACTAAATTGTAAAACATAGCAAAAATATACATATGCTTAAATATTATTAGGAATTGCTTTTATTATATACATATGCTTTTAATTATTACATTTCTTATTTTTAAAAAAGTTATTAGTACTACAAATTAACTAAAAATAAAAGCATTTTTTCCTAAAAGTTTTATAGGGCTAACACTTAATATTAAAGCATATAAGCAATTAGCACAAAAAATAGCAAACTTTAAAAAAAAAGCAAAAAAAAAAAAAAATAAGTATATATATATAAACTTAACTGCTAATTATAAAAAGCCTCTTTTTAAAAACTAACAGCTCTTTAAAAACAGCTTTAAAAAAAAGCTAGTAATTATTAAAAATTTAAAGTATAAAAAATATCTAGCTTGCTAGCTTTTTTTGTAGATTAAAAAACCAAATGCAGAAAATATTTAGCTAAAAAACATATTGCTTTTTTTAGTTAATGTTTTTTTAAAGTTTGTTTTAAAGTTTTATTTTATACAAAAAAAAATAACTTTTATAAGAAGTTTGTTTTTTAAAAACCTAAAAAAAAGAAAAGAAGTAGTATTAAAAAAGCATTTTAGCTATATATTTTTTAAAAATAGCAAAACCTGCTAAAACTTATCTTTAGACTTAGTTTAACAAATATAAAAAAAAGCAATATACTTAATACATAAAAGGTATTATAATAAAAAAGCATTAAAATATTAGTAGTTTATATTATACGTAATCTTAATAAAAGTTCTTTATATTTTTAACTTATTGCTTAATAAAAAAGCGCTTAATTTTTAAAAAAAGGCTTTTATAGCATACTTTGCTGTATAGAACTGCTTAGTAAACATAAATAAAACGCTACTTTATATGCTTAAACTAAAGACTAAATATCTAAAAGCATTTTTATAAGCTACAAACTAAATGTTAAAATTTATAGCTATAAAAAGTTTTATAATATTAATATAGTACTTATTTAAAATTAAAAAACATTGCAAAAATAATAATTTTTACTTTAATAAGTTTAATGTTACGTTTATAAAAAATCTAATAGTTTTAGCAATAAAGCTAAAACTACATAAAAAATAAAGACTTATAGTACAAAAACTAAATATTTAATAGTTATTATTTATAAAATTTCTAAAAAAACTGCTATTAAAAAAAGCTTTAAACAATTATTAAAAAAATAATAACATAAAACATTTTAATAAACTAAAGCTTTATAATAAACAAAAGCTAGCTTATTGTTTTTTGCTAAGTAAAGTTCTAAAAACAATATATAAAAATAATAAAAAGCAGTAATTAAAAACTTTCTTTTTAAAATAATAAACAGCTGCTAAAAGAACTTACTAGTATAAATAAAAATATTTAAATCACTAAAAAAAGCTTGCTATTTATAGCTATTATAAAAACTTTTATAAAATAAACATTACAGAATAAAAAATTAAAGCTATTTATATTATAAATATTCTTATAAAGCTAAACGCTAAAAAATAGCTAAATAAACACAAAATAAAAGCTTTATTAAACGTATTGCTTTAGCTATATATAAATAAAGAAGCTAAAGCTTTAAAAATAAGTATTAAACTTAAGTATAGCTAGTTTATAAAAGATCTTTTTATAAACTAGCAAAACGTAAAATAAGCTGCAATAATTATTATAACCTTTTAAATAAAATATTTTATAATAAAATATTGCTTAAATAATTACTAGATTACTATTTTTATTAATACTATTTTAAAAGTAATATATATTTTAAACTTTAAATATGCTATTAATAAAAATAACAAACAAGTTTTTTAAAGATTACAAAAGTATTAAATAATAAAGCACTTTAATATAAAGGTTATATTAAGCTATTTTATATTTTTTTGCTTTTGCTAGTGCAATAATTATATATGCAGGTTTATTAAAGCTTTATATTTATATTATGTGTTTTGCGACTTAATAAGCTAGTATTTAAAAAAAGGTATTAATAATTAAAAAAGTTATAAACAGCTTATTTAATTCTTAAAAGCGAACTTTAAAGAGCATTTTAGCTTTAAGTTGCAAAAAGATCTGCGTTTATTGCTTTTAATAAGCATTAAACCTTATTATTTCCTAAAGAAACTAAAAGTAACTTTTTTTAAATCTAATAAGTTAGCTTTTTTATTATTAAGCGCTAAAAATATACAGAATAAAAAAAAAACGCTAGAAAAAAAACTAAAAGTTAATTGTTTTGTTTTTTTAGTGCTTTTTACTTTAAAGCACAAAAAAAGTTCCTAGTAAAAAAAACTAACAATTATACTAAAAAAGTTATATTACAAGCAATATAAAAACGTTTTAGCAGTATAAAGTTATTTTGCTATAAAGACCTTTGTAAATATTTTTTTTTTTAAGTATAGTAAGCTAAGTATAAAACTTAGCTAAGCTTAACAGTTTAAAAAAAAAAAAGTATAAACTTTTTATAAACACTTTTACAAAAAAAACGCTAGATATTCTTAAAGGCTTCTGCTTATATATTTAGATATATAAAAAAGCTAAGATTAGTTTTAACGAAGCTATAATGCTTTTATAAGCATTAAAGCTTAAGCTACTTTTAAACGTAGCAAAAGGAATAAAAAAAAACTTATAAAACTAAATAAGCAAAGAAAAATAATATTAACTTTGTTTAAAAAACGCTAATAAAATTAAAAAACTATATAATTATAAGTATTAAAATAAACTAAAAGCAGCTATATTTTAATAAAAAAAGATTAAAGTAAAATAAAGTAGCTAAATAAGCTAACTAGCTAGTTAAAGTAAGTTTAAGCTAAGTTATATAGTAAGAATAAAAGTATAAGTATTGCGCTAAATTTCGAAGTATAAACTTAATAAATACGCAAAAGAAAATGGAAATTAGCTATAGTTGCTTTATTTGTATTATTAAATAGCCTTTTAATTAATCGTTTAATTCTTTAATTTATACATAGCTTAATTGCTTAAATGCGTAAGTTATGACTTATCTCCTTGCAATTAAAGTGGTATAGTAAATCTTGCGCAATTGCACTGCTTTATTTTAATAGCTAAAATGTTTATATTATTACTAAAAATAAAAGCGTTTATAGCTTAAAAAGCTACTATAATAATAAAAGTACTAATAACTATTTTTATAAAAGTGCAACTAAAAGCAATAATATTTTTGTTATTTTTTTAAAGCGTTAGCATTATAGTTATAACTTTAGTTTTTTTTATAACAAAACGCTTACTAAAAGTTTTAGCGTTATTATTTAAGCTATTATTTTTGTTATTATTAAAGAAATTTAATAAAGCAAAAGCAACTAGTATAATGCACTTATAGCTTTATGCTTTAGTACTAAATGTTTAATTATGTTAGCTATTATTATATTTATATAACTTGCTGCTATTTTAAGATTGCGTAAAAATAATTAGCTATATATAAACGTTACTATAACGTATGCTGCTTTATAAAAATTATGCGTTAAAATATTTCTTTTTTTAAAGCTTTAAAACTATAAACTAAATAATAGCTTTGCTTTTATACTTATTTATTTAACTTTTAAATATAATATAAACGCATTTATTATTAAAAAGCGCATTATTTTAAGCAAACCTATTAATAACAAACTTAAGCTAAAGCTTTTTTATGTTATAAGCTAGCTTAATTTATTTAGTATACATATTGCTGTTTTAGCTACTAAAATATTTAATTATATATTACTACAAACTTTAAAAAATTAAAAATATAAATGTTTTCTAAAAAAAAATAAAAAAAAGGAAAAACGTATAGCAGCTAATAAAAAAAAGCAAAAAAAAAAAGCTAAAGCTTATATAGCTTTTATACTAAAAACAGAAATAAAAACATTAATATTTTTTATACTAAAGCAAAAAAAGCATAAATAATTAAGCAAAGCAAAAAAGCTTGCTTATTAGCTTATATAATAAGCAAGCTTTAATAAAAACAAGCTAACTAATGTTTTTTTGCTGTTTATAAGCATTATATAAAAAGCTTAGCTATAAAAAAATTAATTTAATAAGCAACAGCAAAAATTAAAACTTTTATTTAAAACGTAAAAACTTAAAAAGCTAAAAATTAACTTAAAGGCAAACTTATAAGCAACAAAAAAAGCATAACTAAAGAAGATTTAACGTTAAAACTAAACTTTTAGCTAAAAAAATAATTAAAAAAAAAGAAACCTAAAATTACGCTTAAAAAAAAATAAATAAGCACGTAAATCTAAATTAAAACAAGCAGTAATTACTTAGCTATAGCTAAACAAAAGCTTAATAAAAACAAAGCCTTTAAGAAGTATAGTAAGCTATTAAAGCATAAAGCAGCTATAATAATGCAAATACATACTAAAAAAATAAGTTTAAAAGCATTCTTATATAAAAAAAAAGTTTTAAGCTTTTTTATGCCTTTTTGTAAATGCGCAAAAAAAAGAAAACCTTTTAATACATAATTCTACGTTATAATTTACTGCAAAAAAAAAAAAAGCAGCTATAAAAAAGCCTTGCAGCTAAGCTACTACAAACTAAAAAGAACTTAAAAGTAGCTAATGCAATAAAAAAGCAATTAAATAAATTATAAAAAATATTATAGCACTACTGATTTTTTTTTTTTAAAAACAATAATAATAAAAATATATAAAAAAAACAATATTATAGTAAAAAACTTTTTCTAAAAAAAAAAAAAAAGGCTTTATAAAAAGAACAGAAATATAAATAAAGTATATAAAGCTTTTAAAAAAAGAACAAAAACTAATAAAGTATATAAAATATTTTAAAACAAAGCAAAAACTAATAAAATATATAAAGCTTTAAAAAAAAAACAAAAACAAATAAAAAAGCATAAGCGTTCAAAAGTATATAGTTTACTAAAAAAAAAGAACTTTATAAGTTTTTAAGTATATAATAAGCTTTTATAAAAAATATAATTGCTGTTAAAAAAAATAAATAGTAAATTATAAGCATAATGTTATAGCTTTAACTTTAACAATATAAAAATTGTTTTAGGTTTTAAAAAAGCTATAATTATAAAAGTTTTAACTTAAGGCTATTAAAAGAAAAACAAAACATAAAATAATAATAAAACAAATATATAGCATTATTAACTATAAAATAGTATAAAAAAGGCTACTTAGCAATAAAGCTTTATAATTATATGTTTGCTTTAACAAATAGTTATAATATATAGTAACTAGTATAGTTTTTTATAAAACTTAAAACACTAAATTAACTTTTTAGTTGCGTAGCATTTTAACATACATAAGTTTTTAATAAAAATAAATAATAAAAATAAGCATTATATTATAAAAAAAGCTAACTTTGTAGTCTTTTGCTTTAGCAAAAAACAAAATAAATATAACGCAATATAAAAAATTAGCTTATTTTTTTTGCTGCTTAGTACTATTAATATATACACTTTAAAAACTTTTAAGTTTTATAAACTTATAAACAAAAATAAATATAGTTTAAAAGCTTGCTTAACTTTATTGCTTTTTTTTACTTTTTTTATGCATTTTTTTATGTAAAAACTAAAATAAATAGTAAACTAAACTAATAAAACAGAACATAATTAATAGCTTTAGTTGCTTTAGCTTAACAAAAAAAGCCTAATTAATTATATTTTTTAATAGCATATAATATATAAAAAAGAATTACCTTGCTTAGTTATTAATTATAAAAAGTAAAACAAATTTAGCTAGCCAAAAATATAACAGCAGCTAAATATATAGCAGCAGCTAAGTATTAAAAAATAATTAAATAGCAATTATAAAGCAGAATAAGCTTACTAAGCAAATAATAAAGCATTTAAGTTGCTTAATTAAAATATATAATAATGTTTTAAAAGTTATAACATATAAAAAATTAAATACTAGTAAATTTAAAATAGCTTAGCTAGTAAATATTTAAAAAAAGCAATAAATTATTAATGCAGCAAGCAAAAAAAATAATAACTATATAAAAAGGTATTACTAATAGCGCATTACTAAAATTCTTATTTATTTAAGTTATAAAGTTTTAGAAATATTAGTTAGCAGTAAACCAAGCAAAGCTAAAGCAAGCATAAAGCGCGCCTTTTATAAAGATTAGCTTTAGTTCCTGTTTTTAGTTTATATAAGCTATAAAAAATTTAGCAAAAAGTTATAAAGTATTAATGCTATGCTATTAAACCTTAAAAGCTAAGCAATATACAACAGTTTAAGTAGCTTTGCGTATATAAGCTGCATTAAGTATACTGTTAGCATTATATTGCAAAATATAGCTAGTAAAAAAGTTATACTTTTAAAACATAAAAGCTAGACTAAAAAAGCTTGCTTAGATTTTAAAGCTATAAAAAATAATAGTTAATTCTTAATACTTAAATATATTAAAAACGTAAGCTTATGTTTTTATTTCTAGTTTAGCTAGCTTTACTAGCATACTATAAATATTATAGCTTTTTAAATATAGTTGCTATTTTAGTTACTAATAAACAAAAGTGCTTTTGTTTTAAATACGTAAGCTTAAAAGCATTTATTGCATATAAACGCTAGTAATACTTTTTAGCAAAAGTTAAAAAATGTTATTTTTATAAGTTATATAATACAAAAAAGTTATTTAAAAAAACGTATAAGCAGCAAAATATAATATTAAAAAGTACTTAAAAGGAAAAAAGTATATAAATGTGTGCTTAAGTAAAAAAAAAAAAAAAAAGAAAACTTAGTGCTTAAATACGTAAATATAAAAGTATAAATATACGCAAGTAAAAAAAAAAGCAAAACTAGCAATAAAGCTATAAAAGCAACTAAAATTATATAATAGCATATTTTTGTTTTAATATTTGCTAACAAGTTTAACTAGCATAAAGTAAGTATTTTAGCATAATAAAACAAAATATTTAGCGAAAAGAACTAGTTCGGTAAAAAAAAGAAAATTTAAAGTATAGCATATTTGCTTAAAAAAAAAAAATAGTTTTGCAATACAAAATCAGCAGCAAAAAAGTATACCAAAATTACGTACTTATTTAGCCTATTTTATAGCTATATATTTTATTGCACTAGTAAATAAAAAAACAGCAAAAATATTAAAAAAAATGGTTAAATAAGGGCAATAAATATTACTAAAACGTTATTGCAAAAAATGAGGAAATATAGTATTAAATAATGCGTAATAAGTAATATAATACAAAATCTAGTAAAAAGAAATAAATAAAGCAAAAAAATAAAACCTTATTAAATAAATAAATATTTACATATATACATATATATATATATATATGTATATATATATATACACGTATTTCTATGTATATATATATATATATAAAAATATATATTTGTATATAAAGATATATATAGAAAATATATATAAAGAAAAAATAAATAAAAAAATATATAGATTAATACTAAAGAGATTTCTGCTAATATTTCTAATATAAGCAAATATAAAAAAAGCTAAGATTTAGTTCTTTTAATTAGCTTTACTTTACGCTATAGCATTTTGTTGTTTAAAGGAAAAACATATTAGCACTAAATTTGGCTTTTTTTAAAATAAGTGCTCCTAAAATAAGTAAATAGCAAAAAACAAGCATTATTTAAAAAAAAAAAGTAGCTATAGCTAAAAGAATATTTGCTAAAGTTATTATTGCTATAGTTAGCCTTTTAGCTAGCATAAACATTTTGCTTAAAAATAAGCGTTATTATTTTCTTTATTGTAGTAGTAAGTATAATTTAATTTTATTTTAATTAAAAGCAGAAAAAAAGTAATAACTACAAAAATATAAGCAGTAAATAAAGTAGTATTAAGCATAGTAATTATAGTAAAAAAAACAGAAAAAAATATAAAAGTTTAATACAAAATAAATTATTAGTATGCTTAATAAAAATACTATTAGGTATTAATATAGCTTTATGCTATAGCACTACTTTTAAAAGGAATTTTTATTAGGCAAACTGCAAGCTTAGTTATAAGCTTATTTATACTACTTATTATTTTTTACTTAATTATTAGTGCTACATGTTTTTTTTTTTAGTAAATAAAGCACTTAAGGTTTATAGCTATTATTAGCTTTATAATATAGTTTTAAAGCTTATTTACGTTATAAAAAAAAAGCAACAATTTAGCAATAATATATTTAATATATTAAGCTAAGCATAAGCTTAATAAAGCAACAAAAGCTTTAAACAGTTTGTTTTTCTTTTTTTTTATTAGCGTAAATATTATAAGAATATTAAGAACTAGAAATATAAAGAAAAAAAAACAAAAAGCAATTAAATGCTATAAAACAAAGCCTATAAATACAAGCAGAAAAAGCAAAAACAAAAAAAAAACAAAGAACTAAAAGCTAAAAAGTAGCATATAGAAAAAATTATAGCAGCAGTAATAAAAAAACAGCATAAAAATATACATATAAACAAATTACAAAAAAACCTTAAAAATAGCATTAAAAAAATTGTAAGCAAAAAGTATTATTAGCTATATGTTTTATTTTAGCTTAATACAAAAATAAACTATAAAAAACTAATATAATAAGTTTTTAAAATAGCTACGAAGCAAAAATATATTAATAATTTTATAGCGTTTTATTAAAACAACTGTTTAAATTTCTTTATTTTTTAAGTTGTTATAGTAGTAACAAATAAAAGCAATCATAAAAAAGCTAAAAAATATAAAAAAAGCAAAAGCATTGTTTTTATTTTTTTTGTAGGTTTATAAGCAAAAAAGTAGCTTTAAATGTTTTTTTGTAGTAGTACTATTTTTAAAGCTAGCTTTAAAAACTCTTTAAAAGCTATATAAAAAAAAATAATTCATAAACGTAAAGTATAACAACAGTTTTTAATGTAATACTTTCTTTAAAAGCTAAAGAAATATTTAAAGCTAAATTCTATTAATAATAATTAAGAATTTTTACTTTTTGCTAAATATAATGCTAAAATAGGATTTTTTAGTTAAAGCTATTTGCTTGTTTAAAAATATAATTAATATTTATAATAAAAGCTCTTTAAAAATCTATAGTACAATTAGCAAAGTGCTACTTTGTAAACACTATTAAAAATTAATGCATAAATATTATTTATATGCTAAATTAAAATTTAAAATTATTAAAAATAGCATATTAGCTATAATTATAATAATACTTATAATAATTAATAAAATAATCAATAAAATAATTAATAATAAAATAATTAATAAAATAAAATAATTAATAAAATAATTAATAAAATAATCAATAAAATAATTAATAAAAAAAATAATCGATAATATGTTTAATAAGGTATATAACTTATAAAAATAGTTAATAAAATCTTTAATATTTAAGCATAAATAACTTTAACTAATAGTAAACTTTTTTGTTAATATTTATATTAAGCTTAAATATAATTTAAATCTAGTTATTTATAGAATTGTTAGATTTGCTATAATTATTTACTAATAGTTTAAAAAACAGGATTTTGCAAAAATAGAACTTTTTATTTTTATATTAAAAAATGCTATTAAAATATATGCATTTAATAGTTCTAAATAAAAAATACTAAAAAAGTTAAAGCTTGTTAAAAAAATTACTATTATTAATATATATTAAGATATATTAAAAAATAGTTTAAATTAAACTTAATATAGTTTTTGTTTTTTTTTTAAGCTTTTAGCAAATTAAAAAAAGTAGCAATAGTATGCTTTTTATTTCTTTTTAAAGCTAAAAAAACAAATCTTTCATAATAAAAAGCAAGTTAAATTAAAGTTAAAAACAATAATGTAATAATTATATTGCTTTGTTTAAATAAGTTATTTTTTTTTACTTTTAATGCAACTTAAATCTAAAAATTAACTTTATTAAAAGCTATTATTAAAAAAAACACCTTTTAAGTAAAAAATATAAACTTGCTTAGTACTAAAAAGTAAACAAAATTTAAGCAAAGTTTTATTATAAAACGTTATAGCTTAACTAAAGCAACTTGTTTAAAAATGAAATTTGTTTTTATAAGTTAAAATAAGAATATTATTTATTGTTTAAAAGTTTAAAATAACTAAAAAACCCTAGTGCAGCTAAAAAATAATATAATTTTTAGCAGTTATTAAAGCAAGGTTTTATTTATATAAAAAAAGGTTAAAAGCTGCAGTAAAAATTCTAGTTATGCTAATTATTAAAATTTACGTTTTATTTAAAACTAATGTTGCTTTTTTTGCTTTAAAAACATAAAAGCTGCAGTAAATAAAAGCTGCAATAAATAAAAGCTGCAGTAAATAAAAGCTGCAGTAAATAAATAAAAGCTATAGTAAATAAAAGCTGCATTAAAAATTCTAATTACGCTAGTTCTTAAAACCTGCGCTTTATTTAGAACTAATGCTGCTTTTTCTTATTACGCGTTATATTTTTACCTTTTAAACCTTTAAATTATTTATGTGTTTTTTTTGTGTTTTAAATTGTTTTAAAAATTTAATTTTTTAAATTGTTTTAAAAATTTAATTTTGTGCGCTTATTTATAGCTAACTAAAGCGCTTAAAATTGCAAAGTACATAATTAACCCTTTTTAAAGAAACTAACTGCATTAAGCTACTGCGTTTTCCTTTTCTTTTTGTTCTTAATCTTTTATTTTATTGTTTTACTTCGTTCCACTTATTACAACGTTAACGTAAGGTTTTTTTTCTTATTACTTCGTAATGCAAAAAACCTTCGGCCAAAGTAGCATAAAACTAAAAAAGCTATAAAAGCTTCTTTTAGCTTTATAAATGCTTTTTTATACTGCTTTGTTTAATTTAGGGAAAATTTAGCGCTAGTAAAGTTATTTAAAAGTTTAGCTATATAACTATAACTTTTTATAAAGCATTAATAAAAGTTGCAAAATCTTAAAAATAACTGCACTTATAATACTTATGCTTTACTATTACTAATAAGTAGCTACTAATGCTTAATTATTTTTACTTTATTAAAATTTATAGTAATGCTATTAATACTTATAATAAATCCTAAAAACTTAGTTTAGGTTATATAAAACTTACACTTTTTAAAGTTAGCTTATAGGCTAGCCTTTTTTAATTATTAGAAAACTTAATTAATATGCTATTTATGTTCTTTTTTAGTATTAAAGTAAATAAAAATATTATTAATATATATAGTGCAAAAAATATCTAAGTACTTATGCAAAGTGTTATTAATGTATTTTTAAAAGGTTGCTAAACTATTAGTTAATTTAAAAAGAAGTACTTTAAACTAATAAGCCTTATAATAAGTTTAAAAAACTATTAATAGTTCGTTTTTTATAGCTATGCATATTTAATAAAAAGCTTATTAAATATTGATTTTTATATAAAACTTTGCTTTTAATAAGCATATTAATGTTTTGTTAATAAAAGGTAACAAGTATTTATTTTTTTGCGTTATGAAATTAAGCTTTCGGTAATTTACGTAAAGCTATAAAGCTTTATTACTTTTTCGAGCAAAAAAAACCAGTATTACTTATAGCGCTATTATAAGCTTAATAAAGTTTTTAGCTAAGTTTTTATATATATAAACTTAACAAATCTTGGCTTTTTTTAATAACATTTTATATAACAAGCTATATTTTAGCGTTTTTAGTTTACTATTAATAACTAAATAATGATTTATATTTAGTTAATGCAGCAATAACTTATTTAAGGTTGCTTTGCTAAATATGTTTAAGTAGTTATAATATTGCTAAAGTACTGTTTTTTTAGCCACATTGCATAATTTTTTTTTATTGTTTAATAAAAGTTCTTTTTTTTTCTTAATAATATACTTATTTAACTTGCATAGCATTATTATACCGTGCTTAGTTCTTTTTTTTTTTTTAATAATATTAAATATGCTTATTTAAACGTTAAGTACAAATAAAAGCTAATGTTTGTATTATTTAAAGGTATTATAATGCAATTAGTAAAAGCTTTATATATTTCTTTTAGACTTAAGCGGGACTTTTTTTTTTAAACAGTTTGCTACTTTTACGTAAAGCAGTTCTAGTTTTAAATAAGTATAGTTTTTATTAAAGATTTATTTTATACGCTTTAAACCTTATTATATTTAATTTTTTTCTAAATCCGTATTTTTGCGTAAAAGTTGTAAAATAACTATAAGTGCTTGCAGAATAGTTAATAACAATTATTAGCAAACAAAGGTTTGCTTTAGCTCCTTTATTTAATGCTATACTTAAGCTAGCTGTACTAACTTTTTTTTTTCTTTTTTAGCATAGCGTTTTTAGCTTATATAATTATTATAGTAACGCTTGTTTTTTAATTTTATAGCGCGTTTACGTTAATTTATATTAGTTTAATACTTTAGTTTTTATAACAAGTTATTTGCTTAATTTATAAAAATGTTTAAAAAACAGTACTCCGGTTTTTAATTATTTAAAAAAAGCAACTGCTTTTTTTAGCTATTTATTAGCACGTTATAATAATTAAAGAACTTTTTATTAATAATAACGTTGTTTTTTATATTATATACTAAAAGTAGCGCGTTAAGTATAGTATAACCTTAAACTTAAAAATAAGCTTTAACTGCTATATTAATTATTTAAGTAGCACATTTATTATATTTAGCTACTTATGCAAAGTTAAAACTAGTAAGCTTTTTAGCTCTAAAGTATTTTATAACTTTAACTGTAAATGTTATACTAATAAAAATATATATATTTGCTTTTGTGTTAGTAAAAGATTTTATAATTAATGCTAGTTTATTGTTTGCTATTATATAATCTATAAAAAAAAGGTCTTTTTTTAGCAATTCTTTTAAAAAATTAAATAGGATTTATTTATACTGCTTTATTTTTAGTGCTAATATTTTAGCACGTTTAAAATAAAAGTTTACTTGTTTTAAGCGTTATTTTTTAGCTTCTTTTGTTTGTTTTTTTTTACGTATTTTTTGCTTATTGCGTTTGCAATAATAGCATTAATACAAGTATTATTAAATTAGCTATAGTTTTGCTTTCTTAAGCACTTAAAGCTTTAGTGTTTTTTTTTATAACACGTAAAGCATTGTTTTTTAGTAATTAGCAGTTTAGCTTGTTTAAAATTAGGTTTTATATATACAAAATAGCTATTATTAGCATTTTTTATTGCTTAAATGCTATAATATTTAATACTTTTTCTAAAGTTGCTGCTATTGCTTCTTAAGCTAAAGTTTTTTTTATTACTTCTACTATAGCTATTTAAGCGCAAACTGCTTAAAGCAAGCACAAATAACATAAATAACGCGTTTTTTTTTTAATATGCTTTAGCAGCAAAAAAGTTCTTTTATTATTAGTAGTTATAAACCTATACATAGTTATAGAATTGCAAAAAAGTAATAGTTAGATTATTGGCTTTTTTTATGCTTACTTTGTTAAAACGCTTAAAAAGCTTGTTTTATATGTTCTTTTTAAAGTTTTTGCTGTTTATATAAGCTTTAAAGGCTTATTTAAAAAAAACAATTTTAAAGTTAATAAAACGCTCTTTTAGCTTTATTGTTAATTTTTAGTACTAAATGCAAGCTTTTTTATATTTGTTAGGGTTATAATATTAATAGTAAAAGTGCTTTAAGACTTTTTTGCTTGTTTTTAATATAAGCGCATTACTATAGTTATTTTAAATAAAAAACATAATGTTTTTAAAAGCAGTACTACTTATTTTGCTAGCAATATATGTAATTTTGTTTTTTTTGCTATTAAAATAGTTAGCGTTTTTTTATAGCTTGTTTTTAAAAAGCATTATTTAATAGTTAAACTTAACTACTAGTTTTTTAGCCTTTAGTTTATTATTTGTAAAGATTAAAAGTAGTTTTGCTTTTACTAAGCGCTTATTTTTTATAAATGCATTAGTAAAAGTAGTTAAGTTAAGTATACCTTTGCAAAATAACTAAAAATTAAACAAGTTGCTAGTTTTTGCTGCTGCTAGTTTAGCTTTACGTATTTATATAATAAGCTCGTTTTTAAAAATATTATTAGTTTTTTTTAACTTCTAGTTTTTAATAAGCTAAGCAGTTTTAGCTTTTATATATATATTATATTAAATAAACGCTTCGTTTAAAATATAATTACTTTTATTTGTTTAAGCTTCCTATAAGTTAAACTTAATAGTAACTAATTTAGCTTTTAGTTTTTCTGCCTTTTTAGCTATTTTAACAACCTAATTTCTTAAAAAACGTATATTAATAATACGCTTAAAGCTATATTTTTACATGTTTTAAGCTAAATAGTTATAAGCTATAGCAGTTATGCCTTGCATTTTAAATTTATAAAAAAAAGCAACTAAGTGTTTCTTTGTTTTTTTAATAAAAACATTTTTAGTTATAAGCTTATTATACTTTAGTTAAGCTTTTATTTTATAGCTAATAAGTAAAGCAAAATATATAGCAGGTATGCTTTATAAAGTAGTTTAGTTTATGCAAATATTATTAAAGCGCTTTTAAAAGTCCTTTTCTTTATTGTTTTTAAACATTTTATTAATATAGCAAAGTTGCTTAAATTAGTTTATTAAGCAAACTTTGCTATTAAAATACATAAAGAAGTTCTTGCTAAACATGTTTTCGTAGTTAGTTATATTACTTTTATTATTTTTATTAAAAAAACCAAAAGTATAAGTTCTAGTTATCTGTTTATTATACTTAGCTAAAAGCAAAAGTTGTTTAAAAGTTTGTTTTATTTCGCTATTTAGCTAAAATAGTTTTGTTTAAAGGTTTAATTTATATAACAAGTTACTTAAAAAGCAAACATGCTTTAAAGCTTTTTTAGCTGCTTTTTTATCTTTAGCTATAATAATAACTATATTGCAGTTCGGTTTTTTTTAGTAAGAATTAAAGTTTTTTTAAACTATATTAAACAAAATAAAATATTATAATAGTAGCAATACTAAAAGTATAATGTAAAAAACTAACTATACTTTATATTTTAAGAAAATATTTTATTTAAAAAAAAAGAAAAAAAAAAAAAACTACTTTGTATATTTTTAACAGCAATATATAAACAACTTATATAGTGTTTATATAGCTTACTTATAGCAACTATTTATTACACCTTTAATGGGATTAATAAAACAATAAGCTACGTATAGGCCACTATATGCCCTTTTTTATAGGGTATATATTTAATACTTTAATGTAGCGTAGCTATAGCTTTAGCTACAAGCAAGCTACAACTTTAACAAACTAGCAAGCTATAGCTTTAGCCACAACTTTAATAAACTAGCAAGCTATAGCTTTAGCTATAAACAAGCCACAAGCTGTTATAGTTTTAAGCAGTTAAAATATTAGCAATAAAACTAACTTATAACTATTTTAGCGGTTTTTAAATATTTTTTAAGTTTTTAAGTATTATTAATATATAAATATTTTTTTTATTTAATAAAATACTTTAAGTTATTATTGTTTTAATAAAAATTTAGTATATTTTTAACTTTATAAACGTTTTAATTTGTTTTTATTTTTAGTTATGTTTTAATAAATGTTTTAATAAATGCTAGTTTTAGTAAAAAAATGTAAAAAATAAAGTAAATTTATATATTTTTTAGTAATAATAGTTTATAATTAGTAAGTAAAATAACTTTTTTAATTTTAAAAGAGCTAAGTTTTTTAAATTTTAATTTATTGCTTAGTTGTTTTGTTTTAATTTAAGAGATATTAGTATTTGCATTTTATTTTTGTTATAGCAAATAAACTTTGTTTTTTTTTTTAAAAGTTGGTTTTTTAGTTTGTTTTTTATTGTAATATATTAACATTTGTTATTATAAAAATTAAAAGCATAATTATAGTTTAGTTTATAGCGTTTTAATTTTTATTGCAATAGTTTTTGCTTAAAGTATTATAGTTAAAACAGCAAATGCTTTTATTAAAGTTTTTTTTTGTTTTTTAATAGTTGTTTGCTGTTTATAAACAGCTTTATATAAAGATATGTTTATATTTTTGTTTATTAATATGTTATATAAAATCTATGCTATTAATAATAGTTTTACTTAATTGTTTTATTAATAGTTAATATAACTTTATAAATATTGTTTTAATATTTAATTTAGTTTTTTTGTTTGTTTATTTGTTTATAAGTAATAAGTAGTTAAAAACTTTAGTTTAATATTAATAAGTTTAAAAAAGCTAGTTTTAAACTTAAAAATAAACAATTTATTTTGGTTTAAAATAATCCTTTTTAGTAATTTATGCTTATTTAAATATTAGCATATAAAGGCATATATAAGTTGTTTAGCTATTATATTTTCTTTAAATAGTAAAAAATAAGCATACTTAATAAGTTTATTAATAATAACTTATATTTTATTGTATTATACTTTTATAATTAAATTAGTTAATAAAAATAATGCTATAATAAAATTTTAAGCAATAGTATGCTATGTTTATTTAAGTATTTATATAAGTTATAGCAGTTTATAAAGCTTATATTAAGCTGCTTTAGTTTTATTATAAATGTTATACTTTTTTATAATAAATTTAACTATGTTTTATAGTTTTAAAAAATTGTACTTTTTTTATAATTGTTAAACTGTTTTTATTGTTTTTTAGTGTTTATATAATAAGTATTTATAAAATTTTTTAATAAACTTGTTTTATAAAGATTTTAGTAAGTAAACCTTATGTTTATATATTAATTTATTATTTTTTAATCTTTTGTATTTTTGTAATTATGCTAACTTTTTTAAGTTATAAGCTTATTATAGCTATATATTTGTGAGGTTTTTAAGTATAACTTTAATTTTTAAGCTTTTATTTTTTTAAGAATATAATACTTAAATGTTTTTTTTTAAAACTTTAAATCTTTTTTAACTTTGTTAACTAAGTATGTTTGCTTAAATATTTTCTTTTCTTTTAATATAACATATTTTAAAGTTAAACTTAAAAAAAAAAACTATTTAATTTTTATGTTGTTTAGTAATTTTTTGCGTAGTTATAAATTTTATTAAGTTTTAATAATTTAAATAGATTTTAATTAGCTTTATAGTTCTTATAAAAAATAGTTTTTACTTTTTAAGTGCTATAATAATTATAAGTAGTTCTTTGTTATATATAAAATATTATAATGCTATGTTTTGTAGTACTTTAAAGTAATAAGCTATTAAGTGCTATTTTTTGTTATTTTTTAGTTGTTTTAAAACTTTTATAATTATACTATTTAAAGCATTTATTTTTAGCTTTTTTTTTTTTTATAGATTAAGTAATTTAACTATAAGATTAAAAGTAACTTTTAGTTTTAGTTTTTTAAAAGCTTTTCAGGCTTTCTTTAAAATTAAAAAAGATTTTTTTTTGTATTTTTTTTTTGTATATTTTGTAAAGTAAAATGCTATTTTTTTAAAGTTTTAAATTAATATTTAAACATAATTCAAAAATCTTAATGCTTGTTATATGTTTGTAATAATAGCTAAGTTAAATATTTTCTAATTTTATATTATATTAATTTTTAACTATTAAATTTATATTTGTTTTAAAATAATTATAAATCTTAAAAAGTTAATTTTTTATGTATGCTATATATACTTTTTTATGTTAAGTTATAATTTTGCTTGTTTAAATGTTTTTAATACTTAAGTTATATGTTTTTTATGTTTTTTTAGTGTTTTAAAGTAAATTAAAATATTATTTAAGTAAATAAACATAAACTTGTTTAAAAACTTTTGTAAAATTATTATTATTATGTATTAAAAGCTAGCTAATATGTTTTATAGTTTTTATAGCATAACTATATATTTATATAATTTATATACTATTTATATAGCAGTTTTTTATTTTTTTTCTTTAGCTATTTTAATAGCATAATATTTATTTAAAATATTAATTACTATAAACTATTTTATTTAGCTAATGTTTTTTTTTATAATTATTAATAAAATAAAGAAGTATTTATTTATAATAATAATTACGTTTAATAGTTAATAGTTAATTATTATTTGTTATGCTAGTTTTTTTTTTTTATTAATTAGTTGTTTTTTATTTTTTATTTTAAGTATTAGTATTATAAAGTATTTAGCAAATAACTAAGATTTTTTTAGAAATTTTTTTGCTAAATTTTTTTAAATGTATTTTTATAAAGTGTTTGTTTTATTTAAGCTTATATAATATACTTAATAAAGCTTTAGTTAATATTTTTCTTTAATAAAAATATAGTAATTTTATAGGCTATATTTAAAAAGTTTTTTTTTTTTCTTTTTTTAAATAGTTTATAAAATTTATAATATATCTTTAGTATTTTGTTTAAGATTTTTTTTGCGATTTTTCTAATTTTTTTGCTTTATTTTTTACTTTTTTAATTAATAGTTTTTGCTTTTTATCGGATTAAAAAGTTACTAGTTTTTAGCTATAGTATTTCTAAAATAATATTATAATTAAATATATTAACAATATTTAATATAATTTGTTTTTTGTGTTTTTATATAAATATATTAAAAGGTTTAGTTTTTTTAAGTATATAATTATTATTATAGCTAAAAATACTTCTATTAAATCTTTTAATTTTTTAAGATCTTTGCTTATATTTTTAAAAAATTTTATTTTGTTTTGCTACTTTAAGTAAAATTATATTAGCTTATATTTTTAAATTAATTAAAGTATTATACTTTTTTTTTTAATATATAAGTTTAACTTTAAATTAGTTTTGCTAATTATTGCATTAAACTTTATATAAGGCTTTAGTTTTTTTAGCTATTTATTACTTTTTTAGCAAGTGCTTATTTTGTTTTTTAATTTTTTTTTGTAAAATGTTTAAATGCTTGTTTTATTTTGTATTTTAAATATTATTGCGCTTTGTTTTATTTTTGCTTTTAGTTAAGCTTTAAATTGCAGTTTTTAAGCTTTTTTGCTTTTAACAATTATTTTTTAATACAATTATGCTTTAATTAGCTAGTAATATTTATAGTAGTTATTTTTACATTTTTTTAAAATAATATTATAAGTGCAGTTAAAATCTTTCTTAAATGTTGCAAATTTTTATAGATCTTTATAATAAACTATAATTATAATTAACTACTTTAATTTATAAAAGTTTTATATTTTTATTTTTGCAATTTGTTTAAAAAACTAATTATTTTTTAATTTATTAAGTAAATATTAATAGTAATAATATACTATATAATAATTTTATAATACTTTATTATGTTTTAGATTTTTTAAGCGTAAAATATTATTATTGTTTTTTATTATAGTTTTATTATAATAATAACTTTTAGCAATTAGTTAAATTACTAGCTTTAATTTTTAAAACATATTAGTTTTTATGCTAACTATTAATGCTTTTTTGTTTTGTTGCATTTAAAGCAATTTAAGCTATAGAAATATTTTATTTATTTTTATTAGTTTTTTTTTTGTAGTGTTTTTTATAGCTTTTAATTTTATTTGTTTTTGCTTTAAAGTTTTATAAGTTCTGTTTTTTTAGGTTTATTTAATAATTAAATGTTTTAATAGTTTATAATTAGTTTAATAATTATATTATTTATAGTTATAGTTTTGTTTTTTTAAACATAATTTTTTTTTAAGCTATATTTTAAGCTTTAGTAGTTTAAAGTTTTTGTAGTTTTATAAGTTTGCTAATTGCATTAATTTATTACTTTTTATTGTTTACTACTTTTAATTAAACTATTTTTTTAAGTTATATATTAAATAACTGTTATAAAAGGTATAAAGTATTAAAGGTTAAATATAATAGTTAATATATCTTTAGTTTTATAGTAAGTATTTAATAAAACTAAAGCTTAAAAAAGAAAAGAAACTTTTATAAAATAGGTATAAAAAAATATTTTATATATATATATAACTTGTAATATGTGCTAAAGTACTTAAGTAGCTTAATTATAATAACTACTTCTTTTTTTTTTAATTAAGTTATTTTTAACTTATATACAAGTAAAATTAATTAAAGTAATTAATCTTAAGTATAAGTAATAAAATAAAGTAGTATAAAGTAATTAAGCATAAATATAATGTATTAAATAAAATGCTTGTGTAATATAATAATTAAAGTACTTATGTATTTATGCTTATGTTTACATGTTAAATTATGTTTGTTTTGTGCTATATTTATAGCAAGTTTTACGTTTATATTTTTATTGCTATATGTTCCTTTTTTTCTTTTTTTTTTTTTTTTTCTTTTTTTAGCTGCTGCTAAACAATTAGTTTTAGCTATACATTTTACTACTGCTATTTTCATACTTATTTTATATTTTTTTCGCTTTTTTTTTAATTATTATTTATATTATAATTATGCTGCTTAAACCTGCAGTAATTAAAAGTAATATACATAAACATAGTTATAGTTAAAGCTATAGTTATAAACGTAAACGCAAAAAATTATTGTAACTTGCTTTATGCTTAAATTTATTTAAAAATAAATTTAATTTTACTATAAAACAAAACTTTAATAAACCTTTTTGCTAAAAGTTTAATAACTTTAGTAATAAAAATAAAAGTTTTAGCAGTTTGCTTTTTTTTCGAAATAGCTTTAATTTTAATAAAAATATAAATACTATTAAGCTTTTTATAGGTTAAAAAAAAAAAAATAAAAATAAAAATAAAAATAATTTAGACTTTATAAATCTAAATAAAGATCTAAATGCTATTTTACGCAATTTTAATATAAATAACGCAAAAAATAAGTTTAATTTTAATATAAATATTAAAGTTTTAACGCTAGCTAAACGTTAGCTTGTTTTTATAATAATTTTTGTTTGCAAACTTTGCAAGCAAATTACTAAAGCTAAAAACAAAAAATATAAAACTATTAAAAAAGCAATAATTTTAAATAGTTTATTAGTATGTTAGCTTTATTTTAGGCGTTTTAAAAAAGCATTTTAGCTAAAAAATAGCTTACTTTTAAATATAGTTTGTAAATTTAAAAACTTAAAAGTAATAGCTTATATAAGCTATATAAACAGCTATACTTTATGCAAGCTTATAAGTTAATTTATATTTATTTTAAATTAATTTTATTAATAAATTAGCTATTTATTATATTATATTTTAATGCAATATATATTTAGAAATTATTAAACTAGTTTATTTATTTTTTTGTTTTTTAAAAAAACAACTATAAAAAAATTGTTATAAATAAAAATTATGCTATTATTTAGAAAACTTTAAACAATTATTATATTAACTTTGTAGCTATATAGTTTTGCTTCTTAAAAGCATTTTTACGTTTTTTGTTAACTTATAAAGCTTAATTTTAATTAATTAGCAAAATTAACAACATAAAAATAAATAGTTTTATTTTTATTTTGTATAAAGTTTAGCTAATAATTAGCAATATAAAAACATTATACTAAATATAAGCACTTAATAATAAAACGTAAATTTTTAGCTTGCTAAGCTATTAAACTTTTTTATATAAACGCTATAAGTAGCTTTATTTAAACTAATTTTATAAAGTTTTTTAATAAAATTAAAACTATTTTTAATGCTAGCAGTATGCTTATTTAACTATACTTAAAATATAAGTTTTAAACTATAAATATGCAGCTTAAAAAGCTACTTTTATTTTTTTTAAGAAAAATATATATAAAGCTATATTAACTATTGCTAATAAGCATAAATAAAAATATTTAATTAGCTTTTTTTAATATAAAAATGTTTTAAAGTTTAATAATTAATGTTTTAAGGCTTTTTTATAAAAATATTATAACTTATTTGTAGCGTTTTTATATATAGCTTATTAATAAAACGCAAGTATTTTAGAACTTAAAGCAATAAATGCAATTCTTATTATGCAATTAAAAATAAAAAAATAACTAGTTAATATATATAACATATTTAAGCTTTAGTTTATAGCTAAATTAATAATAAATTAATACTATTTTATTAGCTTAATAGCTTTGTTTTTTTTTTGTAATTTAAGCGCTTTTTAAAGTCTTTAATTACTTTAAAAGCTATAATATTAATAATAAGTACTTATTAATTATATTTAGTTAGCTAGCTTTTTTATTTAATAAAATAATATTTTTTTTTATTATAAGTTATTTTATTTATTATATTTTTAATTTTTTATTTTTTTAACTTATTTTTAAGGTTTAATATAAGCAAACTATACTTATGTTTAGCTTTTTAAAGCTTAAGCAGCTAAATTAAAAAAACAAAATAAAAACAGCTATATTATTTTAAAAAACTAATATAATATGCTTATAAACTAATTATAAAAAGAATTTAAAAAAGTTTAATAAACTTAAGCGCTAACTTTTTATTTTTAAACTTAATATTTTTTATTAATAATATTACTAAGTTTTTAGTTTTAAAAGTTATAAGTTTATACTTATTATTATAATATTTTGTATATTTATTAGTTATAATTTATTATTGCTTTATTATTTTATTTTTAATAGTTTATAACTTATTAAAACGTTTTTATATAGCTAAAATTTCTTTTAATATAAAGTTATTTTTAATAAACAAACAGAATTTTAGCATATAACTATATAAAGCTTTAAAAAATAATTATTTAGTTATAAAATTAATAGCAAAATTTATAGCAAAAAAAGCTTAAAATAAAAGTTAAAGCTAATTAGTTTGTTTATTATTTATAAAGCATTTAAAATAACTTTTAATTACTTAGTTTATTTGTTTTGTTTGTTTATTAGTTTTAAAGTAAAATATTATTAAAAGCTTTTGTTTAACTTTTAAGTAATAATATAAATTAAACTAAAATTAGCTAATAAAAATAAAGCTTTTATTAAAAACAATGCTTTTTAAGCTACTATAAATATATTTAATTTTATAATAAAATAAAACTGCTAGCTTAACTAAAGTTATAGTAGTATTAACTAAAAATAAGTATATAAGCTTAATAAATCTATTTATAATAATAAAAATAGCATTAATTAGTTTTTTTTTATAAAAAGTTTTTAATAAACTTATAATAAAGTTTATAAATAGCTTTTATATAAGTTTATTAAGTATTAATAAAATATTAAGTTTACTATATTTTTAGTAATATTTTGCTTTAGTTTTAAAGCAAATTATATAGCTTTATATATACTTTTTAATATTTAGTTTTATATTGTTTTAATAAAACTTTTGTTATAGTAGTTTTAAAGTGCAGCTTTAATTAAAATGTTTAGTTAAAAAATTATTATAATATAACTTAATAAATTAAAAATATATAGCTTTTTTAGAAAAAATATAAATTTTGTTTTTATAGCAAACTAAAGATTTTTTTATTAACTATTAAAAATTTATAGGCTTTTTTGCTTTTAATTGTTTTATAATTATATAACATTTAAGGTTTTTTTTTTGAACTTTTTAAATAAAGTTTTTTAGTTTTTTAAAAGCTTTTAGATTTTTTAATTTTTTTAAGCCTATAGTTATTTATATATACAAACATATAATTACTTAAATAAAAAAAGCTTTTTTAATAAGTATAACTTTAAAGTATAAAGCTTTAGCTTAAGTACTAAAATATAAATTAAAAACTTTAATTTGTTATGCTATTGCAACTTTTTTTTTTAACGTTAAAAAAATGTTAATATTACTAAGCAAAATAGCTATATAATTAAAATAGCGCAAAAAAAAATTAGCTCTGTTTTTTTTGCTTACTTAATATTTAATAATAAAGTTAAAAAAAGCTAATAATAAATACTAATAAGCTTGCTTTTTATTAAGCTTTAACGTTTTTATAAACGCTTAAAAATTAATATAATTAATTAATACTTTAACTAATAAATTGCTTTTTTATAAATAATGCTACTAATGCTTAAAGCAATTTACTATTATAAATATTTTTTAGTTAAACGTATTATACTATATTTTTTTTTTAGATAGCTTTTAAAAATAAAACATAACTAATTTAAAAATGCTTTAATTATTTTGCTAAAATAAATTTTTTGCAAAAGCTACCTTAAAAAAATTAATTTTTAGTAATATTTGTTTTTTAAAGTTAAAATGTATAAAAAAAATAGCTTGCTTAAATATATTTTAAAGGTTTTTAAAAGCCTTTCTTTTAAAACTATCTAAAAAAATTTAACCTTTTTTTGTTTTTATTACGTTTTTTTTTAAATACTTAAACAAAAGCGTAGCAATATAAAAATACTTATTTATAAAACAGCAATAAAAGTTATAAAACCTTAAAAATTGTTATAACGCTTAATAAATATTTAATATAAATTATTACTAAATAATATTTATACGTAAAAAGTTTATTTTAATTTTTTAGCTAAAAATAATATAACTTAAAAATTTAATCTTTTTTTAATAAAATTAGCACTTAAATAGCTTAACATATAGTTTTGCTTTTTATAGCTTTTTAATAATATTTTAAACATGTTTTATATAAAAATTTTTATTTAAAAAAAAAATAAGCACATTATTAAAATATGCAATGCAAAATATATTTATTATATTATTAAGTGCTTTTTATATATAACTTTAAAAAGTAGCAAAAATATTTAATAAATTTATAAGCATAACTAGAAATTTATAGTAGTTATAACATATATAAAATGCTGTTTTTTACTTATTTTTTTTCCGAATATATAAGCAATAATAAGCATTTTTAAAGTTAATTTTACTAAAAATTTTAGCTTTTAAAATTTTATTAAGCAGCTTTAAAATAAGTAATAAAATATATTAATTTTTGCGTATAACTTAATTAAATTTTTTATAGTTTATATATAAACGTAAGCTTTTATTTTTTTTAAGTATAAAAAAAATTAAAGCATTAATAAAACTAATAAACTTTTTAATTTTTTTTGCTTTTAATATTTTATTAAGCTATTTTTATAGTTCTTTTAGCTTATTTTAAGCTAATAAATATATAAAAAAATAAAGTATAACTGCGTTTTTTTTTAGCTTAATAGCACGGTTTTTTTGCTTTAATTGTAGTAATATGTTTGCTTTGCTAATATTAAAAAACTTAAATAAATTATAAAACTTTTTTAAAATTGCTATAAAATTAAAGTAATTAAAGCTTTTTTTTAACTTTTTAAGCTATATAAATTCAAATAATTAAATAATAATGTAGTAGCAAGCTTAGTTTTAGTAAGCCTTTGTAAACTTAATTAAGCTAAATATTTTTATTTAAAAATAGCATAATTTAAAAAACTATTAATTAATGCTTAAATTTAATATAATTTTTTTATTTTTTAAAGTAGTTTAAAATAGTAAAAAAAAGCTGCTTTTAAAGCAATAATTATAGTTAATAGTTATATATATACGCTTAATTTTGCAAGTAATACTGCAATTATTAATTAATTTACAAATAATTTAATAAGTTTTATAAGTAAAAAATCTACTTTTAGTAGCATGCTATAATGCAAATATACAAAAAAATGCTTGCTGCAATTTATAATAAAAAGCAAAAGTAAAACTAATATAGTTATATTTAGCACATAAATTAAAATTAACATAAGTTTTAATAAATAGTTTTATAAAATTAACAAAATAAATAGTATAAAAAGTATAAAAACAGCATAAAATAAATATATAAAATAATAATTTTAGCTTAAAACTTATAGCTAATATAATTAGTACTAAGCTTACTACTTGTTTTTTAAGTTGTAGTATTATAGCTTTTATAAAAAAAATATATAAAACTTTAATTGCTATTTTTAATCTTTTTTATTTATATTTTAGTTTTTATTTATTTAGATTTTTTAAATAGTTTATTTTTAAGTAATATTACTATTATAGCTAATATAGCTACTAAATCTATTATTTTTATTATTACTATTATTATTATTACTTTTAAGCTAAAAGCAATTAAAAGTAATATAGCTAAGTTATTTATAGTTATAGTAAATAAAATTTTTATAAAAGTTTAAATTTAAATTACTTTTATTATTATTTTAAAGTTAATTTAAAAAAGTTCTAAAAATATAATAGTTTTTTAAAGTATAAATATTATTATTATTACTTTAGTTATTTATATATTTTTAGTTTTAGTATTAGTTATAACTTTTATTATTATTGCTTTTATAGTATTAGTTTTAGCTTTTATAGCTATTATTGCCTTTATAAAATTTTTAGTTATTATTATTATAGCTATTATTATAATTATTGCTTTTACAAAAATAGTTCTAACTATTAAAACTAATATTATTATTTTTATAGCTAATATTAATATATTAATTATTAGTTTAGTTTTGCTTAATATTTAAAGTTAATTTACTAGTAATTTAAGTAATATTTAACTTTAGTTTTTTTTTACTGTAGTTTAAGCATTATTTCTTAATTATTAGTTTTTAGCGTTATTATATAGCATTAATTATATTAGCTTATATAATTAGCAATAAGTTATAATAGTTTATTAGCTTTTGCTAAAGTAGTATACCTAGTTTTTAGTAATATAATAAAGCTTTTTTGCTTTTGTTTTAGTAAACATTTTAAAGTTTAATGCTAATAAAGTATTAATTAAATAGTTTTAAGTTTTAGTTAGCTTATTAATTTGTTTGTTTTAATTATACGCTTATATTAGCTTATAAAAAAACAAACTGCTTAAACAAAGTTTTAGTTTAGTTTAAAAATACTTTTTAATTAGTTCTAAATTGTTTTTTTTTTAAAGTTAATAACTTTTGCAATACTAATTAATAAGCATTTTTATAGTTTTAATTTATGTTGCTATACGCATATAAAATCTTGTTTTTATTGCAATAAAATTTCCGATTAGCTTTTTTAAAAATAATTTAAAGTTTTTTTATTTACTTTAGCTAGCATTAATAAGTAAATTTTATGCTAAAAAAGTTATAGTTAAACTTTAATAATTAGCTAAAATTAGCATTTTTAAATAAATAGCACTAATAGTAATATAAGCAATTTTAATATAATTAATATTTAAGTTTTCCTTAATTATGCTTTTTATTAAAGCTAGAAAATAAAAAGTTATTATTATTACTAAAATTTTTATGTTTTTATTTTTAACTTAAGTTATAAAATTATTTTTTAAAGTTTAAAAGGTTTTTTTGTTTTTTTAAAAATATTGTTTTTTAGTTTTTTTGTTTATTTAATTATAAAGTAAAAGTAATATAAGCTATTTTTAATTTTAAAGCAACTTGTTTGCTTTTATTTTTTTGCTGCATAACTTGCTGCTTTAGCTTTTTAATTTTAGCTAAAAGCTATACAATTTGTATTTATAACAGTTAAGTATTAATATTTAAAGCACTAAATAATTATTATTTGCTTAAGCTTAGTTCTAAAGATAATTTATGTTAAGTTTATTCTTAGTTTATTATTAAAGTTTGTTTTAAAAAAAGGCTATTAAAAATAGCACTAGCTTATATAGTTAATCGGTATTTAGCTATTTTATAGTATAACAAAGTATTATAAATAACTTTATCTTAAAAAGCTTTAAAATTATTACAAAAAGTATAAAGCATTAAAGGTTAAATATAATAGTTAATATATTTTTAGTTTTATAATAAATATTTAACAAAACTAAAGCTTAAAAAAAGAAAAAAACTCTTATAAAATAAGTATAAAAAAAATATTCTATATATACATATAACTTGTAATATATACTAAAGTACTTAAGTAGCTTAGTTATAATAATAACTTTAATTGTTTATATAGTAAATATATTTTTTTGCAATTTGTTTTAATAACTATAAAGCTTTTAAATAATATTTATATGCTTGTTTATTTTAACTTATATAAATAAAACATTTAGATTTATTTAATATAGCACTTTTATTTTAACTTAAAACAACAATTTTATATTTTTGCTTTAAAAACGTATTTTTTAAATTGCTTTATTGTTTTTTATTATTTTAAACTTTTATAACTTGTACTTTTTTTTTAAGTTAAAAAATCTTTCCTTTTTTATAGCTTTTTTTTTTGTTTTTTTTTTTAGATTAGCATTATTTTTAAAAGCGTTTTTTCTTTTTATAGTTATAACATTTAACTTTAAATATATTTTAAAATTATTGTTTTTGGACTTTATTAATTTGCTTAAATTTTTGTTTAATACTTTTTTAAGTATTTTTTTTTTTGTTTTTTTTAGTTCTTTTAGTTTTAAAGTACTAATTAAATAATTATTAATTAATTATAATAGTTATATTAATATATATATTAATTTTTGCTAGTTTATTTATTTTATATAGTTTGTTTTAAACTTAAGTTTTAAGTTTATTATAAAATAAGTAAAATAATATAAGCTTAAGCAATTTTAAGATTACTATTAATTGTTTAAACTTTATAGCATAATTTATTGCTGCTTTTATTTGTTTTAAGCAATAAAGTGCTTTTTTTGCGTGTTTTGCTTTTTAAATATTTTTAAATAGTATTTTTATTTAATTTTTAAACTTAACGTAATTTTTAAAAATCTTTTTTATTTTTAGCTTAAAGTTAGTTAACTTGTTAGCTTTTAAAAAATTCTTTAAAATAAGTTAAAACTATTTTAGTACTTTTTTTAACAAAAATTATAAAATAGTTATTATTTTCTGATTTTTTTTTATAATAATAATAAAGTGCTATTTTAAATAAAGTTTAGCATAAATTAAAAAGGCTTTTATATTTATAGATTTATTATAAAGCTTTAAAGCAATAAGTTTAAAACTTTTAATGTTTAATATTTTTAACATTATAAATAATTTTAATAGTAATAATAGTAATAATAGTAAAAAGTTAGGTTTTTTATTTTAAGTTATTACTTTAAGTATAATAGTAATAAAAGTAAACGTTAAGTTTACTAGTAGTAATATTAGCATTAATTATAGCATAATTACTTATTTAAAACTTTAATTTATTGTTATAATAATAGTTATTATTACTGCTTTAATTACTATAGCTAATGTTTACGCTAGTTTAAAAGTTATAACGTTTAGTATTTAAGCTATTTTTTAAGTTAAAGCAACTAGTTTATTTTATAGCACTAACGTTAATATTAGTTCTTTTTTATTATTACTGCTTAACTTTTTTTTTTTTATTACTGCTTTTTTTTTAATAAAAATAACTAGTAAAAGTATTAAAGTTTATTGTTTTAGTATATTATTAGTTTTAAAAGTCTTTAAAATCTTTAAACTTAATTTTTAACTTTTTGTTTTTAATAATATAACTTAAATTTAGTTTTATTAGTTATTAAGTAAAGTTTATTTACGTAATGCTATTTAGCATTTTTATTTTTTAAATATTTCTTTAATATACTTTTAAAAGTTTATTTTATAAATTGTTTATTATTTAACTTTTTATACTAATATTTGTTTTTATATATTAAGTTTTATTAATTAAAGAACTATTAAAATATAATAGATTTATTATATATTAATATAACAGGTTTGCTTTTAAAGTTTTGATTTATAAGTAATAATAGGATTTTTAATAATAGTTTGTTAAGAAAGTTTTTAAGGTACTTTTATTATTATGCATTAATAAAGGTTTTAAAGAATTAAAAGTAATAAATATATTAATGCTTAGTAGTTATAAAAAACTAATAGCTAAAAAACTAAAACTAAGTAAATAACTAAATATAAAAAGTACATAATTATATAAACAAAAGAAAAATAAAAAAAGTAGTAACTTTTTTTAAATTACTGCAAGTTTAATAAGCACTAAATTATTATAAGCTTAGTAAGCTTTAAATTACCGTAAGCTTAGTAAGCTTTAAATTACTGTAAGCCTAGTAAGCTAAGTAAGTTATTACGTAACTTTAGCTTTAGCTAGCAAAAAAAAAGGTGCAAAATATATATAAAGGCATTAAGCCGCTTTAAAGGCTACTTTTGTGCCAATTTTATAACACTAAGCTTGCTATTATACTATTATTTAACTATTTAAATTTATATAGCTTAAAAAGTTAAAAAAAAGCTTTAATTATTTTAATTTTATAATAATTCTAAAAAAGTTTTATAATTTATTTAAGTTTTTTAATATTAGTAAAGCAAACATATTACTATAATTAAAGCAAAAAAACTTTGCTATTAAACTAAAAAAAAACATAATTATATTTTATTTTTTTATATATTTATTAGCTTAAAATAAGCTAAAAAAACTACAAAAATAGCTTAATAAAATGCTAAAAACAAAAAAGATTAAAAAGTTTACTAGCTTTATTAGCGCTTTAATTTTTTTTATACTTAAAAAAAATAAAAGCTTATGTTTATATATAAACTATAAAAAACTTAATTAAGTTATATATAAAAATTAATATACTTTACTATTTATTTTAAAGCTGCTTAATAAAATTTTAAAAGCTAAAATCTTTAGCAAAATTAACTTTAAAAACGCTTATTATTACTTATATATTTAAAGAAAAAATAAATAAAAAACAGCGTTTTATATATGCTATAGCTACTATAAATTTCTAGTTATGCTTATAAGTTTATTAAATGTTTTTGCTACTTTTTAAAGTTATATATAAAAAGCACTTAATAATATAATAAATATATTTTGTATTATATATTTTAATAATATGCTTATTTTTTTTTTAAATAAAGATTTTTATACGAAATATGTTTAAAACGTTATTAAAAAGCTACAAAAAGCAAAACTATATATTAAGCTATTTAAGTGCTAATTTTATTAAAAAAAAATTAAATTTTTAAATTATATTATTTTTAGCTAAAAAATTAAAATAAACTTTTTATATATAAACATTATTTAATAATAGCTTATATTAAATATTTATTAAGCGCTATAATAATTTTTAAAGTTTTATAATTTTTATTGCTATTTTATAAATAGGTATTTTTATATTGCTGCACCTTTGTTTAAGTATTTAACAAAAAACATAATAAAAACAAAAAAAAGTTAAATCTTTTTAAATAGTTTTAAAAAAAAAGCTTTTAAAAACTTTTAAAATACATTTAAGCAAGCCATTTTTTTTACACATTTTAATCCTAAAAAATAAATATTGCTAAAAACCGATTTTTTTAAAGTAGCTTTTATAAAAAATTTATTCTAGCAAAATAATTAAGGCATTTTTAAATTAATTACGTTTTATTTTTAAAAGTTATCTAAAGAAAAAATATAGTATAATACGCTTAACTAAAAAATACTTGCAATAATAAATTATTTTAAGCATTAATAGCATTATTTATAAAGAAATAATTTATTAGTTAAAATATTAACTAATTATATTAACTTTTAAGCATTTATAAAAACGCTAAAGCTTAATAAAAAGCAAACTTATTAATATTTATTATTAGCTTTTTTTAACTTTATTATTAAATATTAAATAAGCAAAAAAAATAAAACTAATTTTTTTTTGTGTTATTTTAATTATATAGCTGTTTTACTTAATAATATTAATATTTTTTTAACATTAAAAAAAAAAGTTGCAATAGTATAGCAAGTTAAAGTTTTTAATTTATACTTTAATATTTAAGCTAAAGCTTTATACTTTAAAGCTATATTTGCTAAAAAAGCTTTTTTTATTTAAGCAATTATGCGTTTATATATATAAATAGCTGTAAGCTTAAAAAAATTAAAAGATCTAAAGGCTTTTAAAAAGCTAAAAAACCTTATTTAGAAAGTTTAAAAAAAAAACCTTAAATGCTACACAATTATAAAACAATTAAAAGCAAAAAAGCTTATAAATTTTTAATAATTAATAAAAAAATTCTTAGTTTGCTATAAAAATAAAATCTATATTTTTTTTAAAAAAGCTATATATTTTTAACTTATTAAGCTATACTATAATGATTTTTTAACTTAATATTTTAGCTAAAGCTGCACTTTAAAATTATTATAACAAAAGTTTTACTAAAGCAATATAAAACTAAATGTTAAAAAATACGTATAAAGCTATATAATTTGCTTTAAAACTAAAGCAAAACATTACTAAAAATATAATAAACTTAACGTTTTATTAATACTTAATAAATTTATGCAAAAGCTATTTATAGATTTTATTATAGGTTTACTAAAAACTTTTTATAAAAAAAAACCAGTTAATGCTATTTTTATTATTATAAATAAATTTACTAAGTTTATTGTAATAGACCTGTTATATATAGCCGAAGGTTTTTTGCATTACGAAGTAATGAAAAAGAAAAGCTTACGTTAACGTTGTAATAAATAAAACGAAGTAGAACAATAATAAAAGATCAAAAACAAAGGAAAAAGAAAAACGCAGTAGCTTAATACGGTTAATTTTTCTAAAAAGGGCTAATTATATACTTTATAATTTTAAGCGCTTTAGTTAGCTATAAATAAGCGTACAAAATTAAATTTCTAACATAATTCAAAACACATAAACAATTTAAAAGTTTAAAAAGTAAGAAAATATAACGCATAACAAAAAAAAGCAGCATTAGTTTTAAACAAAGCGCAAGTTTTGTTTTAAGCTGCTATAAATAAGTTAGCAATGCTTTTATTTAGCTTGCTTAAGTTTTTAGTAATTTAAAAATTGCTGTTATGTTTATTACTGCTTAAAAACTGTTTTTGTTTAATTATATTAGTAGCTTAATTTATATTAGTTTTTTTTAAATTATTTAAATTTATTAAAGTTTATGCTAACTTTTTTTTAAAAGTTAACAATAATAGCTTATTTATTTTAGCAAGCAGCAAAAAAACATTAGCTAGCTTATTTTTACTAAAGCTTGCTTATTATATAAGCTAACAAGCAAGCTTTTTTGCTTTGCTTAGTTATTTGCGCTTTTTTTGCTTTAGCGTAAAAAGTATTAATGTTTTTGTTTTTTTGTTTCTAGTATAAAAGCTATACAAGCTTTAGCTTTTTTTTTTGCTTTCTTTTATTAGCTATTATACGTTTTTCTTTTTTTTTATTTTTTTCTAAAAAACATTTATATTTTTAATTTTTTTTTTTTTAAAAGTATTAGCAAAAAAAAGCTTGCTTTTTATTTGTTTTAGCAGTAGAATTGCTATAACTTCTAAAGCTAGCTTATAAGCTAACTTAGCTTATTTAGCTAAGCTTTATAGCAATTTAAAGTCTTTAGATGCTTTTATAAGCGTTTGCTTTTAGCTATGTTTTTATGCCTGTTTTACTTTATAACTAAAGGCTTTTTTTTTTTTTTCTTTTTAAGTGCTTTTTTTTTAAGTGCTTGCTATATTGCTTTTGTTTTTTTGCTTTAAAACTTATAATATGCTTATTTAGCTTTTTTTTCTGTTTTAGTTACTTTTAAAAACTACAAAAGTAATACTTAATATTTTTTTTTTATAGTTTTTTTAAGCGTTGTTTTATAAGTTATTACTATATTAACTTAATATTTGTTATTATAAAGCATTTTTTAAGAACTTTTTGCTGTTTTTAGCTTAAAAAAGCATATTATTAATATTATAAAAAGAATTATAATTATAGCTACTTTATATAATGCTAATTAATATTAAGCAAACTATAATTAAAGCAAGCAAGTTATTATTATTTTTTTGCTATTAGTTTATAGCAAAAAATAATAAAAGCGCTTTTTTTAAATATAACGTAATTTAAATTAAATGCTTTTAGCTTAAAAAGATTTTATACTTTTTAAACCATAAAACGTTTTAGCTAAAAAAATATTTAAGCGTAATATATTAGCTTATAAAAGTATTAAAGAATTTTTTATTTTAGTTAAATAAAAGCTTAAAAGTTTGTTTATTAGTAAATAGTTATAAGTATAATTTTTGCAAACCTTTTTTGCAAAAAAAAAGCGCTACAATATTAGCTTTATTGTTTTGTTTAAAGCAAGTATTAGTAATTATGCTATAGCGTTAGCTTTATTGTTTTTTTTAAAGCAAATATATATTAGTAACTATGCTTTATATAATAGCGCTATAAATACTCTTTATTAATAAATATTATTTTAAGCATAATTTATTAGCATTAAAAAGCATTAAAAAGCATTTATATATATATAAGCAATTTAAATAAATTATTAAAGTTTTTAACTTAGCAAAGTTAAAAATATTTATTTAATTAAGTAATACTTTCAGAAAATTTGCTATTTTTATTAGCTATTAAATTAAAAGGTTAAAAGTATTATTAAACTTACTAAGTATACATAGTACGTACATTTTTGTAATAATAGCTTTTGCTTTTATAGTTGCTTTACTTTTGTTTAACTTTAGCTAGTTTTACTTTTTTTGCGCTTTTTTTGCTTTAGCATAAAAAGTATTAACGTTTTTGTTCTTGTTCTTAGTATAAAAGCTGCATAAGCTTTAGCTCTTTTTTTTTGCTTTTTTTTATTAGCTACTATACGTTTTTTTTTTTTTTTATTTTTTTTTAAAAAACATTTGTACTTTTAATTTTTTAAGGTTTATAGCAATACATAATTAAATATTTTAATAGCTAAAACAGCAATACGTATGCTAAATAAGTTAAGCTAGCTTATAACATAAAAAAGCTTTAGCTTAAGTTTGTTATTAATAGGTTTGCTTAAAATAATGCGTTTTTTAATAATAAACCTGTTTATATTATGTTTAAAAGTTAAATAAATAAGCATAAAAGCAAGGCTATTGCTTAGCTTATAGTTTTAAAGCTTCGAAAAAAAAGGTATTTTAACGCATAATTTTTATAAAAAAGCATACGTTATGCTATTGCTTAGCTTATAGTTTTAAAGCTTTAAAAAAAAAGGTATTTTAGCGCATAATTTTCGTAAAAAAGCGTGCATTATACTATTACTTAGCTTATAGTTTTAAAGCTTTAAAAAAAGAGGTATTTTAACGTATAATTTTCGTAAAAAAGCATGTGTTATATTATTGCTTAGCTTATAGTTTTAAAGCTTTAAAAAAAAAAGTATTTTAGCATATAATTTTTGTAAAAAAGCATGCATTATAATAGCATTTAAAAGTAGCAAAAAAAGCTATAGCTAAAGTATTACAAGCTTTATATACTAATAGCATTAATTTTTTGTGCATAATTAATTGTTTTTATACGATTTTAAAATAGCAGCAAGTTATATAAATATAGTAGCTAAAGCAATAACTGCTATAAAAAAAGCTTGTTTTTGCTGCTAATGCATAGCTTTTTAAAGATTATATATAAACGCAAAAATTGGAACAAAACTATTATAGTTTTTTGTTTAAGCGTATAAAACAAAAGTACTTAAAAGTAAATAAAATGCATGCATAATAGCTAAAGAAAAAAAAAAGCAAAAACAAAAATATATTTAAATATATAAAAGCAAGCAATAATTAATATAGCTATTTAAGCTTACGTAAAAAGATTAGCTATAAATAAACAACAAGTAAGCTAAAAATATAATTAATATATTTAGTTTTACTTAAAAGTTTTATAATAAGTTCTATAAATATAAATAATTGTTTTAAAAAACATATAAATAATATAAAAGTTTAAAAGGTAAAAATGTAACGCTTTTAAAGTTTTTATTAAAGTAGTATTAAAAAGGTTAACTTTTATAACAAGTTTTATAGTTTTTTATAAAGTATTTTAAAACTATAACATATAGCATTATTTGTTATTACGGGAGATATAAAGCATTAAAGGTTAAGTATAATAGTTAATATATCTTTAGTTTTATAATAAGTATTTAATAAAACTAAAGCTTGAAAAAAGAAGGAAACTTTTATAAAATAAATATAAAAAGAATATTTTATATATACATATAACTTATAATATATGCTAAAGTACTTAAATAGCTTAATTATAACAACTATTTCTTTTTTTCTAATTAGGTTATTTTTAACCTATATACAAATAAAATCAATTAAAATAATTAATTTTAAATATAAGTAGTAAAATAAAGTAATATAAAGTAATTAAGCATAAATATAATATGTTAAATAAAATGCTTATATAGTATAATAGTTAAAGTATTTATATATTTATGCTTATGTTTATATGTTAAGTTATGTTTGTTTTATGCTATATTTATAGCAGGTTTTATACTTATACTTTTGTTGCTATGTGTTTTTTTTTTTTTTTTTTTTTTTTTTTTTTTTTTTTTTTTTAGCTATTACTAAACAATTAGTTTTAGCTATACATTTTATTACTGCTATTCTTATACTTATTTTATATTTTTTTTGTTTTTTTTTTAATTATTATTTGTATTATAATTATGCTGCTTAAACTTACAATAGTTAAAAGTAATACATATAAACGTAGTTATAATTAAAGCTATAGTTATAAATATAAACGCAGAAAATTATTATAACTTGCTTTATGCTTAAATTTATTTAAAAATAAGTTTAATTTTACTATAAAACAGAACTTTAACGAACTTTTTTGCTAAAAGTTTAATAATTTTAGTAATAAAAATAAAAGTTTTAGCAGTTTACTTTTTTTTTAAAACAGCTTTAATTTTAATAAAAATATAAATATTATTAAGCTTTTTATAGGTTAAAAAAAAAAAAATAAAAATAAGAATAAAAATAATTTGGATTTTATAAATCTAAATAAAGATTTAAATGCTATTTTGCGCAATTTTAATATAAACAACGCAAAAAATAAGTTTAATTTTAATGCAAATATTAAAGTTTTTATGCTAGCTAAACGTTAGCTTGTTTTTATAGTAACTTTTATTTATAAATCTTGTAAACAAACTACTAAAGCTAAAAACAAAAAGTATAAAACTATTAAAAAAGTAATAGTTTTAAGTAGTTCGTTAGTATATTAGCCTTGTTTTAAGCGTTTTAAAAAGGCATTTTAACTAAAAAATAGCTTGCTTTTAAATATAGTTTGCAAATTTAAAAACTTAAAAGTAATAGCTTATATAAGCTATATAAATAGCTATATTTTATGCAAACCTATAAATTAATTTATATTTATTTTAAATTAGTTTTATTAATAAGTTAGCTGCTTGCTATATTATATTTTAATATAATGCACATTTAAAAGTTATTAAACTAGTTTGTTTATTTTTTTGTTTTTTAAAAAAATAACTATAAAAAAATCGTTATAAATAAAAATTGCGCTATTGTTTAAAAAACTTTAAACAATTATTATGTTAATTTTGCAGCTATATAGTTTTGCTTTTTAAAAGCATTTTTGCGTTTTTTGTTAATTTATAAAGCTTAGTTTTAATTAATTAGCAAAGTTAATAATATAAAAATAAATAATTTTGTTTTTATTTTGTATAAAGTTTAGCTAATAATTAGCAATGCAAAAATATTGTGCTAAATATAAGCATTTAGTAATAAACCGCAAATTTTTAGCTTGTTAAACTATTAAGCCTTTTTGTATAAATGCTATAAATAGCTTTATTTAAACTAATTTTATAAGGTTTCTTAACAGAATTAAAACTATTTTTAACGTTAGTAGTATGTTTGTTTAACTATATTTAAAGTGCAAGTTTTAAACTATAAATATATAGCTTAAAAAGCTACTTTTATTTCTTTTAAAAAAAATATGCATAAAGCTATATTAACTATTATTAATAAGTATAAATAAAAATATTTAGTTAGCTTTTTTTAATATAAAAATGTTTTAAAGTTTAATAATTAGTATTTTAAGGCTTTTCTGTAAAAATATTATAACTTATTTATAGCGTTTTTATATATAGCTTATTAGTAAAGCATAAATATTTTAGAACCTAAAGCAATAAGTGCAATTTTTATTACGTAATTAAAAATAAAAGAATAACTAGTTAATATATATAATATATTTAAGCTTTAGTTTATAGCTAAATTAATAATAAATTAATACTATTTTGTTAGCTTAATAGCTTTGCTTTTTTTTTGTAACTTAAGCGCTTTTTAAAATCTTTAATTGCTTTAAAAGCTATAATATTAATAATAAGTACTTATTAATTATACTTAATTAGCTAGCTTTTTTACTTAATAAAATAATATTTTTTTTTATTATAAGTTATTTTATTTATTATATTTTTAACTTTTTATTTTTTTAACTTATTTTTAAGGTTTAATATAAATAAACTATATTTATGTTTAGCTTTTTAAAGCTTAAGCAGCTAAATTAAAAAAACAAAATAAAAATAGCTATATTGTTTTAAAAAACTAATATAATATGCTTATAAACTAACTATAAAAAGAATTTAGAAAGGTTTAATAAACTTAAGTGCTAACTTTTTATTTTTAAACTTAATATTTTTTGTTAATAATGCTACTAAGTTTTTAGTTTTAAAAGTTATAAATTTATGCTTATTATTATAGTGTTTTATATATTTATTAGTTATAATTTATTATTATTTTGTTATTTTGTTTTTAATAGTTTATAATTTGTTAAAACGTTTTTATATAACTAAAATCTTTTTTAATATAAAGTTATTTTTAATAAACAAACAAAATTTTAATATATAACTATATAAAGCTTTAAAAAGTAATTGTTTAGTTATAAAATTAATAGCAAAATTTATAGCAAAAAAAGCTTAAAGTAAAAATTAAAGCTAATTAGTTTGTTTATTATTTATAAAGCATTTAAAATAGCTTTTAATTACTTAGTTTATTTATTTTGTTTGTTTATTAGTTTTAAAATAAAATGCTATTAAAAGCTTTTGCTTAATTTTTAAGTAATAATATAAATTAAACTAAAATTAGCTAGTAAAAATAATGCTTTTATTAGAAATAATGCTTTTTAAGCTATTATAAATGCATTTAATTTTATAATAAAATAAAACTGCTAGCTTAACTAAAGTTATAGTAATATTAACTAAAAATAAATATATAAGCTTAGTAAATTTATTTATAATAATAAAAATAGCATTAATTAGTTTTTTTTTATAAAAAGTTTTTAGTAAACTTATAATAAAGTTTATAAATAGCTTTTATATAAGTTTATTAAGTATTAATAAAGCATTAAGTTTACTGTATTTTTAGTAATGTTTTGCTTTAGTTTTAAAGCAAATTATATAGTTTTATACGTACTTTTTAATATTTAGTTTTATATTGCTTTAGTAAAACTTTTGTTGTAGTAGTTTTAAAGTGCAGCTTTAGCTAAAATGTTTAACTAAAGAATTATTATAATATAGCTTAATAAATTAAAAATATATAGCTTTTTTAAAAAAAATATAAATTTTGTTTTTATAGTAAACTAAGGATTTTTTTATTAATTATTAAAGATTTATAAGCTTTTTTACTTTTAATTGTTTTATAATTATATAGCATTTAGGGTTTTTTTTTTAAACTTTTTAAATAAGGTTTTTTAGCTTTTTAAAAGCCTTTAAATCTTTTAATTTTTTTAAGCTTACAGTTATTTACGTACGCAAATGTATAACTGCTTAAATAAAAAGAGCTTTTTTAGCAAGTATAGCTTTAAAGTATAAAGCTTTAGCTTAAGCATTAAAATATAAATTAAAAACTTTAATTTGCTGTGCTATTGCAACTTTTCTTTTTAATGTTAAAAAAATATTAATATTACTAAGCAAAACAACTATATAATTAAAATAGCACAAAAAAAATTAGCTTTATTTTTTTTGTTTGCTTAATATTTAATAATAAAATTAAAAAAAACTAATAATAAATATTAACAAGCTTGCTTTTTATTAAGCTTTAGCGTTTTTATAAATGTTTAAAAGTTAATATAATTAATTAATACTTTAATTAATAAATTGCTTTTTTATAAATAATACTACTAATACTTAAAGCAATTTATTATTGCAAGCATTTTTTAGTTAAGCATATTATACTACATTTTTTTTTTAGATAGCTTTTAAAAATAAAACATAATTAATTTAAAAATGCTTTAATTATTTTGCTAAAATAAATTTTTTGTAAAAGCTACTTTAAAGAAATTAATTTTTAGCAATATTTGTTTTTTAAGGTTAAAATATATAAAAAAAATAGCTTGCTTAAATGCATTTTAAAAGTTCTTAAACGCTTTCTTTTTAAAACTATTTAAAAAAATTTAACTTTTTTTTGTTTTTATTATGTTTTTTTTTAAATACTTAAACAAAAGCATAACAATATAAAAATACCTGTTTATAAAACAGTAATAAAAGTTACAAAACTTTAAAAATTATTATAACGCTTAATAAATATTTAATATAAACTATTACTAAATAATATTTATATATAAAAAGTTTATTTTAATCTTTTAGCTAAAAATAATATAACTTAAAAATTTAATTTTTTTTTAATAAAATTAGTATTTAAATAGCTTAACGTATAGTTTTGCTTTTTATAGCTTTTTAATAATGTTTTAAATATGTTTTATATAAAAATTTTTATTTAAAAAAAAAATAAGCACATTATTAAAATATGCAATACAAAATATATTTATTATATTATTAAATGCTTTTTATATATAACTTTAAAAAATAGCAAAAGCATTTAATAAACCTATAAGCATAACTAAAAATTTATAGTAATTATAACATATATAAAACGCTGTTTTTTACTTATTTTTTTTTTAAATGCATAAGCAATAATAAATGTTTTTAAAGTTAATTTTGCTAAAGATTTTAGCTTTTAAAATTTTATTAAGCAGCTTTAAAATAAATAATAAAATATATTAATTTTTACGTATAACCTAATTAAGTTTTTTATAGTTTATATATAAGCGTAAGCTTTTATTTTTTTTAAGTACAAAAAGAATTAAAGCATTAGCAAAGCTAGTAAACTTTTTAATTTTTTTTGCTTTTAATATTTTATTAAGCTATTTTTATAGTTCTTTTAGCTTATTTTAAGCTAATAAATATATAAAAAAATAAAGTATAACTACGTTTTTTTTTAGCTTAATAGCAAGGTTTTTTTGCTTTAATTGTAGTAATATATTTGCTTTGCTAATATTAAAAAACTTAAATAAATTATAAAACTTTTTTAAAATTGCTATAAAATTAAAATAATTAAAGCTTTTTTTTAACTTTTTAAGCTATATAAATTTAAGTAATTAAATAATAGCGTAATAGTAAGCTTAGTTTTAGCAAGCTTTTATAAACTTAATTAAGCTAAATATTTTTACTTAAAAGCAGCATAATTTAAAAAACTATTAATTAGTACTTAAATTTAATATAATTTCTTTATTTTTTAAAGTAGTTTAAAATAATAAAAAAAAGCTGCTTTTAAAGCAATAATTATAATTAATAGCTATATATGCATGTTTAATTCTATAAGTAATACTACAATTATTAGTTAATTTATAAATAACTTAATAAGCTTTATAAGTAAAAAATTTACTTTTAGCAGCATACTATAATATAAATATACAAAAAAATGCTTGTTATAATTTATAATAAAAAGCAAAAGTAAAATTAATACAATTATATTTAATATATAAATTAAAATTAATATAAGTTTTAACAAATAGTTTTATAAAGCTAACAAAATAAATAGTACAAAAAATATAAAAACAACATAAAATAAGTATATAAAATAATAATTTTAGCTTAAAACTTATAGCTAGTATAATTAATACTAAGCTTACTATTTGTTTTTTAAGTTATAATACTATAGCTTTTATAAAAAAAGTATATAAAACTTTAATTATTATTTCTAGTTTTTTTTATTTATGTTTTAGTTTTTATTTATTTAGATTTTTTAAATAGTTCGTTTTTAAGTAATATTACTATTATAGCTAATATAACTATTAAATTTATTGTTTTTATTATTGCTATTATTATTATTACTTTTAAGCTAAAAGCAATTAAAAATAATATAGTTAAGTTATTTATAGCTATAGCAAATAAAGTTTTTATAAAAGTTTAAATTTAAACTATTTTTATTGTTATTTTAAAGTTAATTTAAAGAAGTTCTAAAAATATAACAGTTCTTTAAAGTATAAGTATTATTATTATTACTTTAGTTGTTTATATATTTTTAGTTTTAATACTAGCTATAACTTTTATTATTATTGCTTTTATAGTATTAGTTTTAGCTTTTATAGCTATTATTGCTTTTATAAAATCTTTAGTTATTATTATTACAGCTATTATTATAATTATTGCTTTTATAAAAATAGTTTTAACTATTAGAACTAATATTGTTATTTTTGCAGCTAATATTAATATGCTAATTATTAGTTTAGTTTTATTTAGTATTTAAAGTTAATTTACTAGTAATTTAAGTAATATTTAACTTTAGTTTTTTTTTATTGCAGTTTAAGCGTTATTTTTTAGTTATTAGTTTTTAATATTATTATATAGCATTAATTATATTAGTTTATATAGTTAGCAATAAGTTATAATAGTTTATTAGTTTTTGCTAAAATAGTACACTTAGTTTTTAATAGTATAATAAGGCTTTTTTACTTTTGTTTTAGCAAACATTTTAAAATTTAATGCTAGCAAAATATTAATTAAATAGTTTTAGGTTTTAATTAGCTTATTAACTTGCTTGTTTTAATTATATATTTATATTAGCTTATAAAAAAGCAAACTGCTTAAATAAAGTTTTAATTTAGTTTAAAAATACTTTTTAATTAGTTTTAAATTGTTTTTTTTTTAAGGTTAATAACTTTTATAATACTAATTAATAAGCATTTTTATAGTTCTAGTTTATATTATTATATATATATAAAATTTTGTTTTTATTACAACAAAATTTCTAATTAGCTTTTTTAAAAATAGTTTAAAGTTTTTTTATTTACTTTAGCTAGCATTAATAAGTAAATTTTATACTAAAAAAGTTATAGTTAAACTTTAATAGTTAGCTAAAATTAGCATTTTTAAATAAATAGCGCTAATAGTAATATAAGCAATTTTAACGTAATTAATATTTAAGTTTTCTTTAATTATGCTTTTTATTAAAGCTAGAAAATAAAAAGTCGTTATTATTACTAAAATTCCTATGTTTTTATTTTTAACCTAAGTTGCAAAATTATTTTTTAAGGTTTAAAAAGTTTTTTTGTTTTTTTAAAAATGTTATTTTTTAGTTTTTTTGTTTACTTAATTATAAAGTAAAAATAATACAAGCTATCTTTAATTTTAAGGCAACTTATTTGCTTTTATTTTTTTGTTATATAATTTGCTGCTTTAGCTTTTTAATTTTAACTAAAAGCTATATAATTTATATTTGCAATAGTTAAATATTAATACTTAAAGCATTAAGTAATTATTGTTTGCTTAAGCTTAGTTCTAAAGATAATTTGTACTAAGTTTATTTTTAGTTCATTATTAAAGTTTGTTCCAAAAAAAAGCTATTAAAAATAATACTAGCTTATATAGTTAGTTAATGTTTAGCTATTTTATAATATAACAAAGTATTATAAGTAACTTTATTTTAAAAAGCTTTAAAATTGTTACAAAAAATATAAAGCATTAAAAGTTAAATATAATAATTAATATATTTTTAGTTTTATAATAAGTATTTAATAAAACTAAAGCTTGAAAAAGAAAGAAAACTCCTATAAAATAAGTATAAAAAAAATATCCTATATATACATATAACTTATAACATATGCTAAAGTACCTAAGTAGCTTAGTTATAACATTTGTTTAATATTAAAGCATAAGTTTTTTTATTAGTATATTTATTACGCTTAAAGCTATTTAATGCTTAAAGCTACTGTTTTTTTTAAGTATAGTATTTAAGGCATATATATTATTTTTTTTTTTTAGCAGCATTTTATGCAAGTAATAAATCTATGTTTGCTTGCTTTATAATAGCATTTTATTAAGCAATATTTTATTTATATTTATATTTAAAATAAAAAAAAGCTGCTAATTGTTTTAGCTTAAAAGCTTTTATAATAACATGATTTTTTTTTTTTAGCTACTTGCGTAAATATATATAAAGCACTTTAATAACTATAAAAAAAAACGCGTTGCTAATTTATTTCTTTTTATTAAGGTTTTAAAAAAAATAGTTAATAAAAAAAATCTATAATGTTATATATTTTTGCAATATAAAATCCTTTTTATAATTTGCAACTTATTTTTATTGTTATATATATTAATAAGCAATTATAATTTTAGTAACTTTAAGCTTTAACTAAAATTAATTATAAAAATTAAACTTTAAAAGCATGCTTAGCTATTTAAAGCTTTATTTTTTTATATTTAGCATATAATTAATATGCTTAGCAGTATTAAACTACGTAGCATAGCTTTTATGCGTTTAAAAAACTTGCATAAACGCTTTTTTTAATATTAAAACAAAATAGCTATAATTTTTTATATTAATAGTAATAATAAGCGCCTTAAAGAAATTTAAGCAGCTATAAAAATATATATTACTAATGTTATTAAAGCTTATAATTGCTACTTTATAAACGTAGACTACTTTTAAAATTAAACTAAACAAAGTATTTATAGCACTACTTCTAAAATTAAACAGCAAGAAGTATTAATATATTAATAAAAATGCATTTTTAAATATAAAGATTTTACTGCTTATATTACTTATATAAACTATATATAAAAAAATAATGCATTTATTAAATATATTATTAAGCATTTTAATAAAAAATAAGCAAGCAAAAAAAGATTTATAGTATTAAACAGCAGTTAATTTAACGCTTAAAAAGAAAAAAAAGTGCATAAAAAAAAGCATAATTCTAAAAACAAGAATAATATAGTTAATAAGCTAATAATTAAATTAAACAACAAAAAAAATGCTAAACTTATAATAATTAAAAAAAAACCTAAGCAGTAATATATATTTAGTAATACGTTTTATAAAGCAAAAAGCGCATTTTATAGTGCTTAAAAAGCTAGCTTTTAAGTAAAAATTGCTTGTAATAATAACGTTAAAGCTTGCAAAACTTATATTAAAGTTTATTTTAAAGCTTAGCTATATAAAAAGCATGTTTTTAAATTTATTACTAAAGAAAGCTTTATAATATATATAAACATTATATATTTGTTTTTTTTTTGCTAAGTTTAATTTTTAGCATATATAGTTTTTAGTATTAATAATAATACAAACATTATAGTTTTTTTTTTTTATTAAAAACTTATTAAAAAGCTTTAGCTTTGCTTATTTATACTTAAGCAAATCTTTAATATATTGTATTTATGTTTTGAAATTTATATTATAGCTTATAGATCTTTAAAGTAAAAAATATAGCGTTAGTTCTAAATAAAACGTAAGCTTTAATAATTAAACACCTAGTACTAAAACATAAAGCTATAAGTGCACTATATTAGCTGCTTTTGCTTTATTAAACTTTTTTAACAATAATAAAAGCAATAGCTTAAATAACAACGTTAAAACTTTTAGTAAGCATTTTATTACAAAAAAAGCTAAAGTTATAGCTATAATGCTAATGCTTTAAAAAAATAATAAAAATGTTACTATACTTAGCTATACTTTTACTAAAATAGTTATTAGTATTTTTACTGTTGCAGCAGCTTTTTAAGCTATAAATATTTTTATTTTTAATAATAGTATAAGTACTTTAGCTATACTATTTTTTAGCAAAATGTTTAACTATAAAGCTTAAACAAGCATTGCTTATAGTATATAGTATTATGCTTAAGCTACTAAACTTGCTATTAACTTAACGTTTATAAAAAAAAAGTTTAAAACTAGCGTAAATTTTTTTTTTAGCTTTATAAATAGTTGTAGCTTTAATAAAAAAAACCATTTTAACTATAGAAAGATTTAATGTTTTGTTTTATTGCATATTATAGCCTTTATAAACTATAAATATATTTAACTAGCAGAAAACCTTCGGCCTTTTTTGCATACCTGCCTTAAAACTTGTATAGGTTGTAGCGTATGCTTAGATTTTAATATAACAGGTTTACCTTTAGGGTTTTAATTTATAAGTAACAATAGGATTTTTAACAGTGGTTCGTTAAAGAAGTTTTTAAGGTACTTTTACTACTGTGTATTAATAAAGGTCTTAAAAGATTAAAAGTAATAAATGTATTAGTGCTTAGCAGTTATAAAAAATTAATAGCTAAAGAACTAGAACTAAGTAAGTAATTAAATATAAAAAATGCATATTTATATAAACAAAAAAAAAGTAAAAAAAGTAGTAATTCTTTTTAAATTACTGCAAGTTTAATAAGCATTAAATTATTATAAGCTTAGTAAGCTTTAAATTATTATAAGCTTAATAAGCTTTAAATTACTATAAGCTTAATAAACTAAATAAGTTATTATATAATTTTAGCTTTAGCTAGCAAAAAAAAAAATATAAAGTATATATAAAAGCATTAAGCTATTTTAAAAGCTACTTTTGTACTAATTTTATAATATTATTTCTTTTTTTTTAAAATTGTTGTTTTAATAATTTTCTATAAGTATTTTTTTTTTTTTTTTTTTTTTATATGTTATAATATTAAAGCGTATTAAAAAAACTAACTGCTTATTTAAAACAAAGCAAAAACTTATTTTTGCTTTTTTTATTAATTTTATTAGCTATAAAGTTATCCTTTGTTTTTATTGCTTTAATTAGTTATTAATATATAAAATAACAAATAATATGTTTTATTGTTTTAAATGTATATGTGCTAGTTGCTTTTGCAATAAATTAAAAGTTTTAATTAACTTAATTAATAATATAGTTTTTAAACATTGTTGTTTTAAAAAAAAAAAAAAGCAAGCAAAGCAATAGCTACTTTTAGTTTAAAAAAAATTAAAACAAGCTTAAAATAGCTTTAACTTTGTTTTAAACAAGTTAGCTTAGTTTTATATATAAAAACGTTTTTTAAAAATAAAAAATATTAAAATAGTTTAGCAAAAGCTTTAGTTCTTAAATAAACTAAATAAAATAAAACGCATTAAAAAAAAATAAAAAGCGCTAGTAAAAAAACAAAAACAATAAAAAAAGCAAGCTAAAGCAGCGCAAGCTATTTTGTTTAAGTTTAATTAGAACTTTTTAAGCGTTTTTTTCAAAGTTAACCTTTTTTTTCTAGTTTTAAGCAGTTAAAATATTAGCAGTAAAACTAATTTATAATTATTTTAGCAGTTTTTAAATATTTTTTAAGTTTTTAAGTATTGTTAGCATATAAGTATTTTTTTTATTTAATAAAATATTTTAAGTTACTATTATTTTAATAAAAATTTAGTATATTTTTAACTTTATAAACGTTTTAATTTATTTTTATTTTTAATTATATTTTAATAAGTATTTTAATAAATATTAGTTTTAATAAAAAAATGTAAAAAATAAAATAAATTTGTATATTTTTTAGTAATAACAGTTTATAATTAATAAGTAAAATAATTTTTTTAATTTTAAAAAAGCTAAGTTTTTTAAATTTTAATTTATTGCTTAGTTGTTTTGTTTTAATTTAAAAAATATTAATGTTTGCATTTTATTTTTGTTGTAGCAAATAAACCTTGTTTTTTTTTTTAAAAGCTAGTTTTTTAGTTTGTTTTTTATTGTAGTATATTAACATCTATTGTTATAAAAACTAAAAACATAATTATAGTTTAACTTATAACGTTTTAATTTTTATTGCAATAGTTTTTGCTTAAGGTACTATAGTTAAAATAGCAAGTGCTTTTATTAATGTTTTTTTTTGTTTTTTAATAGTTGCTTACTATTTATAAACAGCTTTATGCAAAAATATATTTATATTTTTGTTTGTTAATATATTATATAAGATTTATATTATTAATAATAGTTTTATTTAATTATTTTATTAATATATTGTATTATTTGGGCTAACGGCTTATTAGCTATACTAGTTTTTATTTTTTATATATATAGGTAAAAACTATGCTTATAGGTTAAAAGCGAGCCGTAAGCAGCTTACTTTTTTTTTAGTAGCTAAGTAAAAACATTCTATATTTACTTTTAGGTTATATTAGTTTTGCTACGATTTTATTAAATGCTTTGCTTTTTACTTTTTTGCTTTTAAGTTGTTTGCTTACTTGCATTATGCTATTAATTAAATATATGCACTTTTATATAATTACCTTGTAGTTCTTTTTTTTTTGTATTTTTTTTGCTTTATAGTTTGCTTGCTTTAGTATTGCTGCTTGCTTTATATTACCTATAGCAGTTTTTTTAGTTTTAGCATTTATTTAGCTAAGTATGCTGCTTTTTTTTTTTTATTTTTTTTTTAAACCTTTTTTTATTATATTGCTAATACATTATAGTTTGCTTGCTTTAGTATTACTATTAGCTTTTTATTACACTAGTTTTTTTATAACTAAGTTATAACTAAGTTATAAGCAAAGTTAATTGTTTATTACTTTTTAGTTTGCTTTTTGTATATTTATTTTTTAAGCTGCTTTTATGCTTTTTATAATAAGCTTACTAAATAAGCATAGCTTATAAATAGCTTATGTATTAAGCAATATAAAGTAGCAATAAGTAGTAAGTTATTTTATTTAGCTATTTATGCTAATTTTTTTCTTTTTTAACTACTAATTTTATTACTTTTATTATTATTATTATTATATGCTTAACTTATGCTTGCTTTAATATGTTAAAGTGTTTAGTTCGTAATATAATTAGTTATTAATGCATTACAGTTATATAAAAATCTACTTTATTATAGCTATTATGCTTTTTATAATACGTATTTATAACTAGCTTAGCTTAAATATATGTGCTAACTAGTGTTAAGCTTATATATTTAAAGTTATAAGTTATTTTACTGCAGTTTTTACTAGTTATTTAATTTATAGTATTAAATAAAGTAGTTAATAGCTTGCTACTATATAGTTTAAGCCTTTATAATTGCTTATTATTATGCTTTTTTGCTATAATGCTAATTTTCGAAATAAAAGTAAATGCTTTAGTGCTTTACGTTAAAGTATTATTAATAGCCTTAAAATTTATATTTATTAAGCACGCTAAAATGCTTAAGCTATATTATTATTGTATTACTTATGTTATAGTAGTATGTTATGCACTCTTTATTACTGTTTTTTTTATGCTAACTATATAAAAACATTAATAATTTTTGCGCTTGCAATATTACTAGCAAGTTTACTAAGTGTTTATAATGCAAAAAAAGCAAAATAAGCGCTAAAAGTAGTAGTTATAGTTCTATAAATACTTTTAACTATATTAATATTTATACATTTTTAAGCTTTATTTTATGCTTATTTTAACTATTAAAGTTTTTTTAATCTTAAGTACTACTAATAATTTTTTAGCCTAAAAAAGTTAATAAAGAACTTTAATTGTTTATTAAAGCTTGTATAGCTACATGTTATTTTTATACTAATAAAAATATTTAAGCTACATTTATAACTAATATGCAACTTTAAGTTGCAATTAAAAAAACAAAAAAAGCTATAGCAAATAAAAAAGCTAAAAGTTTTATATAAATAAACTAGTTAAAAGGTATTTATATAACTCTTAAAAGTTAACATTATTATATATTTAGTAGCTAAAAGTTTTAATAAAATTTTAATATTTAATGCTTAATAAAGTTATTTAATTGCTTTGTTTTTTTATAATGTATGCTTTTTAATTTTTATAGTTTTATGTTTATAATTTTATATTATTGTTTTTAATACTTTATTATATTATGCTTTACTTTAAAGTTTATAAATATAAGCTTATAATAAGCAGCTTTTTTAAAACTATAAGTAATAAACAGCTTTATAATAGCTGCTTTAGCTTTTGCTTTATAATTATAATAAACCTTTTTTAGCTTAAAGAAAAGCTAGTATTAATACTTAGCTATTTTTGCTTTATGTTTAAAAGCTTTTGTTTTTATGTTTTTATAGCTATTTATAACTTAATTAATCTTTTAGCTACATTATAATAGCTAAGCCTTTTTATATTTAGAACTTATTTAGCTATTTTATGTGCTTTTTTTAAGTTACGTAATAACTAATAGCTTAGTTAAAAATTTATTTGCTTTTTTAGTATATTATAAATGCTGTTATATTTAAAGCACTAGTTTAAAAAATGTAGTAATAACTCTTTAGCTTAACTATATTAGCACATTAATAATTTATAGCTAAGTACTTTTTAAAACGCAAAGTATTCCTTTAAGCTAATTTTTTTTATACGTAGCTAAACTAATATAAAGCTTTTAACTTTATATAAGCTTTTATGCATATTAAACTGCTTATTATATAAAAGCTAATTAACAGCAGTTTATTTAAACCTTGTTTTTTCCTGTTTTTTAGTTTATTACTAAATATGCTACATATATATTAATTTTAGGTTTATTAGCAGCTTGTTTTTTTTGTTGCTTTTATTGCCCTTTTAGTATATTTTATAGTTTAAAATTTCTAAAAGTTTGTTTTATGCTTTGCTAGCTTAAAGTATTTTTTCTTTGCTATTATTTAGCTATACTTTATAGCTTTAAACTTTTTTATTATTAGTTAGGTTATATGCTACTAAAGCTAGCTTTTTAAACTACTTTTAAATATAATTTGTTATACTTATATTTTTAACTTTTTTTGCGTATTTAATAGTTTTATAGTTTAGCTATAAGTTTAAAAAAAGAATTAATAACTCTGTTTTAAAGTTAATTATATAAATACTTTTATAAGCTTTAATAATAACACATAAGCACTTGTTTTAAACTTGCTTAAGCACTTTTAATAGCTTTTGTTTTAGCTATTAGTTTTATTTTGTTAACTTGTATTATATTATTAATTTATACTTAATTGCTATTTGTACTACTGTTATATATAAAAGTTTTGCTTAAATTATGCTTAGTTTTTACGCAAACTAAGCTAAATAGCTTATTAATAATATTTACTTTTTTAGCTTTTTATAAAGCATTTTATGTTATTTTTTTTAGTTTAAGCAGTAATTTATTTATATGCTAAGCACTTTTATTGCTGTTTTATGGCGTATTTTCTTTTAGCTTGCTTTTATTGTATGCTTAAAAGCTTTTTAGCTTAGCTTTATAAAGTAAACAAAGTAATATTTGCTTAGATTAAATTTAAATCTATATTTTTAGCTTTATTTTAAACAAACTTTATAAGCTTATTTAAGCGTTTTGCAAGCTATTTTTGTGTTTTTTTTAGCACTTAGTAAGTTTGTATTGTTTATAAAAACAGCGCTTTAAAGCCTTTATATAAACTATAGTTTATTATATAGCAAAGCAATATATAAGCAGAAAAAAATTAGTAATAGCAAGAATTCTTATAAAGTACTTGCTTTAATACGTATTAAGTTTAACTTTTGTTCGTTAAAAAGTAAAGTTATTATGCAGTTTATTAAAAAGCTTTATATTTATTGTACTATTTACTCCGAAAAGCTTATTTTTTTAAGTATTTAATAAAGCTTTTTATATACTATTAAGTTAAACGCTTTTATTATATTTAAAAAAAGCATTAAGATTGTTTTGTTTATAGCTTATATATAACGTACTGCAAAAATAATTAAGTATAGCGCTATTTTTATAAACTGTTATAACTTATTTTTTATTTGTTTAAAAAAAAGCAGTTTATATATTGCAGCAACATAAGTTAGTTTTAAAGCTATTTTAGCTTTAATAAGCTTTTTTATTATATTTAATAAAGCAATAAATTGTTAAAAGCTTAATAAGCTTTTATTTAGTTTATTTTTTAAAATAACTATTGTTTAAGCGTTTTAAAAGCATTTTAAGTAATAACTAATTTAAAAACTAGCTAATGTTATATTAGCTATACGCTTAGCAAAAAACTTATGCTTATTTTTATTGTTTTTAAGCAGCTATAAACTATATACTTTTAAAAATACGTTTAAAATTTTATTTAATCTTAGTGCTTTCTAAGCTTTTATATAGCTTAAAATTGTTTGTATTTTATAGTAGTTTATGCTATAATAAAAAAAAAAAAAAGTTAAAAAAGCTAATAAAATAGCTATGTTTTTTAAGTTAACGTTTAGTTCTAAAAAAAACCTTTTAGCAAGAACTTTTGCTTTGTTTTTAAAAATGCTTACTATAGTTACGTTTAAGCTATTATTATTATAAAGGTTTAATAATACTAGCTTTTCTAGTGCTTATAAGCTTTTTATTTATGCTTACTTTAAGGTTTTTTATATTATTTTAGCTTGTTTTACTTTTGTGCTTTTAGCTTTACTTCTTTTTATATTAAAGAAGTTATATAGTTATTATTAAAAGTAACTTTTAAATGTTTTAGCTTAAGCTTTTTTTTATGCTTTATTTACTTTATGTTTGTTTTAGTAAGCTTTTTTAGTTTAAACTTTTTGCTAGTAAGTATAAGCTTTTTTTTTTTTTTGCATTGCTTGTTTTACTTTTGCTATTTATTAGTTATATTATAGCTTGCTTTTTTTTTAATTTAATATTATTTTGTTTACAATTTTATTTAAGCTTTTAAATAGCTTTTTTACAGCTAAGTTTAAATATTTAAAGTTTTTAGCGTTTATTAAATAAAAGGTTACTAAAAAAAAGCATGCTTTAATTTTTACTTGTTTTATATTAGCTAGCTTTTAGTTTTAGCTTAAGTTTTTTAAAAGTTTATTTAGTTTATTAAAGCTTTTTATTTAATACTTAAGTAGCTTATAATTATTTTTTATTATATTTAAGCTTAATATAAAAACAGCTTTTAAGTTTATTAATATTTAAGCTAGATTTATAGTAATATTTGGTTTTTTTTGGTTAAAAAAAGTACTTATATTTTTTAAAGTAATAAGCTTAAAGTTCTAGTTTTGTACTAATAGCATAGCTTTTTTAGCTTTAATGTATAGCTTTAATATATATATTTAATTTTAGTAATGTAAGTTAAAATCCTTAAGTAGTAAAGTCTTATTAGCAAGCTATTTTTGTTTTAGTTTTATTAGTAATATAAGCTACTTTTAAGCTATACAAAAAAAAAAAAAAAAAAAATAAATGCAATAAATATTAAGGTTTTTATTTTTAAAGCCTAAAATAACTATATACTAGTTTTTTATAGCCTTTATTTTTTTTACTTTTATTGTTAAATCTATTAATATAATTACTTAAAGCTTACTTTAGTTCTAATATTACATAATGCTATATTTTAAGCTAGTTAAGCATGCAATATATAAAAGGTTGCTAATAGCTATTAATAGCTTACAAATTGTTAAAACGTTATATTTATTTCTTTTAAAAAGGATTTTTTTTATAATTATATAACTTTTTTTAACGTTTTATTAAAGTATAAAGTACTTATTTATTATATGCTAATAAAAGTTTTATTTCTGTTGCTACTTTTTTTTAATGCGTTTTTATTGCAGTTTAAAAGCAAGGTTAAGCTTTTTTTTCTTTGCGTTGCTAAGTTTATAGTTGCAAACTTTTTTATTATAATATTGCTTATATTTTTAAAAAAGTTAAACTAAAATTGGTTTAAGATTATAACGCACTTAATTAAAAACTGTTTTTTTTTTTAGCTATTATTTTAGTTTTTTAAGCTTAAAAGCTTGCTTACTTTTTGCAGCTAAGTTATTTTTATGTTTTTTGCTATTTTAAAAGCTAGCTGCTTTTAAAAGCTAAACAGTACTGCAATAAGTTTGTTTTAAAAAGCTAGTTTAGCTATTATGTTTATAGTATAGTTAGCTGCTTTATATATATATATATATTTTGCTATGTTTTTTGCTTTTTAAGCATATAAATATATTGCAGCTTATATAAAATGTTTGTTGTTATACTGCTTATATTTAGCTAAGCTATTTATAGCTTATATTAAGCACATGTTTTTTTTATTATTAACGTGTTATAAAAATGCATACTAACTGCAATATTTGTTTTTTTTGCAGTAAGCTGCTTTATGCCTTTATTTATAGCATTAATAGCATTTTAATACTATTATATCTTTAAAGTATAATAAAGCTACATAATAATTATAGTTTTAAAAAATTTTATTATTATATAGCTTGTTTACATTTTAAATTAACTTTATGCTAATATATATTAGTTTTATGTTATGCTTACGTTATTAAAGTTTTTTTAGCAGTATAACTTTTGCAATTTTTATATTGTTAGTTTGCTATAATTATACTTTTAAAAGCTTTTCTTTTAGTTTAATAACTTTAGTAGCTAATATATTTATTACTACAAGTTAAAATAACTATTAATATATTATTAACTTATTTTTAAATGCTATTATAGTTTATTTTGTATTGTTTATATATTAGTTTTTTATTTTTTTTAAGCTAAAAATAATCTTTTAGTTATTATTAGTAAGCTTATAAGCTGCTTTAATAGTATTTAAAAATAGTGCTTTATTTATTTTTTATACTGCAATATATTTAGTTTTATTATAAGTACTTAAAGCTATTAGTATAACTATAATAGTTTAATTATAAATAGTTGTTATACTTATGTAGTATAAAAAAGCTGCTATAATATTAGCAAATTTTCTTAAGTTTAAGTTTTAGCTAATAATGTTTATATATGTTTATATTTGCAAAGCGCTTTTTAAAATATTTTTAATAGCTTTTTTAATGCGTTTAAGTTAAACGTTTAAGTTTATTTAAAGAAATATATAAACATATTTTGTGCTAGCCTTAAGTAGCGCATAAATTATTTCTTTAGCAATAATAATTGTTCTTAACGCTTTATTAAGCTTAAAAAATCTTTTTGCATTTGCTTTAGTAGTTTTTTATTTGTTTTTATTTGCGTTTAGTCTAGTTTTAAGTAGTTAGTATTATTTAGCAAGTTTATTTGCGTAATATTAACGTAGCTTAATTAAAATAACATTTAAGCTAATTGTTAGCTTAATAAAGAAGTTTTTATTAAAGCTTGCTACGCTGCTAAATGTACGTTAATATAGCATTATGCCTAAAAGCAACACAGCCTATAAAATTTAATTCTAAGGTTAAATACCTTTTTTTACGTATGTTTAAGTGCTTTATTAGCAATTATAACAAAAAACAAAAAAAGCTCCTATATTATTATTTATTTTATTAATAATTAATATAACTTTATAAATATTGTTTTAATATTTAGTTTAGTTTTTTTGTTTATTTATTTGTTTATAAGTAGTAAGCAGTTAAAAACTTTAGTTTAATATTAATAAATTTAAAAAAATTAGTTTTAAACTTAAAAGTAAACAATTTATTTTAGTTTAAAACAATTTTTTTTAATAGCTTATGTTTATTTAAATATTAGCATATAAAAATATATATAAGTTGTTTAACTGTTATATTTTCTTTAAACAGTAAAAAATAAGCATACTTAATAAGTTTATTAATAATAACTTATATTTTATTGTATTATATTTTTATAATTAAATGGGTTAATAAAAGTAGTGCTATAATAAAATTTTAAATAATAGTATACTATGCTTGTTTAAATATTTATATAAGTTATAGCAGTTTATAAAGCTTATATTAAGCTATTTTAGCTTTGTTATAAATATTGCACTTTTTTATAATAAATTTAACTATGTTTTATAGTTTTAAAAAATTATACTTTTTTTATAATTATTAGATTATTTTTGTTGCTTTTTAGTGTTTATATAATAAGTATTTATAAAATTTCTTAATAAACTTATTTTATAAAAATTTTAATAAATAAACTTTATGTTTATATATTAGCTTGTTATTTTTTAATTTTTTGTATTTTTATAGTTATGCTAATTTTTCTAAATTATAAGCTTATTATAGCTATATATTTATAAAATCCTTAAGTATAACTTTAACTTTTAAGCTTTTATTTTTTTAAGAATATAGTATTTAAATGTTTTTTTTTAGAACTTTAAATTCTTTTTAATTTTGTTAACTAAATATATTTGCTTAAATGTTTTTTTTTCTTTTAATGTAGCATATTTTAAAGTTAAATTTAAAAAAAAAAACTATTTAATTTTTATATTGTTTAGTAATCTTTTGCGTAGTTATAAATTTTGTTAAGTTTTAATGATTTAAATAAATCTTAATTAGCTTTATAGTTCCTATAAAAAACAGTTCTTACTTTTTAAATGCTATAATAATTATAAGCAGTTCTTTATTATATATAAAGTATTATAATGTTGCGTTTTATAGTGCTTTAAAATAATAAGCTATTAAGTGCTATTTTTTGTTATTTTTTAGTTATTTTAAAACTTTTATAATTATACTATTTAAAGCATTTGTTTTTAGCTTTTTCTTTTTTTATAAATTAAGTAGTTTAACTATAAGGTTAGAAATAATTTTTAGTTTTAGTTTTTTAAAAGCTTTTTAAGCTTTCTTTAAAATTAAAAAAAATTTTTCTTTATATTTTTTTTTTATATACTTTATAAAGTAAAATGCTATTTTTTTAAAGTTTTAAATTAACATTTAAATATAGTTTAAAAATTTTAATGCTTGTTATATATTTATAATAATAGCTAAGTTAAATATTTTTTAGTTTTATATTATATTAATTTTTAATTATTAAATTTATATTTGTTTTAAAGTAATTATAAATTTTAAAAAGTTGATTTTTTATATATATTATATATACTTTTTTGTATTAAGTTATAATTTTGCTTGTTTAAAAGTTTTTAATACTTAAGTTATATGTTTTTTGTGTTTTTTTAGTGTTTTAAAGTAAATCAAAATATTATTTAAGTAAATAAACATAAACTTGTTTAAAAACTTTTATAAAATTATTATTATTATATATTAAAAGCTAGCTAGTATATTTTGTAGTTTTTGTAGTATAACTATATACTTATATAATTTATATATTGTTTATATAGCAGTTTTTTATTTTTTTTTTTTAGCTATTTTAATAGCATAATATTTATTTAGAATATTAATTATTATAAACTATTTTGTTTAGCTAATGTTTTTTTTTATAGTTACTAATAAATAAAAAAATATTTATTTACAATAATAATTATATTTAATAGTTAATAATTAACTACTATTTGCTATATTAGTTTTTTTTTTTTATTAATTAGTTATTTTTTATTTTTTATTTTAAGTATTAGTACTATAAAGTATTTAATAAATAACTAAGATTTTCTTAAGAATTTTTTTATTAGATTTTTCTAAATATATTTTTATAAAGCGTTTGTTTTGTTTAAGCTTATATAGTATACTTAATAAAGCTTTAGTTAACATTTTTTTTTAATAAAAATATAATAATTTTATAAACTATATTTAAAAAGTTTTTTTTTTTCTTTTTTTGAATAGTTTATAAAATCTGTAATATACTTTTAGTATTTTATTTAAAATTTTTTTTGTAATTTTTCTGATTTTTTTGCTTTATTTTTTACTTTTTTAATTAATGATTTTTACTTTTTATTAAATTAAAAAGTTATTAATTTTTAGCTATAATATTCTTAAAATAATATTATAATTAAATATATTAGTAATATTTAATATAATTTGTTTTTTGTGTTTTTATATAAATATATTAAAAAGTTTGGTTTTTTTAAATATATAACTGTTATTATAACTAAAAGTACTTTTATTAAATCTTTTAATTTTTTAGGATTTTTGCTTATATTTTTAAAAAATTTTATTTTGTTTTATTACTTTAAGTAAAATTATATTAGTTTATGCTTTTAAGTTAATTAAAATGTTATATTTTTTTTTTAATATATAAGTTTAATTTTAAATTAGTTTTGCTAGTTATTGGATTAAACTTTACGTAAAGCTTTAGTTTTTTTTAGCTATTTGCTGCTTTTTTAGCAAATGTTTATTTTGTTTTTTAACTTTTTTTTGTTAAATGTTTAAATGCTTATTTTTTTTAGTACTTTAAATATTATTATATTTTGTTTTGTTTTTGCTTTTAGTTAAGCTTTAAATTGCAGTTTTTAAGCTTTTTTATTTTTAGCAACTATTTTTTAATATAATTATGCTTTAATTAACTAGTAATATTTATAGCAATTATTTTTACATTTTTTTAAAATAGTATTATAAATGTAGTTAGAATTTTTTTTAAATGTTATAAATCTTTATAAATTTTTATAGTAAACTATAGTTATAACTAATTATTTTAATTTATAAAAGTTTTATATTTTGGTTTTTGCAATTTATTTAAAAAACTAATTATTTTGTAATTTATTAAGTAAATATTAGTAATAATAATATATTATATAATAATTTTTTATTTTAGGTGCCTTAGACTAGAAACATAAAACAGCGGGCTATGCTTGCTACAAGCTACAATTTACTTTTTTCGGGGGCCCGTGCAAATGTATTTGTGGGTTTAAAGCTTGCGTTTTATGTATTTTAGTCTAAAGTACCTTTGTTGATTTTTAAGCTAAGGTTTACTTTGTATACGTATGTATACTATTTATACCCATAGATTATTTGCTAATAAAACCTAAAAAAAACAATTATAATATTGCTTAAGGTTTTTTATAGTAATGCTTATACTTAGTGCTAACTTTATAATTAAAATATTTTATTATGTTGTAGTATTTTAAGCTTAAACAATTAAAAGTTAAGCTTTATTTGTTAATTTATTAACTAGTGTTATTTTTTTATTTTATTATAAAACTATAAACTTTTAATAATTCTAGCTTTAGCTTAATTAATAGTTGCTTTTTAAAAAAATTAATAGCTTTAGAACTTTTAGAATTTATTAAAGAACTTAGCAAACTAAATAAACTAGCTAATAATATAGTATTAAAACATTTATTTAGCAATTATATTTAATATTTTATATAATATATTTTGCTATAATTAAAATATAACTAATAGCGCATGTTAAAATATAACTTTATATAAACTATTATTAATGCTATTTTAAATCGTTGTTAACTTAATAAATTATATAAGCTTAAGCTTAAAGCTAAGCAAATTAAGTTAATTTAACGTATAATATTTTATTATAGTAATATTATATTAGTAATTTAAACTAATTATAAAAAAAGCATTATATTATAAACTGTTTTAGTTATTATATAAAGTATAATAATTTTGCAGTTATATTTATTAAAACAATTAAAACATAACTAGTTTAACTTAATTGCTTAGATTTTTAACATTTGTTTATTATTAATAATAAATAATATAACAAAAGTTAATTAGTACTATATAAGTAGTTATAAAAGTATATCTTTACTATTTAATAAAATAATGCTATATAAGCTAAATTAGCTTTAAAACGCTTTATATATGTTATTTTTAAGCTTAAATAAGCTACTTAAAAACATTTTATTAACTTATTTTATAACCTTTTGTTTAACTAAAAAATTACGTTTATAGCTATTAATAAACTTTATATAGTTTATTAATAAAAAGATTTCTAGATTACATATTTTAATATATATTATATAAAAGCGTTAATTTTATAAAATATATTATAGTTTAGTTATACTGCTATACTAAGCTTAAACGCTTAAAAGTTTATATTGCTTAAAGCTAGATTTTAATAGCAAAATATTTATTTAAAAAAACTACAATTTGTTTGTGCTTTAATTAATTAGTTTAATATATTTTTTGTTGTTTATTTTATAAAAAAAAGTACTATTATAAAAAATTACTAATAATTAAGTTTTTTAATTAGTAAAATATAGCACAATATAGCATACTTAATCCTTAAAACTATTGTTTTTATAAATAGCAAAAAAAAGCTTATTACTATATACTATTTTTTAATAATATAGCTTTAAAAATTAAAGTTTACTTTAACTAAAGTAAAGCGCTTTGTTTAAAAATATAATATAAATATACGTTTTAATAACTAATAGCAGTTATATAACAAGTTTATAAAGCTAAACTTTTTTTATTAAATTATGTTTGCTACTATAGCTTTTAAAATAAAAATAAATATTTATAATATAACGCATATTGTTTAATTTAGCTTTATTGCTTTTAAAAATCTTTTAAACTTATTATAAAAATTTAGCTAAGCTGTTTAAAATAATATAACATAAAAAACAGCATTTTTTTTTGCTTTTTATTAATATTTTAATTTACTAAAAGCATAAAAAATTAAGCTTTTTAAACTAAAGCGTAAAAAAAAACTACTAAAAAACAATCGAAATAATTTATGCTTTATAATAAACATAAACAATAGCACATTAAAAAGCTTAACGTTTAGCTATATATAGTTTGCGCTATTAAACTATTAATTAATTATAATTAATAAGCTTAAAAATAAAAATAGTTTAATAGTTAACTTTAAACTAAAATAGTTTAAGCTAGTTAAGCTTGCTAAATAAATTAAAGCTAAACTAAAGTCTAAAAATAAGCTATAAATTATTTAGCTAAGCATATATAAGTTTATAAATATAAAATGCTTTAAAAAATATACTTTATAGTTTTTATAGCAGCTAAATAATAAAGATATTAAAAAGTAAAAAAATATACAATAAAAAGTATGCTATAACTTATATTATTATAACTTCGGCTAACTATTAAAGTTGCTGCTAAAAATACACTAGTAGTTTGCGCTTTAAAAAAAGATTATTTTTTAGTTTTTATAATAAAAGCTTTAAAAATTCTATATAAAACACTTTGCAAATTTATATTAACATTTAAACTTTGCTATTAATAGTATAGCAAAATATTTTATGCTAAAAAAAGTTTAATAATATATTGCTGCTATGTTTAATAAAGTAGTTAATATAAATACTATGTTTTTTTTAGTTTATAATGCTATAAAAATATTTAAATAAAATAAATAAAAAAAATATAGCTACTAGTAAGGTTTACTATAAGTAGTAAAGCAATTAAGCATAAAAAGTATAATGTAAATTGAAAAAAAGGGGGCCCTGCAAGCAATTGCTACGCAATTGCTTTAAGCATAAGCTTTACATAGCTATTTAGCTAAGCTACTATAGCTACAAGTAGAAATACTACTATAGCTAAACCCCATAAATATAAAGTCCCCCTTTTAGTTTATATTAAGTACTAAAGCACAAAAAAAAAGTTGTTAACCTTAATAAGGCTAATCTAGCTATTTATATAAACTGATCTTTATTTTAAAGATTATAATTAATTTAAGTTATTTATTAATTAATTAATTAAGCAAGCGCAACTTTTTGTGGCTTTTTATGCGGTTGCTTGCTAGCAATAAGCTTTACAGCCTTTGCTTTATCTTTATTCTTCGGTTCCAACTTAGCTTATTCTCCTATACAAGCCTAGTATTCCTTAACTAAATCTTTAGCTAATTAAAGTTATTACTTTGATTTTTATTAGTTGTTTTTATAATTATATCTTTTTTACTTAACTAAATAATTAAAACTTAACTTAGTTTAATTAATATAATGCTTTAAAATAGTTTTAATTTTAAACAAATTACCTTTTTTGTTAAGGTTTTGCTTATTGTAAATAGAACTAAATAAAAGTACAGTTCAATAAAATAAGTCTTTACTTTGTTAGCCTAATAAAAAATATACAACAGAAATTATAAAGTATATATTAAAAGTTTTTAATAAATCAATATAATAAGCTAGCTAACTTATTTGTTTTATTACTTTATATAGTTTAGCGCGTTGCTATAAATACTTTTTAAACAAGTTACTAAAAAAATAGTATTTTTTATGCAGCTTTAAATAAACTTTATTTTTAATATTAAACTTTATAAGCTTGTACTTATTATTATAATAATATTTAGCTTTTGCAGTAGCAAAGTTTATAGCTAACTTAGTATTTTTACGCAAATGTTCATAAAAAAAGCAAATGTTTTTTAATATGCTATATAACTTATTATTACTAGTAAATATATTATTAAAACTAAAAAGTCTAAATTTAAATAATTGCTTATGTAGTAAAAACTTAATAAGATTTAAGTATGCATTATTAAAGTTCTATTGCAAAAATAAAAAAATATTTACTTAATTATAATTAAAGTAAGCAAAGGTATAGTGCTAAATAGCAATTTTAACAGTTTAATTCTTATGCTTAAATATATTATTACTTTATAAATAGTATATAGCAGTTATTAAAAGCTATATGCTATATTTTTTTTATAAACTTACCTAAAACTCTAAAGTAAACTTATAGTTGCAATTAAAAATAATGCTACTTAGTATGCTTTAGTTATACAATAAAAACATTTTAATAAAAGCAAAACTTTAATTTTTTACTATATACGTTTTATAACCTAGAATTAATAATATATGTTTAAATGTAGCACATATTATAAGTATTAGTGCATTATAGTATATATACTTATTTAATTGCTATAAAGTTTTTATTGCTAATATATTAAGCAGATTTATAATAAAGTTTATTACAACTGTTTTTATAGGTTAAAAATTTTTAGGTTAAATTAGCTAATAATTATTATTTGGTTTATTTTAACTTATTGCGTAAAGTTTACAACTGTTATAATGCTGCAAATATATTTTTATCTTTTAAGTTTTCTTTTTAATAAAAAAACCTTTAAAGTTATATATTATATGCTTTTTACTAAAGTAGTATTTATTATTATAAGCTATAGCAAAAAACTTGCTAACTTAATCTTTAAAAATATAAAAGCAATAATAGCCTTTTTTATTAACATTATAAAGTAGTTTATTTATAATTATAAAAAGATAGCTTAAGCACAAAAAATTTATAGCGTTTTTATTGCTATTTGCATATATTACGTTTAAAGTTTTACAATACTTTAGGTCTTTATTATAATTAGCAATAATCTTTAATTTTACTTTATTACTTATAATAGCTTTTATTAATATTAACTAAATATTATTAAGTATAGAATTTTTATTAGTTTTTTATATATTGCTTTTTGCATTAAGTAAGTTTTTAATGTTCTTAAAACAACTTAATACATTTAGTATATAGTTAATATAGCTAAGCAAGTAATATACTTATAAACTATATTAAAAAAAATAAATTAAGGCATTAATAAAGCGCTTATTAATATAATTTATAAACGCAGTGTTTAAATTAGTTTAGTTAATAATGCCTTTAGTAGCAAAATAGTTAATAAAAATAACTATAAGGTTTTTTAACGCTTTAATTATTATGTATAAACGTTTATATGCTTATATAATATAACTTACTTCTATTTTAAAGAAACTATACTGCAACTTAAAAATCAAAATATATTAGCTTAAATATATAATAAAAAGCATTTATACATTAAAAATAAAAGTACTTAGTTGCTATATATAATTATCTTTTGTATAATATAGCATAATACTAAAGCTTTGCTTAAAAGATATATTTATTTGCATATATAACGATTTATTAAGGTTATAATAATGCAGTATAGTATGCAAACAAATAAAATCTTAAATAGCTTAAAATAACGCTTTTTTAGCTTTTATAGGTTTAAAAAAAGTTAAGCAGTAATATGTTTAACGCTTGCTAAGGTTGTTTACTTTAAACCTTTTAAACTTACGTTTTTTATTAAGCAACGTAATTTTGTGTTTTTGCAATAGTTCTAAAATCTTTGCATAAAACAGAATTAATAAACGTAAAAAACCTGTAATACTTAAGTATTGTTTAAAAGCTTTAAGTTAATAAAAGAACTTAATGTTTTATATTGCTTTAACTTTTTGCTTAATAGTTAACATACTAAAAGCGTTTACTTAAAAGCTTAAAAGCTTAACAAAAAAGTATGCTATAAAAAACTTTTTTAGCAAAAGAAATATTTTTTTGCTTTAAAACAGCTTAAAAATAATGCGTAAATAAAAGAGGTATTTTTTTTTAATGTTAAAATAAATCATAATATTATTAATAAAAGCGTAACAAAAATGCTTAAACTTTTTAAGTAAGCAATTTATAAACTATTATATATACGCAAGTATATTATAAAATTTTATAAGTGCAACTATAAACCGTTTAAAACTTTTTAAGCTAATAATAATAAATCTATTGCAATAATTAAAATGTATTCTAAATTAATAAAAAAAAAAAGTTACGTTTATATAAATTATATATTTTTTTTTTTTAATTAATAAAATAACCTCGGATTAAAAAAGCAAAAAATAATTGTTTAAAATAGTTACTTTGTTTAAAGTTCGCAAGTTAATTATTAGTTGCAAGTATAGTTCTTCTTTTTTTTGCGTTTAAACTACAAAAGTAAAGTACGCAAATAAAGTAAGTTTATTAACTTATTCCATTTAACTTTATGCATAAAGCTAATTAAAAATAAAATTAACAGCTTTTTTATTATAAATGCTTAAAAAATAAGGTTAATTATTTAACTTGGTTTTTTGCTAATTATTTACTAAAAGTATTCTTATAAGTTTATCTTTAGAAATATTAATAATACTTTAGTTTTGCTAGATTTTAGAAATCTTATTAATTAGTTGCAGGATTTTCTTTGCTGTTATATTTCTGCTAGTATAAATAAAGTAGCTAGCTAGCAATATAACTTTGTTTTTTTTATTAGGTTTTTTAATTCTTAAAGTAAAAATAATTTTGCAAATCTTAAGTTTTAGCACATTTAGGTTTATTGCATTATTTATTTCTTTTAGTAGCTAATTAGCTAATCTTTTAATTATATTATATACTGCATTAATAACTAAGCTAGTAGTTAAAACATTAGTTTATTTAAACATATTTATTACATTAGCAATATTAATTATATTAGTATAAAAATTAAAGTTATAGCTAAAAATATATATATTAGTAGTAATTTATTTAAGCATAAAAGTTAAATTAATTAATTTATTTATATAAAACGCATTAAAAAACTTAAAGTTATTAAAAATATAAATGCTTTTGTTAGTAATATTTAAGCTAGTACTAATAGCATTAATAATTTTAGCGCTAATATTTCTAAGTGTTATACTAAATAAAGTATTTATAGCTATAATGCTTATAGCTAGCATAACTATTTTTAAATATGCTTTTTAGGATTTTTTTTTAGTTTTATTACTAAAAAACTGCTTTTAAATAGTACTAACATAAGTACTTTTAAGTATAGTTTTAATTTAAAGCAAAAAATTAGTTAAAACTATACTTTTAAAAGTAATAAACTTAATAAGTATAGCTATACTATTTTTATAAAATAGCTTAAACATAAAGTTATAATTAATAAGCAAAGGTTTATACGTAACTAAAGCTTATATTGTAGTATTAGGCCTAAAAAATACCTTGCAAGCTAAAATAACTCTTTATATATATAAATGCACGCATAAATATACTTAAAATAGAATTTTAAAGTTGTTTATGTTAGCTATAGTTACTTTTGCTTCTTTATAATTAATAATTGCACTTCATAAATTTAAACATTTAATGCTTAGTAAAAAATAAGGTATTATGTTTTTTTTAACTATTTAAGCTTTTTTTTTAATTTATAAAAGCTTAGAAAATCTATAATTATTATGTCTTAATAAATAAAGTTTAAACTTAGCTTTTAATATGCAGTAAAAGCAGCTTTTATTAATGCTTTTAATTTTTTTTGCTTGTTAACTTTCTTAATATTTAATTATATGTTTGCAGATATTAAAAAGCTTGCGCGTAATAATGCTTCGTAATATATTTATGTTTAAGCATACTTAAACTTTTTTACTATTAAGTTTAACGTATATATTTACTTTAAAATACAAGTATTTAACGCTAAAATATTTTAATAAATCGTTTAAAGTATTAGTAATTAAAGGTGCTTAGTATATATAAAGTATAATTAGCTTAGCTTTAGATTTAGCGCTTTTAATTTCTGTAAAAATGCTTATTTTTAGCTAACATAAAGCTAAGTTTACTTATAATTTATTTATATTGCAGGTTTTTAAGTAGCAAAACAATTAATTATAAGAATTAAACAAAATATAACAACGCTTATATATATGCATTATTAAATTAGCAAGCAATTAAGATATAATTTGTTTATATAAGCAATTAGTACATTTATAAGCATATTAGTTTTTATTACGCAATAAATCAAAAGTTTTTTTATAATATTTGCATGTATTACTATAGTTTATTATTACAAAAGCTATGCTATTTAAGCTTTTTAAAAAAAAAGAAGTTAGGTTTTTAAACTTAAAAAAAATAAACTTAAAATTAAAATTCATAAAATAAGCTTAGTTATAATTCTTTTTATGCTTATTATATTTATTTTAATAATGCTTATAACTATATTTACATTTGCGTTTTTTCTTTTTTTATAAAGGCTTATTATTATTATTTTTACTATTTTTGCTAAACTTATTTTTATTTTCTAATTTATACTTATATTTGTTTTTATAAAACTTACGATTATAACCTTTAAGCAAAAACAATTAGTATTATGTATATTGCTTTTTCTTTTTGTATATATAAGAAAATATCTTTTTTGCTGCTGCAATAAAAATTAGCTTTGCTTTAGCAACCTTAGTTATATATTTAGCTAAAAATTTCTTTTTTTTAAAAACATAAAAATATTGCTTAATGTTTATATTTATATAAATTTAAATAAAAACTATTATGCTTTATTAATTATTATTGTTTTTAGTTAAAGTTTTTATTGCTTTAGCATATTATAGCTTTTTTTAAATAAAGGTTATTATTGCTATGTTTTTTTAAGCTATGTTTTTTAAAGTAAACTTAGTACTATTAAATTATTAAGTTGCTTTAAAAGCAAGCATTGCAAATTAAATCGTAAGTTCGTTAAGTATTTTGTTTAATTCTTTAGCATAATAGCTTATATATATAGCTAATATTAACTTATTATTTTATTATATTACTGTAGTTTCTTTTAATAAAGTTTAAAACATTTTTAATATTTGCTTTTTATTAAAGTTATAAGTGCTTAAGTTCTTAAAAAACAAAAAAATATAATTTATAAAGCAATAAATGTTAATAAAAATCAGTTTATTATTATTTATAACTATGCTAACATCTTTAGGATTATTTTAATTAGAATTAAAATAGCTAATATTAAAACATTTTAGCTTATTTAATTTGCTAATAATAAATCTGTTCGATTTTTTTTTAAAAGTAATACTTTAGTTAATATAATTGCTTTAATTAAGCAAATTAACTCTGTTTTTACAAAAGAATTATTTATTGCTTTTATTATTACTATTATTGTTATTTAAGAAATTATTTGGATTTAGGTTAACATTTATGTTTATATGTTTTTTAGCTTTCTTTTTATAATTATTAAAAGCATAACTTTTTGCTTTTTTAAACTATTAGTACATAATAAAAAACTTAAACAGTTTGTTCTAGTTAAAACTATTGCTTTTAAGTGCTACTTTATACATAATTAATTATACAAGTACAAAAATAGCAGCTTTTATATTAAGAACAAAAGTAAAATTAATTATTATAAATAGCATAATTGTTATTATTGCATTAGCTGTAATGCTTGCAGTAAATAATACAAAAAGCACAAAAACTACTGTTTAAGCAAAAAGTGCTACTAAAAAAGCTACTAGTTAAATAATCTTAATTAATAAACATAATACTATATTAATATTAAAGTTAAACTAAAAAGCAAGAAAACAATTAATGCTTACTAAACTAAAAGTTATTAAATGTAATAACTCCTATAATAGTTTTTAATAAAAGTTGCTTGCTAATTTAACAAGCATAGCTATTATAAGCATTAAAAATAAAGCTGCTTTATTTTTTTAAAGCAATTATAATTTAAAACTAAGTGCATTTATATAAAGTAATAGTAAAAATAGCTAAAGTAAAACCAGTTATTTTAGCACTAGCTAACGTAGCATTAGTATTTTTAATAAAAACAGTACTAAACTATTGTAAATATAAAATATATAGTTTAAAAGTTCTTTTAGCATATTTTCTGTTTAATTATTACTTTTAATAACTTAGTCCATTATTTTTTAGAAATAATTAACTTGCTTACTTAAAGTATTTAGATCTTTAATAAATATTTTATTAGTTTTTAAAAAATCTAGCTTATAACAAACATTTTTATTTAGCTCTTTTTAGTTTTAAACGATTTAAGCTATTTCTTAATTTTAATTAGCTAATTTATTTATTAAGTATTGCTATATTTTTTTATTATTGCTTATTTGCTTTAAAGTTAACAATAAACCTTCTTTTTAATTAAAAAAAAAAGCATTAGTATTAGCATTAGCTATAGCTGTTTTTTTTAGCAAAAAAGCACTTATAGTTTATAAGTCCTAAGTTTTTTTTTTAAGACAAACTAGTTTAAAAGTAAGCATAAAACGTAATAATTGTAAACTATAAAATGCATACAACATTAGCAGTTAATTTAATAAGTTAACTAGTTTTTTGTTTATTTTAAAAAGTTTAAGCAGCTAATTTAATAAATTAACCGGTTTTTTGCTTATTTTAGCAAGTTCTAGTATTAAATTTTTAACAATAAACTTAGTTTTAAAACTTTTATAGTTTAATAAAGTACTTATTTATAAATCTAAAAATAAATCGTTAAAATATTTGCTTAGTAAATTGTTTTGTTTACTGTTTTAGCTTGCTATTAAAGCTAATAGCAGTAAATAACGCAAGCTAAAAAATAACATAAAGTATAAAATATAAGTATATAAAGTAATGCTAAGATTTAATGCGTTAAAATGTGCAAGTATATAAGTAAATATAAATTAGCATGTTTATAAAACTTGGAAAATTTTTTTAAGTTTAACTAAGTTTATACCTAATTAAGTTAATGCTATTTGCTTATTAGCTGCTTTACTAAATTGTTACATAACTTCATAAAGCAGATAATTTAAAATTAAGGGTGCAATTAAATATAACGCAAATATAATAAAATCGGGTAAAATGTATTAAGTATTGCACGTATTAAAAAACTTAATGCAAGCAAAAAATAACTAAGTGCAATACAAACTAATGTTTTAAAAACTAAAAGTTATATAACTATAAACGTTAATATAAAGTTAAATATAATAATGTTTAAGCAGTATAACTATTTAGTAAGTATAAAGTATGCAAAATATTTAGCTAGTAAATAATTAATAATTAATGCTTGCAAGCAGCATAAATCTTTGCAGATTAACTATAAATAGCATAAATTTTAGCAAATTAATTTTAACAAAAGTTAAAGTAAGTACTAAAAGCGCTTTAAATGTTATAAGAACTAATCTAAAAAAAGTAAATAATAAGGTTTACGTAATTTAGGAGCTAAACTTTATTTATTTTACGTAGTTTTGCTAAAGAAAGTTTAAATGTTACAAAAACTAATTTAAACAAAATAACAGTAAATTATATAAGTAAAAAAGCTATACTATATTCTGTATACACAACTTGCTAGCAAAAAAAAAAAACTAAAGTATAAAGTATTAATTACAAAGCTTATTTTATTATTTAGTAAGGTCTACTATAAGTAGTAAAGCAATTAAGCATAAAAAGTGTAATATAAATTAAAAAAAAAAAAGCTCTACAAGCAATTATTATGCAATTGCTTTAGGCATAGGCCCTATATAGCTATCTAGCTAAGCCACTATAGCCACAAGTGAAAATACTACTATAGCTAAACCCTATAAATATAAAGTCCCTTTTTTAGTTTATATTAGCTACGTTTTATATACTAAGCTTTTTATAATATATTAGCATGCTTTTAATAAGCATACTAAGCATTTTGCAAATAAAACATAAATTAAAAATACTATTAAAAACATACTTTGTTTAACTTTAAAATTAACACTAAAAATGCAAATAAAGCAGCAGTTAAATACTTATTAAACGCTTAATATATAGTTAAGCTAATTAGCTTTATGCTTAATAGCAGTTATAATTTTTATTTTGTTGTTTTTAGTAAAACTAACTATAGTTATATTACTTTTAAGTGCTTTTTTTATATATATAAATATATTGCTAGCTATAAATTTACTAGTATAATTTAAACTACTAAAGTATAATAAAAAATTGCTAGCAAATAGTAGTTCTAAAAGGCTAAAAAAAAAGCAAAAGAAGTAAAACGTATATAATACTTTGCGTTAATTTATATTTAGCTATAGTTTTTTAGTTTTTTTTTTTTCTTTTTTTGCTTTTTTATAATTAAAAATATATAGCTGCTATTTTTTATTACTTTTAATAAATAGCTTATTTTTATTAGCTAAACTTAGTATGTTTTGCTATATTAAAACTTTAGTTAATTAAACAACTTTAATGTTAAACTTATTAATTTTAATATTAGCAAATTATTGCTTTTTTTTTGTTAATAAATCTAACGCATTAAAAAAATTATATAATATAGTATAGCTATTAATATGTTTTTTAATGTTGCTATTAATATATATTTTATAAATATATTTAATAATATTTTAGTTAGTAAAAAAAAAAGTATGCTATTTATTTTAATATATTTAAAAGAACTGTTTTATATTACTACGGATTAAAGCAGTATAAAAGCTTATAACAGCTAATTAATTAAATATAACAAAAATATTTCGTATAAAGTTCTTATTATTTTTTATATTAATTATAAAAGCACTATTAATATGCTTTAAAGCTAAATTAATAGCTTTTTACTTGCTTTTAGCTATAGTATACTAAATAAGGCCTAACTGCAGTATTTTTATTGTAAGTTCTAGTTTTATAACATTAAAATAAAGTAATTAAACAAAATATAACATTTTTAGTTTATAGTTATTAAACTTTTTTTTATAAAAAAAAATAAAAAAGTAAGAAATAATTTAACGTAATATTTTATAATTGCTAAGTTAAACTGCTATAATTATTATAAGTAAATATTTTATAATATTTATATATTAGTAATAGCTTTAAAACTTAATATTAATTAATTTGCTTTTGTTTTAAGTATATTTTTTTGTTTAACTTATATATTTTAACTATTAAAACTATAAAGCTGCAATTTTTTGCTTAAGTAATATAAAATTTATGCTTTTTAATGCTATTTAAATATAGTTTAGTTAAACTTTATTAAGAAATAATATACTAAATTTAACTAAGTTATAAATTAAAAACGCTAAAATATAAACATAAAACTTATTATATAATAATAGCAAAGCTTAATAGTATTAAACCTTATTTTTTTTAATATGCTGCTTGCAGCTAAAGAATTATACGTTATATTTTATAAAAAAATCTTAAAAAGTCCAAAAAATTAATTAAATAAAATTTAACGCAATATAAAAAAAAGCTAGTATAAAAAGCATTTATTGTTTATAATTATATATATTGCTTGCTTTTATTTAAGCAGCTATTATAGCTTAAATAAAAAATGTAGTTTTTTAATTTTTATATATTATTATAAATTATTTATTATAGTTTTAATAATTTAAAATAGTACAAAATAAAATATTATAAATTTAATATACTTTAAATATTTTTTTTTTGTTTTTATAAATAGCAAAAGTTTGCAAAATATAACTAACGTTATTTTGTAGTTGTGTAATATTTAAAAATAAAGCAAACCTTTTTAAATATAATAATTTAAATAAAAAACAAACAGCATAAACTAATAAATAATTAATTGCTTTATTTATACAAGCTAAAATTAGCGTTAAGTAAAAAAAAAGCTATTTTTTTTTAAAAAAAGTAGTAATATATTATTATAACTATATAAATAAACTAAACACGTTTAAACTAGCAACTATAAAACAATTAGTTAAATTTTACATAATATTTTTATAATTTATGCTAAGATTTTAAATATTGTTTTTAAAGTTAAAATTATTATATATAAATATAGCACTTAAGTTATAAGTAATACGCTTTAAGTTAAGCTATATATTTATTAATTTAAGTACTAAAATATTAGTTAACTAATTATTATATATATAACTTTGTTTAGCTATTTTATTTAGCTGTTTTAAAACAAACTTATAGCTAATATATACTTTAAATCAAGCAAAAGTATTAATTACTTAAGTTTATATTTTACTACTATAAAAATAAATGCTAATAAATTGCTATAAAAAATTGCTTATTAAAAATGCATATATACTTAATAATAAAACTATAATTATATATGCTTTAGCAATATAAAAAAACAGCATATTAGCTTTAGTTGCATTATAAAATTTACGCTTGGTTTGCTAATTTGTAAAAATACCTAAAAAAAAAGCAGCAAAACATAAAAATGCGTTTTAAATTTAAAACCAAAAAAAACAAAATAACTTTTTAATTTATTACGTATTACAAACATTTTTAACTTAATAAAGCTTTTTACTAAAAGCCTTAAATGCTTTAAGATTAAATTTAGTAAAAGCTAATTGTTTAAATAAAGTAAAAAGCTTGTTTTAAAATGCAGAAATATTAGCAATATTATAACTTGCATTGTTTTTTTTAAATTTTATCTAAATACTAGCTTTTTAAAAACGCTATTAAACTTTAAGGTCTTTTAATACGTTAATTATTTTGCATATTTATAGCTTTAATTAATTATTAGTTATAATTCGCAATAAAAGCTATCCCTTTAAAAACTAACAAAAATTATAGCTTTAATTATAATTGCAATACTAGTACTTTTGTATGTTTATTGCAACTTATTACTAGCGTACAAAATTAGATTTTTTATTTAAGTTATTGCTTTTATAATTAAAATTATTTTTAAAGTTAAAAGCAATAAAAATAGTATTAAAAAAATCAGTTAATTTAAATATAAAAAATAATATAAACGCTAGTATAGTAAACTATATAAGCAAGCAAAATAATTACAGAAAAAACAATAGTAAAAAAAACAATATTTTGGTTAAAAAATCTATAGTATGCAATATAATAAGAACTAAGCGTTAAAAAAATACGAAAAAAATATAACTATATGCAAAATATAATAATTAATTAATTAAGTATAACTTTAAATAAATTTAAAGTTGCTATATAAATAAATTATAGTTTATTGTTTTTTAAATAAGAACGTAAGCAGAAAAATTAACATAGTTGCTTTAAACTAAAATTCTAAGTTTATGTTAAAAGAAGTAAAAAGGGTTATAATTAGTGAAAAGGTAGTATAGCTAAAGAAATATAAACGTAAAGACCATTTTAGTTTAAAGCACCTAAAATAAATAATTTTATAGTACTTTATTATATTTTAAATCTTTTAAGCATAAAATATTATTATTATTTTTTATTATAGTTTTATTATAATAATAACTCTTAATAATTAGTTAAATTATTAGTTTTAATTTTTAAAACATATTAGTTCTTGCGCTAACTATTAATGTTTTTTTGTTTTGTTATATTTAAAGCAATTTAAGCTATAAAAATATTTCGTTTATTTTTATTAGTTTTTTTTCTGTAGTGTTTTTTATAGCTTTTAATTTTATTTATTTTTGTTTTAAAGTTTTATAGGTTTTATTTTTTTAGGTTTACTTAGTAATTAAGTGTTTTAATAGTTTATAATTAGTTTAATAATTATACTATTTATAGTTATAGTTTTGTTTTTTTAAATATAATTTTCTTTTAAGTTATATTTTAAGCTTTAGTAGTTTAAAGTTTTTATAGTTTTATAAGTTTGCTAACTATATTAACTTATTATTTTTTATTGTTTGTTATTTTTAGTTAAACTATTTTTTTAAGTTATATATTAAATAACTTTAATTGTTTATATAGCAAATATATTTTTTTGTAATTTGTTTTAATAATTATAAAGCTTTTAAATAATATTTATATGCTTATTTATTTTAACTTATATAAATAAAGCATTTAGATTTATTTAGTATAGCACTTTTGTTTTAACTTAAAATAGCAATTTTATATTTTTGCTTTAAAAATATATTTTTTAAATTGCTTTATTGTTTTTTGTTGTTTTGAACTTTTATAACTTGTATTTTTTTTTTAAATTAAAGAATTTTTTTTTTATAGCTTTTTTTTCCGTTTTTTTTTTTAAATCAGCATTATTTTTAAAAGTGTTCTTTTTTTTTATAGTTATAACATTTAACTTTAAATATATTTCAGGATTATTGTTCTTAAACTTTATTAATTTACTTAAATCTTTATTTAATATTTTTTTAAGTATTCTTTTTTTTGTTTTTTTTAGTTTTTTTAGTTTTAAAGTACTAGTTAAATAATTGTTAATTAATTATAATAACTATATTAATATATGTATTAATTTTTGCTAGTTTATTTATTTTATATAGTTTATTTTAAACTTAAGTTTTAAGTTTACTATAAAATAAATAAAATAATACAAGCTTAAGCAATCTTAAAATTGCTATTAATTGTTTAAATTTTATAATATAATTTATTACTGCTTTTATTTGTTTTAAGCAATAAAGTGCTTTTTTTACATGTTTTACTTTTTAAGTGTTTTTAAATAGTATTTTTATTTGATTTTTAAACTTAATGTAGTTTTCGAAAATTTTTTTTGTTTTTAGCTTAAAGTTAGTTAACTTGTTAACTTTTAAAAAATCCTTTAAAATAAGTTAAAACTATTTTAATATTTTTTTTAATAAAAATTATAAAGTAGTTATTATTTTTTGGTTTTTTTTTGTAATAATAATAAAGTATTATTTTAAATAAAGTTTAATATAAATTAAAAAGGCTTTTATATTTGTAAATTTATTATAAAGCTTTAAAGCAATAAGTTTAAAACTTTTAATGTTTAGCATTTTTAATATTATAAATAATCTTAATAATAAAAGCAGTAATAGTAATAAAAAGTTAGGTTTTTTATTTTAAATTATTACTTTAAGTATAATAATAATAAAAATAAGCATTAAGTTTACTAATAATAATATTAGCATTAGTTATAATATAATTACTTATTTAAAACTTTAATTTATTATTATAATAGCAATTATTATTATTGCTTTAATTATTATAGCTAATATTTATGCTAGTTTAAAAGTTATAATGCTTAATATTTAAGCTGTTTTTTAAGTTAAAATAACTAGTTTATTTTATAATGCTAATATTAGCATTAGTTTTTTTTTATTACTACTGCTTAACTTTTTTTTTTTTATTACTGCTTTTTTTTTAATAGAAATAATTAATAAAAGTATTAAAGTTTATTGTTTTAGTATATTATTAGTTTTAAAAGTTTTTAAAATCTTTAAACTTAATTTTTAATTTTTTGTTTTTAGTAGTATAACTTAAATTTAGTTTATTAATTATTAAGTAAAGTTTACTTATATAATACTATTTAGCATTTTTGTTTTTTAAATATTTTTTTAGTATATTTTTAAAAGTTTATTTTGTAAATTGTTTATTATTTAACTTTTTATACTAATATTTATTTTTATATGTTAAGTTTTATTAATTAAAGAGTTATTAAAGTGTAATAAACTTATTATATATTAATATAATAGGTTTGCTTTTAAAGTTTTAATTTGCAAGTAATAATAGGATTTTTAACAGTAGTTCGTTAAAAAGGTTTTTGGAGTACTTTTATTACTATGCATTAATAAAGGTTTTAAAGAATTAAAAGTAGTAAATATATTAGTGCTTAGCAGTTATAAAAAATTAATAGCTAAAAAACTAAAACTAAATAAATAATTAAATATAAAAAATATATATTTATATAAACAAAAAAAAAATAAAAAAAGTAGTAATTTTTTTTAAATTATTGCAAGTTTAGTAAACATTAGATTATTGTAAGCTTAGTAAGCTTTAAATTATTGTAAGCTTAGTAAGCCTTAGATTATTATAAGCTTAATAAGCTAAGTAAGTTATTATATAACTTTAGCTTTAGCTAGCAAAAAAAAAAGTGCAAAGTATATATAAAAGCATTAAGCTGCTTTAAAGGTTACCCTTATGCTAATTTTATAACATTTATATATTTATTTTTAGTTAATACTACTATAACTTTAGTTAAACTAGTAGTTTTATTTTACTATAAAATTAAATGTATTTATAGTAGCTTAAAAAGTATTATTTTTAATAAAAGCTTTATTTTTATTAGCTAATTTTAGTTTAATTTATGTTATTACTTAAAAGTTAAGCAAAGACTTTTAGTAATATTTTACTTTAAAACTAATAAATAAACAAAACAAATAAATTAAGTAATTAAAAGCTATTTTAAGTGCTTTATAAATAATAAACAAACTAATTAGCTTTAATTTTTATTTTAAGCTTTTTTTGCTATAAATTTTGCTATTAATTCTATAACTAAACGATTACTTTTTAAAGCTTTATATAATTATATGCTAAAATTCTGTTTGTTTATTAAAAACAACTTTATATTAAAAAAAATCTTAGCTATACAAAAACATTTTAATAAGTTATAAACTATTAAAAACAAAATAATAAAGCAATAGTAAATTATAACTAATAAATATATAGAACATTATAATAATAAGCATAAACTTATAACTTTTAAAACTAAAAACTTAGTAGTACTATTAATAAAAAATATTAAGTTTAAAAATAAAAAGTTAATGCTTAAGTTTATTAAACCTTTTTGAATTTTTTTTATAGTTAGTTTATAAGTATATTATATTAGTTTTTTAAAACAATATAGCTGTTTTTATTTTATTTTTTTAATTTAGTTGCTTAAGCTTTAAAAAGCTAAACATAAATATAGTTTGCTTATGCTAAACCTTAAAAATAAGTTAAAAAAATAAAAAGTTAAAAATATAGTAAGTAAAATAACTTATAATAAAAAAAAATATTATTTTATTAAGTAAAAAAGCTAGCTAACTAAATATAATTAATAAGTATTTATTACTAATATTATAGCTTTTAAAACAATTAAAAACTTTAAAAAGCGCTTAAGTTATAAAAAAAAAGCAAAGCTATTAAACTAACAAATATAACAAACTTATTATACATTAATATAACGGGTTTGCCCTTAGGGTCTTAATTTGTAAGTAATAATAGGATCTTTAACGGTAGTCCGTTAAAGAGGTTTTTAGAGTACTTCTATTATTATATATTAATAGAAATTTTAAGGGATTAAAAGTAATAAATATATTAATGCTTAGTAATTATAAGAAATTAATAGTTAAAAAACTAGAACTAAATAAATAATTAAATATAGGAAATGCATGTTTATATAAACAAAGAAAAGGTAAAAAAAGTAGTAACTTTTTTTAGATTACTGCAAGTTTAATAAGTATTAAATTACTATAAGCTTAGTAAGCTTTAGATTACTGTAAGCTTAATAAGCTTTAAATTATTATAAGCTTAGTAAGCTAAATAAATTATTATGTAACTTTAGCTTTAGCTAGCAAAAAAAAAAATGCAAAGTATATATAAAAACATTAAGCTGTTTTAAAAGCTACTTTTATGCTAATTTTATAACATTATTTCCTTTTTTCTAAAATTATTATTTTAACAATTTTCTGTAAGTATTTTTTCTTCCTTTTTTTTTTATATGTTATAATATTAAAGCGCATTAAAAAAACTAACTGCTTATTTAAAACAAAGCAAAAACTTGTTTTTGCTTTTTTTATTGATTTTATTAGCTATAAAGTTATGCTTTATTTTTGCTGCTTTAATTAGTTATTAACGTACAAAATAACAAATAATATGTTTTGTTGTTTTAAATGCGTACATGCTAATTACTTTTGTAATAAATTAGAAATTCTAATTAACTTAATTAACAATATAGTTTTTAAATACTATTATTTTAAAAAAAAAAAAAAGCAAGCAAAGCAACAGCTATTTTTAGTTTAAAAAAAATTAAAACAAGCTTAAAATAGCTTTAATTTTATTTTAAGCAAGTTAGCTTAGCTTTATATATAAAAACGTTTTTTAAAAACAAAAAGTATTAAAATAATTTAACAAAAGCTTTAGTTTTTAAATAAACTAAACAAAATAAAACGCATTAAAAAAGAACAAAAAGCGCTAGCAAAAAAGCAAAAACAATAAAAAAAGCAAGCTAAAGTAATGCAAGCTACTTTATTTAAGTTTAATTAGAACTTTTTAAGCGTTTTTTTTAAAGTTAACTTTTTTTTTTTAGTTTTAAGCAGTTAAAATATTAGTAATAAAACTAATTTATAACTACTTTAGTAGTTTTTAAGTATTTTTTAAGTTTTTAAGTATTATTAATATATAAATATTTTTTTTATTTAATAAAATACTTTAAGTTATTATTGTTTTAACAGAAATTTAGTATATTTTTAACTTTATAAACATTTTAATTTATTTTTATTTTTAATTATATTTTAATAAATGTTTTAATAAGTGCTAGTTTTAGTAAAAAAATGTAAAAAATAAAGTAAATTTACATATTCTTTAGTAATAACAGTTTATAGTTAATAAATAAAATAACTTTTTTAATTTTAAAAAAGCTAAGTTTTTTAAATTTTAATTTATTGCTTAGTTGTTTTGTTTTAATTTAAAAGATATTAATGTTTGCATTTTGTTTTTGTTATAACAAATAAACCTTGTTTCTTTTTTTAAAAGCTAGTTTTTTAGTTTGTTTTTTGTTATAATATATTAATATTTATTGTTATAAAAACTAAAAACATAGTTGCAGTTTAGTTTATAGCATTTTAATTTTTATTATAATAATTTTTGCTTAAAGTACTATAATTAAAATAGCAGGTGCTTTTATTAATGTTTTTTTTTGTTTTTTAATAATTGCTTGCTATTTATAAACAGCTTTATGCAAAAATATGTTTATATTTTTGTTTGTTAATATATTATATAAAATTTATACTATTAATAATAGTTTTATTTAATTATTTTATTAATAGTTAATATAACTTTATAAATATTGTTTAAGTATTTAGTTTAGTTTTTTTGTTTGTTTATTTATTTATAAGTAATAAGCAGTTAAAAACTTTAGTTTAATACTAATAAGTTTAAAAAAACTAGTTTTAAACTTAAAAGTAAACAATTTATTTTAGTTTAAAATAATCTTTTTTAGTAGCTTATGCTTATTTAAATATTAGCATATAAAAGCATATATAAGTTATTTAGCTATTATATTTTCTTTAAACAGTAAAAAGTAAGCATATTTAATAAATCTATTAATAATAACTTATATTTTATTATATTATATTTTTATAACTAAATCGGTTAATAAAAGTAATGCTATAATAAAATTTTAAGCAATAGTATGCTATGCTTATTTAAGTATTTATATAAGTTATAGTAGTTTATAAAGCTTATATTAAGCTATTTTAGCTTTATTACAAATATTGCATTTTTTTATAATAAATTTAACTATGTTTTATAGTTTTAAAAAATTGTATTTTTTCTGTAATTATTGGATTATTTTTGTTACTTTTTAGTATTTATGTAATAAGTGTTTATAGAATTTTTTAATAAACTTGTTTTATAAAAATTTTAGTAAATAAACCTTATGTTTATATATTAGCTTATTATTTTTTAATTTTTTATGTTTTTATAGTTATGCTAATTTTTTTAAGTTATAAGCTTATTATAGCTATATATTTATAAAGTTCTTAAATATAACTTTAATTTTTAAGCTTTTATTTTTTTAAAAATATAATACTTAAATGTTTTTTTTTAAAACTTTAAATCTTTTTTAACTTTATTAACTAAGTATATTTGCTTAAATGTTTTTTTTTCTTTTAATGTAATATATTTTAAAGTTAAATTTAGAAAAAAAAACTATTTAATTTTTATGTTGTTTAATAATTTTTTGCATAATTATAAATTTTATTAAGTTTTAATAATTTAAATAAATTTTAATTAACTTTATAATTTTTATAAAAAATAGTTCTTACTTTTTAAGTGCTATAATAATTGCAAGCAGTTCTTTATTATATATAAAGTATTATAATATTGCGTTTTATAATGCTTTAAAGTAATAAGCTATTAAGTGCTATTTTTTATTGTTTTTTAGTTGTTTTAAAACTTTTATAATTATACTATTTAAAGCATTTATTTTTAGCTTTTTTTTTTTTTATAAATTAAGTAGTTTAACTATAAAGTTAAAAATAACTTTTAGTTTTAATTTTTTAAAAGCTTTTTAAGCTTTCTTTAAAATTAAAAAGGATTTTTCTTTATATTTTTTCTTTATATACTTTATAAAATAAAATGCTATTTTTTTAAAGTTTTAAATTAACATTTAAACATAGTTTAAAAATTTTAATGCTTGTTATATGTTTATAATAGTAGCTAAGTTAAATATTTTTTAGTTTTATATTATATTAATTTTTAATTATTAAATTTATATTTGTTTTAAAGTAATTATAAATCTTAAAAAGTTAATTTTTTATATATATTATATATATTTTTTTGTGTTAAGTTATAATTTTGCTTGTTTAAGTGTTTTTAATACTTAAGTTACATGTTTTTTATGTTTTTTTAGTGTTTTAAAGTAAATTAAAATATTATTTAAATAAATAAACATAAATTTGTTTAAAAACTTTTATAGAATTATTATTATTATGTATTAAAAGCTAGCTAATATATTTTGTAGTTTTTATAATATAACTATATATTTATATAGTTTATATATTATTTATATAGCAGTTTTTTATTTTTTTTTTTAGCTATTTTAATAGCATAATATTTATTTAAAATATTAACTACTATAAACTATTTTGCTTAGCTAATGTTTTTTTTTATAGTTATTAATAAAGTAAAGAAATATTTATTTGTAATAATAATTATATTTAATAGTTAGTAGTTAACTATTATTTATTATATTAGTTTTTTTTTTTTATTAATTAGTTGTTTTTTATTTTTTATTTTAAATATTAGCACTATAAAGTATTTAGCAAATAACTAAGATTTTTTTAGAAATTTTTTTGCTAAATTTTTTTAAATGTATTTTTATAAAGCATTTATTTTGTTTAAGCTTATATAGTATACTTAATAAAGCTTTAGTTAATATTTTTTTTAATAAAAATGTAGTAATTTTATAAGCTATATTTAAGAAGTTTTTTTTTTTTTTTTTTTTAAATAGTTTGTAAAATTTATAATATACTTTTAGTATTTTGTTTAAGAATTTTTTTGCAATTTTTTTAATTTTCTTGCTTTATTTTTTACTTTTTTAATTAATAATTTTTGCTTTTTATTAAATTAAAAAGTTGCTAGTTTTTAGCTATAATATTTCTAAAATAATGTTATAATTAAATATATTAATAATATTTAATATAATTTGTTTTTTATGTTTTTATATAAATATATTAAAAGGTTTAGTTTTTTTAAGTATATAATTATTATTATAACTAAAAGTGCTTTTATTAAATCTTTTAATTTTTTAGGATTTTTGCTTATATTTTTAAAGAATTTTATTTTGTTTTATTACTTTAAATAAAATTATATTAGTTTATGCTTTTAAGTTAATTAAAGTGTTATACTTTTTTTTTTAATATATAAGTTTAACTTTAAATTAGTTTTGCTAGTTATTATATTAAACTTTATATAAAGCTTTAGTTTTTTTAGCTATTTGCTGCTTTTTTAGCAAGTATTTATTTTGTTTTTTAATTTTTTTTTATAAAATGTTTAAATGTTTGTTTTATTTTATACTTTAAATATTATTGCGCTTTATTTTATTTTTACTTTTAGTTAAGCTTTAAATTATAGTTTTTAAGCTTTTTTGCTTTTAGCAACTATTTTTTAATATAACTATGCTTTAATTAGCTAATAATATTTGCAGTAGTTATTTTTATATTCTTTTAAAATAATATTATAAGTATAATTAAAATCATTTTTAAATATTATAAATTTTTATAAATCTTTATAATAAACTATAGTTATAATTAATTACTTTAATTTATAAAGGTTTTATATTTTTGTTTTTACAATTTGTTTAAAAAACTAATTATTTTTTAATTTATTAAATAAGTATTAGTAGCAATAATATACTATATAACAATTTTATAATACTTTATTATATTTTAAATCTTTTAAGCATAAAATATTATTATTGTTTTTTATTATAGTTTTATTATAGTAATAACTTTTAATAATTAGTTAAATTGCTAGCTTTAGTTTTTAAAACATATTAGTTTTTGCGCTAATTATTAATGCTTTTTTATTTTGTTGCATTTAAAGCAGTTTAAGCTATAAAAATACTTTGTTTATTTTTATTAGTTTTTTTTTTATAGTATTTTTTATAGCTTTTAATTTTATTTGTTTTTGCTTTAAAGTTTTATAAATTTTGTTTTTTTAAGTTTATTTAATAACTAAGTGTTTTAATAATTTATAATTAGTTTAATAACTATATTATTTATAATTATAGTTTTGTTTTTTTAAACATAATTTTTCTTTAAGCTATATTTTAAGCTTTAATAGTT
>MU400584.1:0-216918 GCA_022578965.1 Xylaria sp. FL1777 | reverse complement strand
TATGCTTTAGTAGTTTAAATTATATTAATAAATTTATAGCTAGCAATATATTTATATATATAAAAAAAGCATTTAAAAGTAATATAACTATAGTTTGTTTTATTAAAAATAATAAAACAAAAGTTATAACTATTATTAAGCATAAAGCTAACTAGCTTAACTATATATTAAACGTTTAATAAATATTTAACTGTTGCTTTATTTATATTTTTAATATTAATTTTAAAGTTAAACAAAGTATATTTTTAGTAATATTTTTAATTTATGCTTTATTTATAAAATGCTTAGCATGCTTATTAAAAGCATGCTAATATATTATAAAAAGCTTAGTATATAAAACATGACTATATTTTTTTTATTTATTTTATTTGAATATTTTTATAGCATTATAAACTAAAAAAAACATAGTATTTATATTAATTACTTTATTAAACATAGTAACAATATATTATTAAACCTTTTTTAGTATAAAATATTTTGTTATATTATTAATAGCAAAGTTTAAATATTAATATAAGTTTATAAAGTATTTTATGTAAAATTTTTAAAGCTTTTGCTATAAAAACTAAAAGATAGTTTTTTTTTAAAGTATAAACTGCTAGCATATTTTTAGTAATAATTTTAATAGTTAGCTAAAGTTATAATAATATAAGTTATAATATACTTTTTATTATATATTTTTTTGCTTTTTAATATTTTTATTATTTAGCTGCTATAAAAACTATAAAATATACTTTTTAAAGCATTTTACATTTATAAACTTATATATGTTTAATTAAATAACTTATAGCTTATTTTTAAACTTTAGTTTAGCTTTAATTTATTTAGCAAGCTTAACTAGCTTAAATTATTTTAGTTTAAAGTTAACTATTAAACTATTTTTATTTTTAAGCTTATTAGTTATAATTAATTAATAGTTTAATAGCATAAACTATATATAGCTAAACGTTAAGCTTTTTAATGCATTATTGCTTATATTTATTATAAAGCGTAAATTATTTCGATTATTTTTTAATAGTTTTTTTTTATGTTTTAGTTTAAAAAGCTTAACTTTTTGCGCTTTTAGTAAATTAAAATACTAGTAAAAAGCAAAAAAAAAATGCTATTTTTTATGTTATACTATTTTAAATAGCTTAGCTAAACTTTTATAATAAGTTTAAAAAGTTTTTAAAAGCAATAAAGCTAAACTAAACAATATATATTACGTTATAAATATTTATTTTTATTTTAAAAGTTATAATAGCAAACATAATTTAACAAAAAAAGTTTAGCTTTATAAACTTATTATATAACTACTATTAGTTATTAAAACATATATTTATATTATATTTTTAAATAAAGCGCTTTATTTTAATTAAAATAAACTTTAACTTTTAAAGCTATATTATTAAAAAATAGCGCGTAGCAATAAGTTTTTTTTTGCTATTTATAAAAACAATAGTTTTAAAGATTAAGTATATTATACTGCGCTATGTTTTATTAATTAAAAAACTTAATTGCTGTTACGACAGCGCACCATGCATATGTTATGTAGCATTGACTTAGCAATACACTTTAATTATAAGGTGAAGAAGTAAAGGGAACATGGCCAGCTAAGCTGCTATGGTTAAGACCTTTTATCTTTAGCCCATGGTGAGGTGTGAGGTCCATAGGTCATAGGTCATGTGACTAGGCCACCTACACCACCAATTGCCACAATACTATAATACAATAACTAATATAATAATTAAACCAATGGCTATACTAATACAATAGCTAATAGCTAATTGCTAATATAATAGTAGTTATACGGCTAAAAGCCATAATTACTCCTTTAAATCTTTTGTTTTCTTTGGTTTATATAAGCAAACTTATATAATTGTTAAAAAACAAAAGATTTGCAAAAGTATTATTTATTATTGCATTTTAATTTACTTTTTTATATTTTTTATTGTAAGGTTTTATATATAGCGTTTTAATTAAGTAGCTTATTAACTTATTTATTTATTTACTTTTATTGCAAAAAATTATTAAGTACTTTATTTTATAAATAATTTATATAAAAATATAAGTACTAATTAATTAAAAAAAGTATAAATAAATAAAATATAATAAATAAATTAACTAACTAATTAATTAGTTAACTACTTAATTAATTAACTAGTTAACTAAGCTTTAAAGTTTAAAACTTAATTAAAACTATAATATTTGCAACACTAGTTAATTTATATAAAAACAAAAGTACTATAGCTTTAATAAAGTTTATAGCTATATTAAGTAAGTTAATTAGTTAAGTAAATATATAGTAAATAATAGTTTATTTATATAGTTAAAAAAAACACTAAAAAATAACTAATAAAATACTTTATATATAGCAAGCTATTTAAAAAAGCATAAATACTTTTAAAATAATAAATTTTTATACTACATATAAAATACTTAAGTTTATAAAAAAAATTTAAAACATTTATTATATTTATAAGTTAATAACTTTAGCAAAAAGCTTAATTATTATTTATATATATATAGTTTAGCAAAAATGTTAGTTTGTTTTAAAAATAGGTTTTTTAGTTTAAAAAGCTAAAATATTTTATAACTAATATTAATTTATATTATGTAGTAAGTATTTTAGCTTTAAAAAAACTCAAAAAATATGTTTAAAAAGTAATAACCTAGTAAAAATGTTTAGTTATTAGTTATAAATAAAACAGCTAATAAAAATATTAGTTATTTAGTTTAATTTTAGCTATTATATTAAAAGTATTGCTATATTAAAATAAGTATAATTTATTAGCGTTTTATATAAGTTAATACTTAATAAAAAATAATAATAAGTTAATAATAGCTTTGCAAACATGTTTAACTATTATTAAAAATATTTAGCTTTATAAGTATGTTTAGCTAGCGTTTTTATAGTAGCGTTAGCTTATATAAACATATATATACTAATGCGTTAAAAATATATATAATTTAGTTGCATATTATACTATTATATATAATAAAAGCAAAAGCTTTAAACATAAAGCAAAATAAATAAGTAGCTAATAAAGCTATAACTAGTTAGCATGCTAATTTTTTAGCTATTATTAAAGCTAAAAAAATAAAGTGCTATATATAAAAGTATATTATAATAGGTTACTAATAAAGCTATTTAATTAACTAGAATATTAATTTTATAAAAGCATTACTAATAGTAATAAAAAAGTTAACGCAAGCATAAATACTTTAAAATGTTAGCTTAAGTGCAATAATTGCAAGTTTAAATAGCTATAAAAAACTAAAAAATTATAAAAGCATCACAAAAATATAAATATTTAAAGACCTTATAATTGTTATAATAGCACATTATATATATATTATATAACATTAACTTAGCAATACACTTTAATTATAAAGTAAAGAAATAAAAAAAACATAGCTAGTTAAGCTGCTATAGTTAAAACCTTTTATTTTTAGCCTATAGTAAAGTATAAAGTTTATAGGTCATAAGTTATATAATTAAGCCACTTATATTACTAATTACTATAATACTATAATATAATAACTAATATAATAACTAAACTAATAGCTATACTAATATAATAGCTAATAGCTAATTGCTAATATAATAGTAGCTATATAACTAAAAGCCGTAATTATTACTAGTAATTTTTTATAATAGTATTTTTTTTTATAAAATAAACAACAAAAAATATATTAAGCTAATTAATTAAAATATAAATAAATTATAGTTTTTTTAAATAGGTATTTTGTTATTAAAATTTAGCTTTAAGCAATATAAACTTTTAAGCGTTTAAGCTTAATATAATAATATAATTAAACTATAATATATTTTATAAAACTAATGCTTTTATATAATATATATTAAAGTATGCAATTTAGAAATCTTTTTATTAATAAACTATATAAAGCTTATTAATAGTTATAAATATAATTTTTTAATTAAATAAAAAGTTATAAAACAAATTAATAAAGTGTTTTTAAATAGCTTATTTAAGCTTAAAAATAATATATATAAAATATTTTAAAGCTAATTTAGCTTATATAGCATTATTTTATTAAACAATAAAAATATATTTTTATAACTACTTATATAATATTAATTAACTTTTGTTATATTATTTATTATTAATAATAAATAAATGTTAAAAATTTAAGCAATTAAATTAAATTAATTATATTTTAATTGTTTTAATAAACATAATTATAAAGTTATTATACTTTATATAATAACTAAAATAGTTTATAATATAATGCTTTTTTTATAATTAGTTTAAGCTACTAATATAATATTATTATAATAAAATATTATATGTTAAATTAATTTAATTTGCTTAGCTTTAAGCTTAAGCTTATATAATTTGTTAAATTAATAATAATTTAAAATAATATTAATAATAATTTATATAAAGTTATATTTTAATATATATTATTAGTTATGTTTTAATTATAGCAAAATATGCTATATAAAATATTAAATATAATTATTAAATAAATATTTTAATATTATATTATTAGTTAGTTTATTTAGTTTGCTAAGTTTTTTAATAAATTTTAAAAGTTTTAAAGCTATTAGTTTTTTTAAAAAGCAACTATTAATTAAACTAAAGCTAAAATCGTTAAAAGTTTATAGTTTTATAATAAAGTAAAAAAATAATACTAATTAATAAATTAATAAATAAAGCTTAACTTTTAACTATTTAAGCTTAAAATATTATAATATAATAAAATATTTTAATTATAAAATTAGCACTAAATATAAGCATTACTATAAAAAGCTTTAAGCAATATTATAATTATTTTTTTTAAGTTTTATTAGCAAATAATTTATAAGTATAAATAGTATACATACATATATAAAGTAAACTTTAGCTTAAAAATTAACAAAAGTGCTTTAAACTAAAATATATAAAACGTAAGCTTTAAACCTATAAATATATTTGCACGAGCTCTTAAAGAAAATAGGTTATAGCTTGTAGCAAGCATAGCCCGCTGTTTTATGTTTTTAGTTTAAGGCACCTAAAATAAATTGCAAAGGCTATTATGAAGGCTAATTGCAAAAGCTACTATAAGCATTGCCTTATAAATAGCCTTACACATAGCCTTGCTTAAATAAATGCTTAAGTAAGCATAAATTTATAGTGAGTTTAGTGGTTTATAGCACTATAATTATAGTGAATAATGCCAAGAATTCTGGGTTTTACCCCGCCTCTGGTCTAAATTTTTATTGTCGGAAGTATGTGGTAGTGGCCCACCGTCTACGGATCCTACGGCCCCGACATAATTTCACAATAAGACATTGAAATTTTCCCAATTATACATGGTTTATGTTTGACAGTATCAGCAACTAGATAATACGCCCAAGGCTAGCGCTCCGGTACGAGAGGTGGTCATGAATGCCAATCAAATAAGTATTGTTCTACGCATTTTATATACATCAAACTCCACTGAAGAACAACTGCCGTGATTTTTGGGTCCCTTCTTCCGCCGGCGGAGAGCATGCAGGGGGTTGATTATACCCGCGCTTTGTGATCTTTCACTGCGGGGTTAGGGATCGCAGATTAGCAACATGTTTAAAATGTTGCCGCTCAATCCGGTAAACGTCTATGACTTTTAATACCAATTTTTTTTTTTTTTTCAATTGAAGTATTTGTGACGTGAAGCAAGTATGGCGACCAAAAACGGCCAAAACAGTGAAAGGCCCGCGGAGTCATCATCGACCGGGGATATAAGTGAGCCACAGCATCTCTTCATCGACGGTAACTATACCCCAAGCTCAAACGGCGCGACCTTCCCTGTATATAACCCTATGACGGGTTCGAAACTGTACGACTGCGCATCTGCCACCGAAGATGATTACGAGCGAGCGATTCAATCCGCTTCCGCTGCATTCAAGACATGGTCGCGCGTGGGGCCGTCCGCCAAGCGCATCATCTTCCTGCGCGCGGCGGAAATTTTGGAGAGGTATATGGAGACCGAAGGGCCTGCACTCATGTCAGCGGAAGTATCGGGGACGAGGCACTGGACCAAGGTCAACTCCATCTCGGGCGTAGGCAACCTTCGCGAAGCGGCCAGCCTAGTGTCTCAAATTAAGGGGGAAATCTTGCCAACGGATACGCCTGGTACTACAGTATTGGTAGAGCGGCAGCCTCTTGGGGTCGTATTAGCGATTAGCCCATGGAATGCCCCAGTATGGTGATGTTCTTTACCATGTCCCTAAAAAAGCAGAAAATGTTACTAAGTCTGAGTAGGCGAGTCTGACGGTTCGCGCCATCGCCACGCCATTGATATGTGGGAACACTGTGCTTCTCAAGCCATCTGAGTACTCCCCCAAGAATCAGAATCTCGTGGTTCGCGCGATGATTGAAGCGGGTCTGCCAAAGGGCTGCCTTCACTTTCTTCCTGTCTCTCCAGAACGTACGCCTGCGATAACTGAATTCGCCGTGAAGCACGAGCTGATTCGGCATGTCAACTTCACCGGAAGCGACCGCGTGGGGCGCATCATCGCAGGTTACGCAGCGACGTGTCTCAAACGATGTGTACTAGAGCTAGGAGGGAAAGCTCCCGTCATCATTCTCGAGGATGCAAACATCGATGACGCTGTTGAAGCAGTAGTCTTCGGGTCGCTTGCGAACGCAGGCCAAAGTTAGTCACTGGAGTCTTTTAGTCCCCCCTTTTTAATGTCTTAGAGTCACAAATCTCCTATTCTGAAATATCCTGCTCTTGCTTCTCCAGAAAGCTCCCAAGACTATGAAGACTTCTTACCCCATTCGAAATTTACTGACTCCAACGTTCTAAATTAGTTTGCATGTCGACGGAGCGGGTGCTGCTCCACGAATCGATAGCTGAACCTTTCAAAAAAGCGTTGTTAGCTAGGATTCAAAGCGTCAAAGTTGGAAATCATGAAGAGGACTCTCATGTTTCTATCTCAGGATTATTCACTCCAGCATCGACAAAACGTGTCCAGAGACTTTTGAACAATGCCGTGTCCTCGGGTGCGAAGTTGCTGTGCGGTGATGTGGCAGCCTCCGGGCCAAACTTGACTATCATGGCGCCGCACGTCGTGGATGGTGTGACGCCAACTATGGAGATATTCCAGCGTGAGAGCTTTGGGCCTCTGGTGTGCCTGACAACTTTTGCGACCGACGATGAGGCTATCGCTCTTGCAAACAATAGCGACTATAGTCTCAGCGCAGCGGTTTTTTCTAAGGATATAATGCGAGCTCTCGATATTGCCCGTCAGGTCCGGGCGGGTAGCTGTCATGTCAACAACCCATCCGTATACATTGCGGCTGGAACCCCGAATGGGGGTGTTGGTGGGAGCTCAGGGTACGGCCGGTTTGGGGGGATGGCCGGTGTACTCGAGTTCACCGAGCTCAAGATTATAAGTCTGGGGAAATCCGGCGTCAAATATGCAATTTGAACAGCATAAATCACGGTCATCGCCGATAATTCTCAGTATGTAGAGGTAATCATCGCGTATCTCTACTAAAATTCGAAACAGCATAAGAATTAGCTATAAAAGAACTTTGTCAAGCCCACTCGGCAACTCAACTCGGAACTTCAAGACGCAGCGCAGAGAATAGAACAACAGACTAAATTCTTGATTCTTTAATATTAAAGAGGTATTATATAGAATATTTTTTCTATAACATGCTATGCTTCAAGGTTCACAGAGTTATGGCTAGGATAAGTGGCTAGAGGGACTACATGTCATTTCTTTTGTTTTACCCCTCATTTCAGAACTATGAGCCTCACTAAATACTCACAATTCTTGCTGCCCTAATAAGCCTGTAATACTAGTGGCATAACGCAACAACAACAATGATAATATGCTTTTTTATCTGGCTAAAGGTGTAGTTGTTGTTGTCATTGTTGTTGATAGGGAGCTCTAATGGGTTTATTAAGGAGTTCCCGAGCTGCAACGAGCTTTATTTCGACGGCACCAGAACTTAAGATAGTGAGAAGTTAATCGCTACGTAAATCGTTGACTAAATGAAGCAGATTACAATAGATGCCGATCGAAGTTAGCGGGGTAGTATATAGAGGCTGGCTGAAAGAGTACTGCGTAAGCCGCATCACGCATCATGTGCGTCCGCTTATTCCGTCTATTGGTTAACATTCCTATAAACTCTACTTTTTTTTTGGCCGGGTCTTGCATGTACTGCGTATTATAACAGCGCAGACAGCTGGTCTAGTGTTTGCAAGGTAACGGCGATATTATGTGCTGTAACGCTTTAACGAGCCTATTAGTGCATGCCATTTCAGCTATTGGAGGGATAATGAATGTCATCTTTGTTGCCGGTTGTAGACCCAGTCAAGCTAAAGACGACGGATCAAGGTCCAGAGTGAGGCTGGCCTATTAAATAACATGGTTTAATTCAGCGATCTCATTTTCAAGAAAACGGAGATTGGTAAGGTTGGGTCTGTGAAGGGTAATAATACCTACTGTTGCGATGGTACTATAGAGAACTACTACCGTAAGTACCTACCTAGGTACTTAGCCTTAGGGATTTTAAAGGTCCCCGCCTTGCTAGGTAGTCTTGGCTGCCCTGGCTAGTGGTGTTAACGCTTAAATTATGGGTCACTCACACCGAGCCTCACTACCAGGTACCTAGGGAGAGGGGCAGCAGATACATGTAGTCTCTGGACTTTGACAGCTAATTTGATGGCTACCCTTTTAGATATATCGCACTACTGCTCCACACGGAGAAGTATTTGAAAAAACAGAACAGACCGTATGTTTCACTTATTTATACCTCATTCGCTAAAAGATAAGGGCAACGGTGGCAAGGTGATAAGCCGTCCGAGTTAAGTAGACAAAGTACGACCCAACCGAGTGAAAGGGGTGGTTCCACCTACATGGCCCCCAAACTTCCCCCCCTTTTCACAGAGCTTTCTGCTGGCGAGATCTTCGTTCAGCTCCGAGAAACTCTATTCGCGAGAACAATTTGTTCCCTATAGTCTTAGCCACCTTTCTCCTTACTATTAACTATAAGTAATAATAGATCATTAACTATATTACCTTTGATTCCCTATATTGATCATGACCACGCTACCCTGCCATTCCCGATTGCCTAATGCAAGGTTAATACAGAAATCAACATTTCAGCAGTAGTAGCAGTTTATATAGCCCTGAAATGATTATTTAGGGGTCTCGTGACTCCCACAAAAAAATACTCGAGATCTTTTGCAAGGATTAAATACGGTCGAGGGCGGCTGTTTGCCCATTAGAAGGGGCAAAAATCTTCATGCCTTGGGAGCTGAACATGTCATGTTACCGCCCTCGGTTGCAGTGCCTTATTATTAGTTCTCCCTGCAGGTTGGGGGCTGTACTTGTGATGAACCATATCCAATAGCCATAGCGTGCCTTATCGCCATGCGAGTGGTCCATGCTAGGCTTTAGCGGCCATCCAAACATCATATATAGGTATATAGGGCTCTTCATGCGTCAACACGAGCGGCGCCCTATACAGTTCATTCAGTCACTCATCCGGTCTTCGATTTCCTTTGGCCACAATGCCCAAATCCCTCTGGTTTCTTCGTGTCTTCAACCACACTGAGGACGCACAGTCATATTTCATTCTCTATGGGAACCTTGACACACCACAGCCAGATTCAATCCGAAACGTCATTGTCGTTCCGAAGATAAACACGAAGAGCTCTGGCCCAGTCTTGTTTTTTCCAGGATATTATATTTGGGCCAAGCTCTCCAAATCCGCCAAGGCCGTCTATAAAGAGGTCAATGTCAGCTCAGTTCTGTCTATCGACGTTGTCAATGACGTCCCAGAGATCAGTGGAATCAGTGGCCCTGCACAGCCAGGTTGCTTCTCGATAATTACTAGTAAAACTTTCAATGGTCGGTTTTGATCCACGCCTCATGTAGCTTTGCCTCTCCGTATTTAATCGGCTGATTCACTATACAGGCTATTTTGGCCTTGGTGTGAGGATTGAATCGAAAGGAGTTTGCCCAATTACCACAATCCAGGCCGCTATAGATTCCACATACAGCCTCAAGCCATACAGCAGCTTGGAATTTATTGTGAATAAGAGCGGTTACAATGACGGGGACGAGTTTCGAGAGGACGGGAGTCCGCAGGTTTCGAAAGGCTTGGAGCTTTTAGAAAACAATATGCCAGAGCTCGTCACGCTGGATCACATCACCAATGCTGAACAACTCGATCTTGGGAAAGAAAGTCAAAGAATAGACCGAAACAAGAACATCCTAGAGAAGTCACACGCGTCAACACAGGAAGGGAATCAAACTGCCGAATGGATCCTAGAAGTCATCACTAGCCTCACATCAACTCCACCACATCTATCAAAGGTGCTAGAGAAAATTGTAGGGTTGCGAATAAATCTCGGATGGAGTCCAACCCAGATACAGGATCTGGAGAAGGTTATTGTAGACTACGTCAATCGTACTTCAGATAACCAAAACCTGCTCGACGTAAGTTGTGATGCCTATCCTTCATTTAACCTATTCACTGATGAAAGATGAAGAAACTCTCCGGCGAGCTAAAGAGTTGCCAAGAAGCGGCTGCGAAAAGGGTCCAGGAAGCTCGAGATGGGAAATCATCAGAAGAACAACTATCACAGCAGCTTCAGGAGGCACAAAATGCCCGACGAGTCGTGGAGAAGGAAAAGAACGACGCACTTGGCACGGTCCATGACTATAAGAACCGAATCACCAAGATGCAAAAAGACTATATTAATTTTCTTTCCTGGACCGGCTTCGATTACAAGAGTAAAAGACCGGGCGGATGGACGGCCTTACATGGTGCAGCATTGGTAGATAGTCGGGAGCTTGTCGAATTATTCGTCGGCCTCGGCGCAGACGTTGATGCGAGGACCGATAAGGTTGATTCGACCTATGGGACCTATCAGACGCCATTGCACATTGCAGCTAAAAACGGGGAGCCTGGAATCGCAGCAGGCGCCCTTATCGACGCAAGAGCCCTGGTCGAAGCCCGCGACGGGGGGGGAATGACGCCACTAATAACCGCTATCACCTACGGTAGAATATCTACGATTCGTCATCTCGTAGCCAGAGGCGCGGGCGTAAGTACTCCGAATGATAATGGCGAGACGCCTCTCTCTAAAGCCATCGAGATAAATTCCGAAGAGATCGTCCGGTATCTACTTGATCGAGGCGCAAATATAGAAGCAGGGAGGTCGGGCTATACGCCTCTTATGCTCGCCATTGTGTATCAACGTAAGGAAATGGTCGTGGCTCTAGTCGAGCACGGCGCATATGTCAACGCAAAATCCACAGTTGGCTCACCTCTAAGTCTAGCTTTGCAGGGCAATGACAAGTCGATTGTGGATTTTCTTAGGTCCCGAGGAGCGCGGTAACGAAATTCGGTTCCCCAGGATGTGTCGATCGGTTGGAGAACCATTTTTTAGGGCTGATATATTTACTTCACACGCTGAATGAAAGTGATATCCTCAAATTATCTAAGTCAGCTTTCTGATTACCGTTGAATATATCACCTGCATTGTTTTTACTATTGCTCTTAAGAGCCCTGAAAACTTCACCAAGCTAAGTAATGTAACAACCTGTACAAACAATAGCAATAACGTAAGTACTCGGTATCCTACGGAAGACTCTTGTTCTATAACCTATAATACGAAAAGTAACAAGGTTTCATTTCAATAAGGAGGAGAGTTACTATGCTGCACTTTTTAGTTTAGGGGGTCGGATGTTATTCCTTCAGTTAATGAATTCACCTGCCCTTATGTTTCAAAGCGCGAAAGTGGTAGATAATACACAAACAAGAAATCAAAGCCCCCCAGCAAAGAATTAAACATTCAATGTGTAATTCAGAGAGTTCCCAGCAATTCTAGGGAAGAAGTCGAACGTGAATGTCGTCGCCACGCCGGCTGCGATAACAGCGTCAACCGTCGCTGCAGTAAGGATTAAATTATTTCCATCCCAATTCCATTGTCCGCTATATGTGCCGTAGGCTGCCTGAAGTGGTCCTAGATACTGGGTCCAGTCATCGAATAGGTAAACCCCGTCGTTGCGCAGCATTTTGACGGCTGCAGGCTCGTTGATACCGGCCCATGTAATGGGAATACGAAGGTCGGCACCGGAAATAGCCGTGGATGATGTTAACCCGAGCATTGGCAAATTCCATTGCACGAAATTCACTCCTGCTGTTGCGCCGGCTGAAAAGGTAAGCGTGAGATTCACCTTGCTTCCTGGAGACCCCGATGATGAGAAATAACCGGATAGGAATGAAGACGTAAACGTAATTTCTCCTCCAGACGCAGTATAATCCGTCGACGGGTTAAGTTCTATCCCCTCGTTGGTTGCAATTGACTTCAGGGTGTTCCCATTTAGAGAAATGGAGATTTTCTGTTCAGTAACAGCGTCACCGACCTTGTGAAACACGTATGCGGAACTAGACTGCTCTGGAACTGTTGCATCAGTAGTGAAGTCTGAGAGACTATTACTGATACCAGCAGCAGCATTGAGCAGAATCTCGAGAGACTGCGGATCCTTCCATTGCTTCGTGTTACGGTCGAAGTGATCTAGACCATTATCCCACACTATTACTGCCGTGTCGAGCTCTTTAGCTTTTTGAACTACAACGTCCATGTACTTCCTCCTTGCAGCTGGCTCTGTGTAAATGGGACTTGCATCAAATTCTCCAATTACCAGCGGCACATCGGTAAAGTTAGCACGGATATTTTCAAGATCGCTTTCAATCGCCGTTATATCCGCGTTAGATAGTATGGTTTTCCCCCTATCATGTTGTCAATATACGACTTTTCAGGGAGTCAAAGAAATTCCTACCATGCGCTGAAAATAAAGTCATATGGCGAATAGTAGTGGTACTGCAAGGCCCAGGGATTATCGTATCCTGTGGGAGCCTCGAACCATTGAGATGTCTTGATGCTATCCATGCTAGGGCCAACGAGAGTAACAACTCGTTCCGTGTTAAACCCCCCTGAATTTTTGAGGGCCTCAAGAAATATACCGTTGATCTTGTTCAATTCCGCTGCTTGTTCTTCGGTATTGACGGGCGGCTCGTTGATTGGTTCAAAACCAACCCTAGATGACTTGCAGCCCAGTTTCTCGCCGATTTGAAGCCAGGTTTGATACATTCTTTCTTCGATTGATGTCAAGTTTGCGCCTGCAGCAGATACATCGGCCCACTGCCACGAGTCTATCTACGGTCAGTATTCTGTCGTGCTAGTGTCAGCGTCACTTAGCACACACCATGGTGAACGTTCGTTAGGACATATAGCCCAGCAGTGAGAGCCATGTCGACCACATCTGATACTCGTTGGAGCCAATCCGAATCTATTTCCCATCCAGGCGAAGAGCCCACAAAATGGTCGGCATATGTGACTATATAATAAAGTTAGGAACGATGGTGAGGTTCTGCTTGTTGAATTCCATCATACCCGGTATTCGCACGCTCTTGAAACCGGCAGCTTTGATATCTGCGAATGTCGCAGCTTGTACCGGGGGGTTGTTCCACGACCCTTCATCCGGGATAGCATCTAGAGTGTTGCCAAGATTCCAACCTGGGTTGATAGCGGCAACGTAGTCAGAGGCTGATATTGCTTCAAAGGTGCCGCCGCAATTCACTGCTGCGAGTGTATCTTGTAGCAGCCCGAAGGCATGCACAAGGATAAGGACACTAGTAAACTTCGGCATTGTGGTGGTATCAAAAATCAAGTCTTGATTGACCTTCTTTCTGCTTACATTCGGTAGTTATAGGCGAGCTCGTCAATGCGGCCAACTTTCTTTCATATGAGGCACGTCTTGTCTTCTCGAATGGGGAGTTGGCTAGCTTATAGAGTGAAGACTGTCACTGAGAGTCCCATAATTGGCCTTGGTAAAGTCATGACGGGAGCTCTTTTGTGGAAAATTGAAAGGCCATATTGGTAGAGTTAAGCGACCGTGTCTAATTGAACAGAGCGGGACGCAATACCGAGGATCCGCGTTGCCAAGAAAGGCACCTGTCCTCCATCAATCGAATAGCAATGGCCTGGTGTAAGGTTAAATCGCAGGACTCCGATACGAAATTATAGCGAGCTCCTTCTGCAACAGGAGGCCAAGGATGCTGATCTGGTATTATAAACATGAAATTCCGTAAACGGGGAATGGCCATTTGGTCTCCGTGACTCTTTTCGGCTTAGCACCGGTGACTGCCATTGTGTTGAGCGTTGGAGACGACTGATGGTGGCCCGGGCAGAAATCTGCTGTATCAGTGCCTACCTAGACATGAAAAGTAGAAATAAAATAGTTAGGCATTGACGCATTCTCTCAACGAGGGAGTTCGCGGTTATTATCAGCCTAGAGTTATGTGGATCAGGGGTGAGCAATGACATACTAGACTACTACTAGCAGTATATGCCGTACAATATTTACCTGATTGTACTACCGATCGTAGGGAGCTGGGTTTGAAAATATTATTGTATCTAGAAGTGTGAATAAAAAAGAGAGAGGCTGGAGTTCTATAGTTGCATAGATTCTCGCAGATTTCTATTTCTGACAGTGTATGCTAATGCGTGCCTTAATAGATTAATGATAGCTTAAGGAGATTTCGTCATCGACATTTTTGAGCGGCACCCACGTCACATAGAATATTTTAGGTTACGGTCAGGCTGATGCCTACTACCAGCTTCCATGTTCACAGAAGAGGAGATCGTGAGGCAATTTCTAACCGCTATTGAGAAACTCATTGATAACTTACCACAAGCTTTCTAAATTCTCTCTGTCAAGTCAGACAACCCAGGGTTCGTCAGTACGTGGCGCCATTTCCGCCCCTGCAGTCACTATAGCTGAACTGCCTGGTGTAACGTGTCATAAAGTGATGCACCTTGTGATATCAATTACGCGGAGCAAATAGCGGACTAGGAATGTGGGAACACGATGACGGGGCACCGGTAGTGCCACACACGTGTGAGATAAGGGGCTGAATCCATACCCAGTTGGGCTATATGCCATGCCAATACCGTATCCAATGATATTTGTTACACGATAATCTTGGTGGGACGGATCGTCAGGACCAGGAATTTGCACAAACTTCTTTTCGCTTGGTGGCACTACAAACATCGATGTAAGGGTTATTCACAGGTTTTACAAACCCCCAATCAGTATCTATGGCAACCTTACCTTACAACGCCTCAAACGACACCATGTTCCATTTGACGGTTAGAGAACCCTAGCTGTGGATTTTGTTGACCCTATAAAATAAAGTGACCTGAGCCGGATGTTTGGCTTCAGTTCTAGAGTTCCACCAGGAGCTGAAAAGGGATGCCGGGTATCAAGACCTCAGTTTAACGGCTTCACCAAAAATTATCAGACTATCCTGGTTTTTACAGGGAACGCTACTCATGAGTACTACGGTACACGAGGTCTCGAGCTTTAGCCATAACATCAATAATAGGTTGATGAGCTAGAGGAACTCATTCTCCCAACCAGCATCTTCTATCATGTTGTATCGCTATAAAACACAGGAGAAGCCAACTGCTCGAAAGCCAGTTCCTCTCTATTTATTAAAAAGAGTAGTCCTTATTTCATATTGATAAGTCATCCTATAATTACTCTTCGCTCGGGTGGCAAGATCCAAGCGCCTAAGATGCCTACCGATAATGCATATAAAGTGATGCTCGGAATAAGGCGAGCATACGAAGCGGGTCGGCCACTGTATCCTTCTAATGATATCGAAGATTTGTCACGATTTATTAACGAATACAATGCAAATCCTACCGCTTCCAACACGTATCCCGCTTTGGATTACATTGGCAATCAGCAATGTTGGGAATTCTCTCAGGACCAGTTGCAGTGAGTGACCCCTTTCTTATGAATTGTCGATGATACGTATTATATGCTCGAATTCTATGCTTCTTGTTCGGCTATAAGAATGAGTGCCAGCTCACCTGAAGCAGAACCGCTAAATTAGATCTTTCGCCCATCCAGTGGTTAATCACAATGCAGCTTGTCTGCAGCCACCCTGAGAAGATTCTCACAAGAGCCTTTTCCCTTAAACCGATCCAACCATCCAAAGAATCGACAGGGAATACTTTGCTAGACCGATTCAAGAATAGCCCCAATTTTGAGACTATACGTTGCCCTCGGCAGATTCAGGAACGATTTGAAGATAACCAGTCGGAGTGGGAAGGTTCGAAATATAAAGCCGAAATCAAAACAGCTCTCATCAATGCATTATCTCAATGCTTCGCTCATGACAATCAACCGTTCACGAAAATCTTGGTTATAGGAGCAGGTACCCTCGAGTTAGACATGGCGAATCACTTGGACGATGGGAACAACAACTGGCCATCTATGACACAACATGCATTTGCGTTTGATCTCAAGAAGGCCTTGGATGATTTATCAAGTCATTCTCCCGTTGAACTAGTTTTTCAGGATCCAGAGTATACAGATGTCACTAAAGAGGTCTTGAGACTACAAAAACCGACCATCAAAATAGTTGAGGACGACACACTAGACACTGTATTCGGTGTCGACGACCATACTCTGCTATTTGCAGCAAACTGCACGGATTTCCCGCTGAAGCAAATCGTTGCGGAATATGCAACAGCCAACCCATGTCCGCAGCGTCTGCCCAGGGTTATTATTTGGGAGGAGGGTGTTCATGTTACTTGGGAGGGCATGGAGAAAACGGCTATAGAGGAGTGGGTCAATCTTCAGCCCCTTTTCCTATCAATAGCCGTCTAAGGACCGTTCGCGCTGACTTCAGACTCACAGAAACCTCACGAATTCCGTAGACTCTGCCGACAGGATATTTCGTGACTCTCCCCGGACGAATAGTCTAGAGGAACTGTACAACAAATTCGAATTCCCTACGCCGGAAAAGGGGGATCCAGATCCGTTCGCCACAAACCCAAGGCTTGCTATATACGTACGAAAGTAATCACCCACCCCACATAACGACCCCAAAGAGCAGTACCGCATACTATTAGATTATCCTTTCCCAAATTGATCGCTACGAGGAACGAAGAGGGTGCAAAATTGGCCGTTAGTTTTGAAAATTCTGGTAGCAATGAAAAGGTAAAGAAACGGAGTGTTGTGCCACGGCTATTTCGGGCTTTGTTTTTCTAGCGTACATAGGTAGATGGCGTTAGTTCGGATTCCCCTTGAGCTAGCGTGCAGTCTGCTGTTTGAGCACGACACACATTATCTACGAATTTGACAGCGTAATTGGGGAAATATTGAGAAGGAGACCAGATAGGAAAATTGAAGTTTAAAATGTCGCAAAATTTATTCCGTAGCTAATTATCAGTTATTAAGCTCTTGAATCCCAATTTACTCCGAAGCTCAATTACAACTTATAGTGGACAGATCCCCGCTCGTATTGTAGCTACAGAGGAGACCGCCGCTAAACTCACTGCAACTACGGGGCAGTTAATAGCCCAAACCGAGCCCGCCCGCAGTGCACCGCTACCCCTATTCGAAGGATTGGATCAGGTACTGCATTCTCGTTGTTTGTAAGTATTATAGCTCCTTACTCGATTTATGACGCATTGTCCTACTCGCCCACCTTCGTTATAGCCCTTCCCTTTGTTGCGATCTTACGAATCCGGCATTCTTCGCTATTCCATCCCGAAGTTGCATCTCGACTGCACCTCTAATTGTAAAACGTAGTAACTGTGGCTAACATCACACTCTTGGACCAGGAAGCTTCTATCATATTGGAATTCCATCATGAATGGGCCAAGCAGATCGAAAGATCTGCCCTCTTCGCCATGGGCCGACCGATTTCCAGCACCAAGGTGCATATTCATATCGGAAAATACAAACCATTCCTTCCTTGCGCCGGAGTTTCCGAGGATAGACGATCCAAAGTACTATGATCGAGAACCGCTCTCCAGTGACAAGCCCCCCCAAAACAATGCGGATATTGATAAGATCATGTTCACTGAGAAAATTCAAAGAAAGGAACTATTCAATCTTCAAACATGGCAAGCTGCTTCATTGAATCGGTCTATCCGATTCTCACCGAGTACTGGCTTCATATCAGGGGGCCACCGACCAGCAGATGGGAGAAAGACCGAGTTCTCTTTTGTATTTTCTTTCCCAAATCCCGCAGTATATACGCCAAATGTTCCGTTTGCTGGCTTTCGCGCATGGCCTGGGAATTTGGAGTCCAACGAAGAGGCGCACTTGAGGATTTATCAACGTGAGAGGATCAACGTTGACGAAAAGAAATGGTTCCCCTTTTTGCGTAAAGACAGATGGTTTGACTGGATTCACGTCACTCCGGAGTATGATAGACCCCCTGGGAGAACCTGGAGCGTAGATGATCCGAACATCTGGGAAAATTTGAGTGTGTCCCTCGAGTTGGTACATCGCATGTTAGTGGCACTGATCATAGATAAACACGATGGCGGTAGGTCAATGAACACTTCCTCAATATACTGAATAGAACTAAAGCCGTTGCAGTAAGTAAGACATTGATCATCTAGGGCTCCAGTTCGGTATTCGCCAGTGTGGCTACTGTATGCTCACGATCCCTAGCTCCAAACGATGCTCTATGGCCGCATGGACTATTGGGATAACCATACCGACCATTTCGGCAATCCGCCTTCGCCAGACGCTTCAGTTCTCCTAAGTCTCGCTACAGAGCAGATGATGTCCCGAAATAGAGGGGAGCCTACCTGTAGATGGGATGAAAGTGAGTAACTCAACCGGCAACTATTAGTTGAAGTGAATTTTGCTAAGATTGGTCTATTATAGTCCTTACCAGGACAAGCGAACACTGGGGCCATAGACTCGTCCACCTTCTCTCGTCACTAATATGGAGCTTTCAAGACATAGGCTCGGTCGAAGGCTTCACCCAATCACGACCCTTCCTCAACGGTCGACAGTGGCCATATAACTCGATAATCATTATTAATACACAAGACCTGGAAGTCATGGAAAAAACGAACTTGGCTCTTGAAGAGCGGTGCAAATTGCAGGTCAATTGCGCAATTATAGTAAGTTAGCAGAGGTTACAACCGCCAAAGAGACTGTGTCGTTAACTTAAATATCGGTAGATTTTACATGAACTTATGCATGCGTTACTTGAGGGTCGTTATTTAAATGATGACTATGGTGGAAATATGTTGGACCACAACAGAAGTGGCGAATTCGAGTTCGACGAGCCAGTATGCCTTTAACAACAGACGCTCATTCCACGAATTTGCGACATATTAACTAAGATAATTTAGTACTTAAATGGCGATGGTATTGCCGAGGCCGGACACTACGCAGAACACCTTTTCTTTGGAGGCTGTAACACACCTTACCGTGAGTTCTTCATACCTATAAGTTAAAAAAAAAAAAAAAAAAGTCCTTCCCCGGATACCAAGGCTTTAACGTTTGAAATGACCTCTAACTCCTTGCAGCAAGAGATAGATATCTGCCAATAGCGTCAGTCATTATGGAATGGCCGTGGCCGTGGTATGATGGCGAGTCCGCCCCAAACAGTGCTTTCTTGCAGGATGGTAATATAAACAGAGCATATCATGTGCCTGCGGCCTGGTTCTGCAAGATCATGGCTGAATCATTCTGGAGAGACCCAACTTTCACTAGGAAAAGCGACAACTTCTTCCACAGAAACGCCATATTCGTAATGGAATACGAGACAAGAAGCGGCTATCGGTGTAAACCCAAAGGACCAACCGTCCAAGACTTGAGACTTTTACCATACAAGTATCCTGAAGACGAAAGGGTAGTAGAGGATTGGAATGAAAGAAACCGTATCTGGGAGAATCATCGAGCGTCGTGGTAGTGAGTAGCTCCCGGAAGATTTTTCATCCTACTTCACAACTGTATGAGTTTCTTCTCGGAAATTGATTCTTTAGGAGCTTCCAATACTTCCAGAACTATCTCATATCAAATTTCAATGCGCTTTGCTAATTCGTGGTATCGTAGTCCTAGGGCTAGTAATGAAGTATGTAATCTGTTGCCTCATTGCCACATGTCAGGGAGTATAAGCGATACCATACTACATGGAACATTAGCTCAGATATGATACGTACCATGCTAATTTCTGCGTACTAGTGGGAAGTTACTCTGGTATGATAACTCGAGTTCGCGTTTTCACAGTTATTCATACTAACCGAGCCTATTATTGGAAGTGGAGTGATTTGAACAGTCGGAGACAAATTGCCAGGTTTGCGGATGCTTTCTCGAAAAAAGACTTAACAAAATGTCTTCTAGCTGCGACCGAAATGACATCGCGAGTCCGAGACTCTCGGCGCTCGACATTCATGCGTGATATGCCGGTACAATGTCAGTACGCCGGAGTCTATTGTTTCCGTTCAATCCTTTTTCCCCAAAGGGGCGTTGTATCCGGTGTCTACTCGGAGGCCTCCTACTCTTATTACTCTTTCTCAGAACGCATGTTATCCTTTATTTCATGATAATCGCTAACTCTATATACTGAATAAAGACAAAGAATCTTGCCTTTGGGTATGGTATCTTATCGGTAAGTAGGATTGGTCTAGATCCTAATCTTGAGTTAGAGAAGTATCATGATACTTGTTTAATTAGAGCTGTTCTCCTTCTAACCGCACTATATTAGGACTCCTTATGATGGCATCGATTCCTATCAATTATATGAATCTCAAGCGAGAGTCGGCCTCTAAATTTGAGTGGACTACCGAAATAGCACCCAGTAGAGAGGCTGCGGCTGCAGGTCATGCAAACATGGTACATATTGTTCCTGATAACGTTGATGAAGAGGACGAGGTTAAAATACGTCATCGAAAGTTTTTTAATCAGATCAAACAACCAGATACTGAGATCCATATGCATACACAGCTTGACTATCTGGAATTAATCGATGATGTAATTAATTTAATCACTACAATCAATGGGGTTGTAGAGGCTAAATTCCTGGACGCCATCACGGCCGCAGCAAAGGACCTCGACGCGGATCGACAGAACATAGTTGAAAATTATAGGGTTGGTCATGCTAGCAGATGGGCCTCGGGTTGGTTTTTCAAATATCCAGTGTACGATCCAACTATTGTTTCCTTCGTTGATGGACAATGGGTAGTGCAACCCCGGACAAACCCCTCGCCTTAAAGTACCATGAGATCTAGGATGTGTCCCCAATTGCATGCAGCTGCAGGGAAATGACATGAAGCCGAAATAACTACAATTCATCACGTTAACTAAATGACGGTCCAGTTAGATTTAAATCGGCAATATATTACATCACATTTTCATAATTACCGAGAGACATTGTTGTTGTCTTGTAGCTTGCTTGGACTTCCCTAAAGAGAATATAATGTGCTGTTTAACTATGCCATATATTAAAGAGGTTTGTTTACCTTATTCTTGTTTACTTATCTACACTACCTCGTTTACTTTGATGAAGGATCCTTACAGTCCCTTAATAAACCGCTCTTTTCTTACTTATAGTCTTCTTTTCTCGGGGGATAGAAGACAAAGTAACAATTAGTACTTTTATATACAAACACCGGTCGAGCAGCCACATTCCGCCCGCTGGTGCGCCTTCCGAGTCATATTTACTTGAAAATACATATCTGAGCTCAATTTCTCCATCGAGGACTATTCAAATTTGAATGATATTCTAGGGTGGCCAAGTGTTTGTGCGGCCGCTTGGAATGTGTTCCCGTTACAGGGCTGGAATTCTAAGTGCAAGCGAGGGATGAATAGCTGACTGGTATTCTGGTTTATAAATAGGCTCCTAGCTAACCATTCAGAGCTACCTAAAACTGAAACGTAAGCTACTTATAGAGCCATGGATTCAAGTTCAGCCCTAGCCCACTGTCAGACGGGGCAAGCTCTATTTATCTATATTACAGTGAGACAGTAGGATTGTCGGTCCGTCTATACGGAGTATTCGTCACCAGATATGATGTCATCTCGTGCCTCCGGGGCTCCATCATTCCAACGGTCATGGTTAAGCGAAAAGGGGCATTTCTTGGCACGTCCGAAATAGGAAGGGAGATTTTCTATCTGGCCACACAGCTGACGGACTTTTCAGCCACGCCGTAGCCACAATACCTCGGCCTGCGCATATTGTTATGAACGCAGTTTTCCAAGTCCTACCTCGTCGCGCTCTTATCCTACACTCTTCCGAACGGGTCAATACCGACAGAAAACACCTATCACATCATCTAAGAAGTCAGAATTTCCAGTGTGAGAGGGACCTAGCCTCTTCACTCCGCATGGGGCATCACAATCGTCACTTCGCTGGCGATCGCCACGCGTTGAGTGGCGCTTGGAGCCCTCCAACTAGCAGCGCAAAGTAATCCATACCTAAACTTACTCCAGGCCATTCTGGTATATCTCGTTGCTAGGTAATGGTGCTGATTTATGCATAGTTTCTGCGAGGAAGACTATGACGTAACTAGATATTTTGCCGAGTTCGTCAATACTTTGACCAATTTACTTTATGGTACAGTTGCCCAATCTGCCCCCATGACTATAGACATGAGTGGATTCATTCCTAACCTTCATGAGAATCAATTAGTCTTCTTCGCTCTTCAGTATATGTACGGCCCTGGTAGCCGTGGTGTCCTTTCACCAAAGGTTGACTTCATGTCAATTTCTCTGCTCGTTCTCGGCATTGCCTCGTTCCTGTTTCATGCATCTCTCCGACAAGCTCTTCAGTTTGGGGATGAGCTTGCAATGCTTGGCCTTGTTTGGTCGTTTTTGCAGGGTCTCCTGACAATTCGGCGTTCGTCTATCTACAATCAATTCATCAACATCAGCCTAGCCACCGTCTTCCCCCTCTTCGCGGTGTTCTATGTTTGGACGGGAAAGATCATCTATCACGTCATTGGATTTTCCATTGCACTTGCTTTCATCATATTTCGAGGGGTCTATTTGTTCTATTGGCGAAAACCTGGATTTCCACATGCCAAGGTCGCTGAATGGAGAATTCGGGGGCGGGTGGCTCTCGTTTTAATGGGCATAGCCTACATTCTCTGGAATATAGACCTTGAGTTTTGCGCAGAGCTAAGAAAACTTCGACATGATCTCGGGCTACCTTTGGCTTGGCTTCTTGAGCTGCATGGGTGGTGGCATATTCTCACAGCTATGAGTGCGGCTCGCTTCATGGAAGTCGTGAGAGAAGTCCAACAGCAACTGAAAGAAGAGAAGGAAGAATAGACATACTTGCGAAATTTTAGATAGTCTCGCAATCAAGCTAAGTACCGCTACAGTCAAAATTAGTTACTATAATCAGTAGACAAGAAAATGACGAAGTGCTCTTCAGATAGAAATAAAGCTGTATGTAAGCTAGGAGGAGAATGAGAACCCATTTCCATAGTTATCTTGATCTTCGCTATCCAAAATTTACCATCACGCTTTTGCCACCCTGTTTTCTCCCACCGACGTATAAAGTAAATTCTAATGAGGCACCTGATGGCACCATCTCGAGTTCGTAGATTAGAATCTTCACTCCTGTTTTATTTTTGTAGTTCGGGAGATCTGAGTACAAAACATCGAGGCTGCAGTAGAGAGTGGCGAGTCTCTGCACACTAGGAATTCCTCGTTCTGGCGGCGCCTCGTCATCACATTGAAGAAGGGCGATTGATAGAGTTCCGTTGAATTCCTCTTCCCTAAAAAGGGCGTACCACGAGATGCGGACTGGCTTCATCATAGAAACGACCTGGCCCTGATATCTTCTGCATTAGTCGTACCCGAATGTGTTGAAAATTGAATACAGTAAGAAAATACAGTGACGCTTTGGAGCAGAACATACACGCTTTAAGTACCATTTGGTTTGGTTGTTGGCCATCCATAACCCATTTTTTGTGCACCATACCATATCCTCTTTCAAATGTATGAACGGGTTGAACGGGGAAATGCATATGGTCCCATAGCTAGCTCGAGATACCGTTGATGCGATCACGATCGGCATCTCAGCGCCTCCAAGTTTGTGTTGCTCTAAGAAACCTTTGATAACGGCCCCTCGACATATTGCCGTACGTCTACGAAAATAAGCCTTGGTTATATTCTTATGTGGAGGCTTGGGGAAAGCTCTGTACTCACGGTTTAGCTCCCCTAGACTGAAGCACTGCGATTCCAGCTTTAGAGTGCAATGTCGTCAGATAATCATATAAATACGGACTAGCTCCTAGTCCACCAACAAGAATTATACCCTAATAAACCTCAGTACTGTCAGTCGCCAATAATTGGCATGTCTCGGCCTAATAATGAATCTTACGGTGATGGGTAGGTTCTTCTCGGTAACTTTTCGTATCTGCTCCTTGACCAGGTCTTCGATCTCAGCGAAAACGCTTTCGAACGCTTTTTCGATGTGCTTACTGGTCTATCGTTAGGCGTGGCGGAACCCCTGAAGTACTTATATCTGAACTTACTCGGCAAAGTAGATTCGCCCGTCCTTAATATGAGGTTCTCGTTTCGTGTCGTTTAGACTTTGGACGTCTAGTTCCGCGGGCAGTGAGACAATATACTGTTTCCCTGCCTGTCCAGGCTTGAACTGTGGCTTGATCCCGTATTCCCACTCCTTTTTCATGACATCCCTAAGTCCTATCTTGCTTAAGCTTTTCCACTTGGACGACCCGAGGCGGCCGCTGCATATATGCTCAAATGCCTGGTCGATGAAGATTCCACCGCAGAGCCCCCCTATCGATGCGATGAACATTAACCCTTCTCACTCTCAATCCTCGAAATACACACGCCTGAACCCTTACCTGTTCCTTCTACGGCCTCTTGCAGAACGATTGGCTTTTTACTTTTCACTCTATAGCTGATGAGATCCTAAAACATCAATTAACGAGAGTTCCAATTAAATCTAACAGGTTGCGCTCACCACAGTACCACCGCCTGCGTCGCAGATTATGTAGACATTGCCTTGTCGAACTCCACTGCCTTGCTCAAGGAGAGTCGATAGCGCGGCAGCCTCTGGCTCGGGGACAAATGTCAAGTTCGTTGTTCCTGCCAACCGAGAAACAAGGATACCTGATTTCTTGATGGACTCTTCCATGGCCTGCCGTGCGTATCCCTTCCAGATTGCAGGCACAGTAACGACAATATGGATCGGGAGGGCTTCGACTACACTTACTCCGCGTGCTTTCTCTATCGTCGACATAGTATGCTTCCAGAGCGAACGCAAATAATCAGCAATCAAATCTACGGCCGTTCTACCCGATGTCGCCATCAGATGCCGGGCCCGAACGACAAAGGCAGAATCGCGGAGCTCGGGATCAAGATCCTCGGCGCGGAGCAAGAGAAGCTTAAACCAGCGGAAGGGCTCGATGTCAACAGGAACGTCGTAGCCCCATACTAGCTCCTCGTTATTACCGTACCACAGCTCCGTCGGGACCTTACTTTCCTCACGGCCATTACCTGGCCAGGATACTACGGAGTTAATATTGTGGTTCTCGAAGTCGACCTTTGTTGCCCACGCCACCCCAGAGTAACTATGGCAAAGCAAAATTCAGTGTGGCACTTTATGATATTAAAGGCATTGGTATGTGATGTATACTTACGTGGTTCCGAAGTCAATACCAATAACTAAGCTATCATTAGCCTCGCTGTCATCGTCATCGGCCTTGTCAAGATCTTTCAGTCTATCGTTAAGATTGCTTCTGGATCCGGGCGACATTGTAAATGAAGACCGCACGGGCGTTATGAGATAAGCTGATGTCGCCGCTTCCATAATGATTGCCAAAGCCAGTTTTCGATGACCTAAAGAATATATTAGACTAGTTTCCGCGTTGGTTACTCGTCATTCAGCCGTGAAATAGCCGTCAACCGTAAAGCACTGAGCTTGGCAGTCTCTTCTTTTAATGTTGCATAGATCGTTCACGTATAATAAGGAGCCAACTCTTGAAGGAGATGGCTCCTTTGACTAGGGTTCGACCTCGATTTTCAGGGGGCTATAAGCTTTATCACCCCCAATCCCCCAATTGAGTGATATCCCTAGGAATTGACCTGGGCTATAGTGTAAACTGAAACTTTCTGTGCCTACTAACAAGGCAGACATAAATCCCTGTCTCGCCTCTCCAATCGAAATACTAGACTAACTGGCCACTTTTTCAGCCAGGCAAAGTCCTAGAATTGGGTTACAGTGCTTAATACAGTCAGCCACATTGGTTTCATTAGTCGCCGTGTGATTACCTGCCCACATGTGCAGCCAACAAACCCTCGTGCAGGTCTTCCGTTTTCTCGAGAATTCCAGTGTCTGCTGCCGGGCATCTACCTTGATGATCTCCTCCGTCCTTTCTCGAAATGCTTGACAACAATATCGCTAACGATTTCAATTTCTTCAGAACATGCTATTCTTTAATATTTCTAGGTCGCTCAAAAACCTGATTACCGATAAGACCGCCACGATGGTTTTACAGCAAGAGTCCATAGAGTCAAGCCACAACTTCACGTTCAAGGACTCTGCTCAAAATGGATTGCAGCATGGTTTCATCCTTGAAGACACCGAAACTCAAGAAGATGACCAAATTCTAGCTCCCGAGCCATTGAGGCTATTCAGGTCTAACTCACAGTGTAAAGCACACCCAGTGACAGCAGCATTCCGGGATGAAAATGGATTGAATTCCCGTAGTCGCGAGTTTCCTGGAGACGTTGACAGGCAGTCAACAGATCTCGGAAGGCTCGAGAAGGAGCTACAACAGGAACTGTACGACAAAGATGCTCTTCAAAAGGATCTGGAGGAGACACGGGACAATTTAGAGCGAACTGTTGAGAAACTCCAGAGAGTCGAGAAGCTCTGGAAGAAGACAGCCTCACAATTAGACCAACTGCAGTCTAAAGGGGCAAGAATGCATCAGCTATCTGATAGTGAGGTGATCGGCTTGGTGATGCAGCTACGATACGCGATCCGAAACTTTTCCCTTCAATATTTTGAAGAGAAAGCGCCTCAACAGTCCAGAGAAGCTCCAATTAATAACTTGATTAATTACATGCCTGAGATTTCAGGGCTCCATGATTATCATGACTATCTGTTGTCGGAGACAAAGGGGCCAATCATTATTCAGTCGTTTCTCTGGAGTTTTCTCGTTGGCGAGATATTCGAGAAGTTCTGCTGGGTACCGTCCTTACGGGATTCAGTAGCCAAAGTATACATGGCTTTGCGACCCGGTAGGTCTCATTGGAAATCTCTGAATCTACCTTATGCTAATCATAAGTTGTCTCAGTTTGTAAGGGTGCAGACTATCAAGAAGTGTCGATTCAGCCGGATGCGGAGCAGAAGTTCCAGAATTGGAAGGCTACTACATCAGCTCTAATCTTGAAATCAATGGAAGAGAAGGAGAGCTTGGAAATGAGTTACGACGTGAGGAAGAATTTTGTTTGTAATATTTCCACACGGGTTCTCGATGTTATAAGGCCTTTCGCAAGGAAAGAAGACAAAATATTAGACTCTCTTCAAGTCATAATCGAACAGGCCATTGCTCTTGACGAGAATATCTGCATGCTAGAGGCATCTTTTGACTGGAGGTTCATACATTCAGGTCGCGACGTTCTTTTCAACCCGGAATTCATGGAGATAGACCTGGGGGAAATATTGCCGCGATCAAAAAAGTATGTCGACGTGGTTAGGGCACCAGCACTGGTAAAGCGAGGCAGGCACATAGGGAAGAATCCCTGGAGCGAAGACTGGCTACTGAAGATGAATGTCACATGTGTTCCGTTATCTCGGACATAAGTTCAGGTAAGTCTTGAGGTTTCCCACCTACTTTACCAACCTCTTACCCGGGGTCTGCATTTTCTGACAAAAAACACAGTGATAGGTGTAAAGATTGAAGCCCTCAGCTTGCAGACTCCTGTAATGACACGCTTTGCCACTATTTAATATGGCGCAAGGGAAGAAACATGACACACAATGTAATTAAGCCTTTTAAGTAGTAGTCCACTTGTGTATCATGTATTCTAGAGTACTAATGCTATTCCAACTCTAAGAACAGGCGAAAGTGATCGCTCACACTATCACACTTGACTTCATATGCCTCTATTTACTTGTCATTGATAGCCGAGCTAGCATATACATTATGAAGAAAAGACATAGCACCATCAATATGCGTCCCCATATCATGAAGTTTAAGATTTTTCCTGTATGGACGGGGTGCTTCCCCAGCCTCGCGAAGAGAATCTATCGATCACTGACGTGACAGGCTAAGGTCCTGAAGGCCCATGTTTCAGGGGCACAAACTGGAGGACAATTCCTTTTTGATTCGTTGATTTTTTTAATGTCAGGTCTATATATAGCTCTACGGTAATGAATATCTATTGATGTAGGTCGTGAACTAGGACAAGTGAATGACATGCGAACGGCCTCCGACTAACTGTCTATCTTTGACAATACGAGCCGGCCATGGCCCGGCCACTCCTGTAACAAGCATAAGCACTCCTCGTTTTACCTGCCGCTTTCCTAGATCTGTGATACAGGTGTTCGCCTATGCTCTGACCTATCGTAGCCGCTGTGATACCACACATGGGCTGCCTCTAATCTGCAATATCCAGGATCAGTTATGCCTACCCAAAGAACAGGTGAGCTTAAAAGAGGAATTCACTGCCGTTCTTAGGGGTGTTGGCGAGACACACGAACTGAGCCCCGAAAGGGGCAATCGGTAATAGGCCTTTTCTTTACTGTTGGTGGGGCGTAGAGCCCTTGCTGCATATCACATCTGACCCATTATCCAAACCCACGGGACAGAATGAAGACAAGGGTGGATGAAAGCTCTCCTGTGTCTGGATAGGCAGAATTTGGAGGCATTCGTGGTTTTATTGTCGTGTATTATAAGAAATATGTAGGGCACTCTTAGACACGAGGCGAATTAAACTCATGTATCACTCAACTATCTCCATCCTTCCCTAGGAAGTCTAGCCGCTCAGTGAACTTTGAACTTAGGCTCCTGTCTTTTTGTACTATCTTCTCTTTGTTACCACGAGACCTTGCAATTACATTATCCATAATGGGAGACGCGGGAGAACACTCCATCTCTCTCGATGCATTGACACTGAGCGAACTCAATAGCTCCGCGTCAGAGGCCTTACTTGACACCATCGACAGTCTACGGGAGCTCCAAGTTGGTGAGATCGTGAACTTACCTCAAATTATCGTGGTCGGCGACCAATCCTCCGGCAAGAGTTCCGTCTTGGAAGCTATTTCCGGCCTGTCCTTTCCCACCAAGGGTGACGTCTGCACCCGCTTTGCCACGGAGCTGGTGATTCGACGTGCCCCAGAGACCAAGATTGATGTCAGAATCATTCCTGCCGACTCCGGCTCCGCTCTACAGTTCCATCGAATCATCTTCGATAAGGATACTCTATCCGAAATTATAAGTGAGGCAACAAGTAAAATGGGAATCCGTCTGGGTAGCACCAAAGGATTCTCGCGAGATGTGCTGCGCATAGAACTCACTGGGCCAAATGTTGTTTCCCTTACACTTGTCGACTTGCCAGGCTTCTTTCATTCAGCTACAGAGGAGCAAACGCGAGAAGACAAGAAAACTGTAAGACGGATTGCTAACCACTACATGATGCAACCGAAAAGCATCATTTTGGCCGTCGTAGCTGCGAACAACAACCTTGCCAACCAGAAGGTCGTTGACGCGGCGATGGAGCACGATCCAAGCAGGGAGCGCACTCTCGGTGTGATCACCAAGCCTGACCTCACGGTCCAGGGGTCACAAGACGAAAAGAAATGTTTACAGCTCGCCAAAAACCAAGAGAGTGTGCACAAATTGAAGTTGGGCTGGCACGTCCTACGTAATCGACCTGAGGGTAGGGAGCGAATAAGTTCGGCGGTGCGAAATGCCGAAGAAGAGGATTTCTTCAAAACAGGCGCATGGGCCAGCATCTCCTCCGGTAACCGCGGTATCGCGTCCTTGCAGAGAAAGCTTAGTAGGATGCTTCTCGAGCACATCCAGAAGACCCTTCCTAGCTTGGTGCAAGAGATTGAGACCAAACTATCTGCTCGTCATCACGCTCTGGAGAAACTTGGTAGGCCCCGAGAAGAGACTAAGGACCTACGGGCATATCTTCTCGATATCGCAGACAAGTTTCAAAGGCTGGCGCGTGATGGCGTGGAAGGACGATACAGTAACGAGTTCTTTGGTGACCTCTACAATAACGACGAGACCTATAAGTTACGGGCTCGGATTAGGAAGCTTAACAGTGCTTTCTACGTGACGCTAGTCACGAAGGGAGCAGATCGAAAGATCATCTGGGACGATGATAGACTTCAGTTTCAGAATGACACCATTACCTATATAAGGGATAAAGACGTTCCAGAACATCTGCAATCATATCTGAATCTTTTTGATCAATTTCCCGAGCCCAGATCTGTCTTCCAGGGAGAGCTCCACCAAGAACTCGAAAAGTTGGCGGCAGCCAACCAAGGAACAGAGTATCCTGGCCTACCTAACAGCAACTTAGGCTTCCAGCTCCTTAGGACGCAAGTCCGACCATGGAGTGGCATTGCCGACTTTTACCTGGAGCAGCTGCTGAGCTACGCCAGACGTTTCGTAGAAGACTTATTCATTCACATCATCGGAGCCGACGACCAGACTACCAACGCTATATCGATTAGCTACGTAGACTCGTTCTTCGAGAACAAGCACGATGTGATGAGAGATAAATTGGAAGAGATCTTTCGGCCACATGCAAAAGCCTACTATCCTCCGATTGACGAGGATTTCCACAGGACACTCTTACCAGGGACGATAGCACGAGAGGCAGAGCGCGTTGCAAACTTACTCGAGGAAAACTTCCCGGCGGTATTTACTGATAGGGGAGGTAGAGGTCTTACTCGCGAACAGGTAGAGGAGACCTTTGGAAATGTTGAGAATACGCGGGTCAGTGAATTTGGTATCGAGAAAATCGTTGACATGATGGAGACGCACTTCCAGGTATGAGCAGCGAACTCCCCCCCCCCTTCTCACCTCTCTAGCCCAATACTAACGTATACTACTAGATATCTCTAAAAATATTCGCTCACAACGTGGTGAATCTGGTAGCCGAAAACTGTCTCATTTCTGATCTCCACACCATCTTAACACCGTCAATAGTCGGTCAGATGAGTAAAGATCGCCTAATAGAGCTAGCATCTGAGTCTGAAGATATCCGGGAGAAGAGGCAGGTCCTTCAACACGAGATCGATATCCTAAGGGAGGGCTTGACGAAATGTCGGTTATCTCGTCCTCTGCAGAGACTAGGTGCGTCTGCTTAAGTACGGCCTTCGGCCAAATAGCACATTGGTGGCTGACCGTCAATTCACATGTCTAATACCCTGTATTTTATACCTACTATGCTACGTCTAGGATTTAGTTCATTAATTATTTCTTAGTGTATGAGCAGCTAGCAAGCTAATACCAAGGAACCTAAGAATGAATACATAGTGTGAATGTTGTGTTTTCAGAATACTTCTTTCTAGATTTTATAATCGTATAGAACGGGACTTATATTCTCATGCTCCTTTCAAAATTACCAAGTCCTCTGACTTGTTGTTCAAGGCTGGACTTGTATAGACGACCATTGTAGCTGTGTACTACCCCTATATTCAATTACAAAACTTTGATCATACTTAGACAGTCTAGCTACAACTCACTCGAGCAATGAAACTATGGTAAACTCATCCGTACTCTAAATACAAGAAAATAAGCTATAGCTTACGTATCTAAGTATTAACTTTAATTAAGCTTTAAGAAGTAAAACGATTAACAGAAACGCAATTAATTAAAGTAAATACAGTACATCTAGTAACTTGCTTATAGCCCATTTAGTGGTTGATTATAGCGCTCTTATAGTGGTTCACTATCCTTCCGAAATTCACTAGCCTTCTGAATTGAGCTCCCTATAATTACTGCTGCAGCAGCTAGGAATGAAACTACAAACCAATCAGTAACATACCTAATGAGAAGCAATCGCGCGTTCGTTGATAGATGATCGCCTGCTGTTGAGCGTGCAGTATCCCAAAATATCCAAAATATCCCATCATTCCCTTGTTCTACCACTTGCCTAAAGCCCCTCTATCATGGCGCCACGGATCACCAGTTGGGAAGAATTGCTTTGGGTGTCTGAAGAAGTCGACGAGGACACCGGGGACTTCCAATATACCATGTTCGCGACAGTGGAGGACGACACGATATACTACGGTCAATTAAACAAGCCAAAGGCGAACATCTCATTCGAGGAGGCCACCAACTCGCTGGCGCAAATTCCCGACGAGGAAATCTTTCCCCGATGGCCCCAGCATAATATCACTCTCACCAAGGCCCCTGAAAAACTTCCACCCAACGTTTTCGTCAAGCGGCCCAGGCTAGCGTTATACGACGTCTTTCTAAAGCACAAAGTTGTACATCTGCTCCCCAAGGCATTGGTAGAAGAGGCAGAAGCAATGGAAGTGCTCAAGACCCACCCTCACCCGAATATCGTCGGATACCATGGCTGTCATGTGCGACGGGGCTATATCACCGGACTCGTGCTCGACCGACATCCCCATACCTTAAACAGCTACCTAAAGAGCGGCCACGCTCTCCAAGACAAAGAGCTCTTCATAGAATCGCTGGAGTCGGCAATCCATCACATACACTCACTTGGCTGGGCCCATAACGACCTTAACCCAACAAACGTCCTCGTGGCAGGGGACGGAACGCCTGTTCTAATCGACTTCGGCTCGGCTCGTAGAATTGGGGACAAGTTGTCAACGAGTCGAGGCACGAAAGGTTGGATCGATTGCGAGATGAAGGACTATACGACCTCAGAAACGCGACACGACACTTCAGCTCTCGCCAAGATTCGCACATGGATGGATAAGCCAACATTCGAAGACTAAATAGCTTAGCTGTTAGTTACATTTGGGAGTTGGCAGTTAGCAGCTTTGTATTATATCAATACATAACTCGGATCACGTGACACGGATTGGGGATTTAGGTTGAGAAGATGAAACTGAGTGACAACACGCATGCATCTGATAATAGAGGCATTGAAACCGCCTATAAGAGGTACAAGTTAATTTACGGAGAATTGATCATCAGAGTTCCTAGCTGTACTTAGGCTGATTCATAACCAGGTGCAGTACAAAAACGATATCATCAAAGAAAGCCTGCTTGATACTGGCACTATTTATAATTGTTCATATACATAAATGATGCACACTTGCCAGCTAGAAGACGTTGAAGCACACGGAGGCTATTTGCCACGGACATCCCAGAGACATAGACATGTAATGCAATCCGTTTCAAACTGGCTGTTTCCAATTATTCCAGCTCATGGCACCTTCGCCTCTCCCTTATGCAGACTAAAAAGGCCCGATGAAATCCAAAAAATGACTAAATAAAAGGGACTACAGGCCACGAGAGCGAAGGATTGACGCCATCCAAATGGGCTTAATGCTACATGAAACTCCAGAGATATGATTGATGCTTGCCTGTGTTGTTCATTTCAGTCGTTATAGTCAGCCCATACTTTCGAACCACCGCCGCGAGAGCGTGTTGACTTTTTGTATAGTTATGGGTCCGTGGGCCTATGCCAATTTTCCCTGCAAATGCATATACTGGGGAATAACGTGAGAGAAATCGCGCGCTCCTATCGACTCCTATTGGGAAGCGCGGACAATTCAGTCTTCAAATCGAAATGTTAAGCGGGCAAATCATAAGAAGAGACTACGCTCGGCATGTCCGCCAGCTTCAGTGCCCTGAGCTTCCTCGCCGTGGCTTTGGAGCTTCAGGGCTGTGGGGAAGTAGAAGGCGGCTACGGCAATAGCGATATACGTAATAATGCAAAGAAAGCCCTCGAGGTAGTCGGATTTCTGGTCGCGAAGATAATTGCCCACAGTGACTGCGTGCGTAGAATGTGTTAGTCGAGATCTACAACTTCAGTTTTATAGAACCTGCAAGGCTATTCAAGAAAAGTAGACTAAGGGATCGGGTATAGGAGGTTTTAATACGCACTAATTGCAAGGATAAGAATGGCGATTTCGAATATCTCAAAGCTGAGAGCGAGAGGGAGGTTGCGGCCCCAGGCGACGATGACGACAAGCGGCGCGTTCAACATGGCGGTCTGAATGGTAGAGCCGATGCAGTGCGAGAGGGCGAAGTTGATTTGGTTGTCCCAGGCCTCGTCGAGAGCCGTTAGGTGCTCGGCGGCTTTCTCGACCAGCGGAACGAGGATCAAACCCATGAACGGATCCGAGATCCTGCTTTCCTCTACCACCGGTTCGATCTCGTGAACAAGCGCGAGCGCGATGAGGGTCACGAGAGCAACGGAGACAATGAGTGAAATGATGCATTCAGTTAGTGTAAGTTTGTCCCTAGCTTTATCCTTGTGCTTGTCAAGATCCCGGTGCTCATCATGCTCGAAGATCGCGTCATAAATACCGTGGTGGGTGCGCATTTGGAACCAGACAAAGACGATGTAGGCAATTAGCAAGAGCACAGAGACGACACGTGATATCTGTGTTGTTCTGTTGTCGAGATCTTGCAATGTGATACCGTAATCGTCGATATTAAGGGAGATGCTGTGCTGAAAGATAGTGGGAATTGCGAGGCCGAGCCCACTGGTCACCGTTAGTTTACCAGGACAAAAGTAGAAGGGGGAGGGAGGAGCTCGCACGCCATGAGAAGCAATCCAGTCCCGACTTCACTAAGCGCAGAGTCAAACGTCGCCGTCTCACGCCGTAGGCCAGCCGCAAAGAAGCACAATCCCAGGCATAAGAGCATAGTAGCTAGTATAGAGCCTAGGATAGCAGCTCGGATAATGTAATACTTGGTGTCATCTGCTGTGCTGAACAGCAGCACAAGAAAGAGGACAATCTCGACGATGGAACCAATCCTATCACACTATCAGCGTCCTTGCCGGTCGGTTAGGGCGAGAGCCGGGCCATCATATACGCACGTTGTCTCGGTCAACACACCGAGCATATGGGGCATCTTCGCAGCGAGTTCGGCACCGGCAAAACCAATCAGATTGGCACAGGGCACCATTGCGATGTAGGCGAGACTGAATCGGAGGGTAGAAGGACCGGTTTGCGTATAATAGACGGCGAGGGCAGCGGGTACGAAAGGCCATAGGATGTTGACGGCCCGCGCTACGCGACTCGACGATGTCCATATTATCTTCAAGAACTGTATGGGATGCAGGCCGCTCCGGCCGCTCTCCCCCGATGACTTGACACGAAATAGACGGCTGGGCAGCCGATGATCACCGCTTGCATCGATCTCGGCGACATCCTGGCGAGAGTGTGGTAGGGCAGCATCGCGCGAACCTTGGGGGGACACACCTTGGAGGGCCACCGGCGAGTGCTTCTCCTGGGCAACATCGCCGCCGGTTTCCACTCCGGCCATCTTCGACCTGACGACGAATAGCGAGTGTAGGGGGCTCTTATAAGGCACAAGTAATTCCGAATATGTAAGAAGAGAGAATTGGTATAAACAGCAGACAGGCGTTGTTGTAGTCGACGAAGGTGTAAAGGTATGACGATGGAGGCATGCACAGAACGGAAATATAAGTTGGGTCTTTTTTTTCATGGGTAAGGTACTTTACCAGAGTGTCTCAGAGGGAGGTGTGGCTTTACTACAAGAGTGATCTGCAAAGAGGGAGCCAGCCATATCAACAAGGGCCAAGGTACGCTATTATTGTGGTGTACGGCAAGTCATCTGCAAGCATGATGATACTTACCTACTACAGTAGTACCTACTAATGCTGAGCATTGTTTGTGTCAGACATAGATTATACATACCCGTGACATTATTCATTGGGTGTGCATACACCGTCATATATTATCCATACATTAGGTACGTGGTAAACGGGACCTAACATAGGTAGTAAGTAGAATCCATGTATACTTGGCTACCTACCTAAGCTTGTACTACAGTGTGAGTTGGATGGAGGATGCTCCGAAGCGTGTCTGCAGCTGGTTGGTCACCAGCCATGACAAAAGAAATCAGCCCTTCAATACCAAGACCGTACCGAGTCATTTCTAGGCGTGTTTTAGGATTGAAACAGGGGTACCAACTACGATAATTGCCACCTACTGACAGACGTGGACTGTATACACACTGTAATACAGACAACGCGCAACCACCCACTACAGACGTTGCCCCTGCCTTCTTCAACAAAGGCTGCATACTGTTGTCGATAGTTCATACAGTAGGTAGTAGGTTGAGGGCGACCATAGAAATATCATGATATACAAATGCAAAGTTCTGTAGTATCAAGCTACGCGTACCTCGTCTGGGTAGTCTCATCCATCGGTGCACTTGGCAAAACCGCTAACACCTTGGCTTCTGAATTTCATAGAATTCCTGTTTCATACGATGACGATGTGCACCGACCTCTTTCCAGCCAGAAAAAAAACAATAGCAGCACCTAGCCCCAAGCAAATGAGCAGGCAGCAGAGAATCGACTTCATGACACGCACAGCGATGAAAGTAGCATCACGACGCTATAATGGAGGTTGCAATTGCCCTCACACGGTACTATACAAATTTACCCAATTATTATATGCATGTGCTTTCGGTGCCTATAGGTCAACACAGAAAGGGGGAAAAACCAAAGACCAACACCTGTTTAATTGTAACACCTCCTGCCAAATGCATCCCAGCTGTGCTAACGGCCCATTATTGCATTGCAAGGATATGTAACCCGGCAGTCCATGCTTGGGCGGAATCGTGCTCCGAGTCTAATGAGCAAAATGACTGGACCGTCTAGATCCCGTTTACAACTGTCCAGAGAGCAGTGCCTCAGTTGCTATAAAACTAATTAGTAAAGTCTTCAAGCCAGTTGTATCAAGCTCATGCTTACCGCTGTTTATATACGCCCGTCTAGATTCAAGCGGGACATTAAATCTCCTTTCCAATTCCTGTTTGATGCCTTTCTTGGTGACTGTCATCAGATCCGCCGTCCGCAAAATCTCACGAATTTCAGCCAGGAGAGCATCGTCGCTAGGCATAGACGCCATATCCACCATTTCCGTCTCGCCATGGTTGCCGAAGAATTGTGAGCCTCCAAACTGACTCATCCTATTGTCGGTCGGAGCAAATGACATGCGGCTAAAATTGCCAGCATTCTTGATGTCGTATGGGGGAACAATCCCCACCGTTGAACCAGCGCGAGACTGAGCATGATAGTACTCGGATGCGGCAGCATTCATGCCTGGCTTCGTGGCATAGCTAAAACCGCTGACCTCAGAATGAGTATCTTCCTTGGAAGTCTGCGCATCCCACAGTTCAGCCTGGTACTCCTCCCACCTCTTCCGAGGGATCGAGGCAGGATCAAATTTGCCCTCATCAGAAATGACAACCTTCTTGCCTTTCTCACCAGCGACCACACGGGTATTTCCCCAGTTGAAGTCATCCATGTTCCAAAAGGCATAGAGAGGTAGACCGAAGGAAAAGACAGGAATGGCCAAGATATACAGAATTAACCAGCCAACCATCTCCCATCGCCTACGTAGGATGAAAATGATGGCTTGCAATCCGTAAATCGCACCAAGCAAGATGAAGGCAGTGAGTGGAATGATAGTGCTGGAGGTACCAACGAGAACAAGGAGATAGACAATGTAGGCGAGGGTTACTGGCTGCACCACAGTTGATAGGAGATCGATAAACACTATGAAGCGCATACTGAAGCAGCAGAAACCGCAAAGTTGTGACATGGGAACAAGTTCCATGAGATTGTGTACCGTAGAATTGATCCAACGACGTCGCTGGGACATGAACACCTGCCAGGTATCCGGAGCGATGGTCCATGCCTTAGCTGGGAAGATGTATTTGGTCTTATACTTCGAATGGTACTTTAGGAGGAGCGTCGTTAGGTATCGATCCTCGCCTAGATGCAAGAGGTTCTTCATATGTAAAGTGTCCACGCGGATCGTAGCATAATCGTCTATGATCTCACGGCTAACAAACAACGGCTTCCCAGATTCAGCAGCGCGAATGCGGTACATAGAGAAACAACCTGGCAGACAAGTGACACTACCGAACAAGCTTTCAAAAGCCTTAGACAGGTTATGAGAGATATAGTACTCGTAAACCTGGATCATTGTGATGAACGAAGCTTTAGAATTTGTTAGGGCCGTCTCGCCACAGCAGGCAATCAAGCGAGTGTCGTCGAGGAACGCAGCAACCATACGAGTGGCAGCATCTGGGGCGACGACGGTATCAGCGTCGATTTGAAGCATGTACTCGTAGAAGGTGGGGTTAACACCAATGACATTGCGGATTTGGTGGTACATTTCTAGTTCAAGAGGACTCATCGGCAGATTGTAGTGGACGCGGTTGAGGAAACGCATAAGAACCATTTGTGAATCGCGCTTCCCGCGATTACCGGGGCGAGAGACTTCTGAAGGCTTGCCAACCTTGACAACAACCAGAAAGGGGACGATATGACCTTGGACTTCGTATAGACCAGAATAGACCTTGCCCATATTGTGTTGCTTGAGGCCTTCACCGAGCGACTCGAAGCTGAGGGGTTCAGGATCTACGGTCTCCGATACACCAAGAATATCCAGCACAATACGCGGTGTTGGGCGATCGTTGCCTTGTCCAATAATCATTCCGTCACAGATTATTACCAAAAGTTTGCGTTTATCATCGTACCGCATGCGAGCAGCAGAGTCAATAGCTCGGCGAAGCGAGTCTTCATCTTCCGTATAAGCTGGGATTTGACACATGACGAACTTGTCGATATCCTCTGGCATGTTTTTGCCCCCAAACTGAAGGGCAGCAAGAAACTTGAAGCCAATAATGCTAACAAGAATGATCGAGACAGCGAGGACAAGATATTGCGCAAATTGACATTTTGTAGAGTTTCGAGTGTCGACGTCGCCAACATAGAAAAGATTATCTAGGCAAAGTTGCATACGGGCACGCAACGCATCGTCCATGGGAGACCGATTCCATAACTCCGTCAAATCGGTGCCAGCCTTGTCTGAGAACAGGGTCAAGACCGTGTCATCCATAAAATTAGCAACGTCGGGATCAGTGGGCTTCTCTGCGCCTGCAGGCACCATAATAGGGCGACCGCCAAGCATATACTTTGTCAGGTCGTAAACTCGACCATTCAGGATAGCAATTTGGTTTTGTTTTGTCGCTAGGGTCTTGACATATTGTGCTGAGTATCCTATGGTTCCCTTCTTCCAGCTACTTTTTAGAACTTCCATTCTCTCATAAAACCAATCCGGCTGGTATAGAGTGGTGTAGTATCGATAGTCATGGTAGTTGGCGTTTATATCTCCAGAACTGATTATATTAGCCGTGCCACTCACGTTGGCTGACTTGTAGTCCAGCGTCACGGAGGGATCAACTTGGCCATTTTTACCCTGACAGAGAGCCGAGACTTGAACAGGGAACAAAGACGTAATGTCCATACCACCATAGTTGGTAAGTTTTGTGGTTGTAATATAGGGTGGGTAGTGATGCGGAGCATAGGATGTGATGTCGAAAACTTGACCACGAATTGAGGCGTATGCTTTGTTACCGTTTTTACCATCAAACGCTTGCAATTCTGCGGCACTGAATACGTACTGCTTGGGGCAGATGAGCATCGGAAAGACGACAACGAAGAAGATAGCAAAGAGACAACTGAACCAAATGATAAAGTTGATGGCCAGCTTCTCTCGCCAAGCCATCCGCACATCTTTACGTTGCATTCGTCCGACCCAGCGTATGAGGAAATCAGGGACGAACCAAGTAAGCATGTATACGATGAATATCCAGCGTTTGCGACTGGGGCTGTCCCTGTATTCCTCAACTTCGACCAACGACTTTTCATTACCACGTTCAGCCATTTGCTCGCGAGTATCGAAATTCTTGAACATGTCACCACCACCAAAAGCGGATGCACCGGCCTCAGAACGTGTATCAATATCACCGCTACCGAAGTAGCCCCCACGAGGTTTGTCGCTGTATTGTGGTGTGTTACCAATCGATACAAGCCGCTCCTTGGAGGCACCGAACGGTAGGTCGCCTCCAGGCGTGGAACCATCACCCTGATCGGACGCGTATCGGCCAGACGCAGAGGTACCGTCGCCTAAGGATGTTATTTCTAACCAGCAGCGTTCGCTTAGGAAAATGCCAGTTGATCCAATATGAGCCTCGTGGGTTGGCCATTGCCTATTCTGCACAACAGCTTCAACTTTCTCCCGCTCGCCCCCCACGAAGATCGTCTCAGCATCAGCAAGGCCAAGAAACTCGCCGAATGGTAGGAAAACACTAAAATCAGCGGATCTTAAACGTTGGCTGATCTCCGCTATGCCGAAGGTCTGTACCTGCGATCGAACGCATTTGCTATCAAATTGATTCGCAATGCGTCTATCATTTGGCTTCAAGCAGAACACGAAGTAATTATTTGTATTGGGAGCCGTGATAGCTTGCTTGACGTTCTCCAAAGCCGATAAGAATTGGCCTGATGCACCTTGCTCTGACTGGCGCATGCTCTTACTTGGACCCTCCCTCGACCGGCTCTGACCTCTAGCATCGCCAGCATCACTGTCCATGTCATCGAAAGATTCTTCACGTAATCTCCGTGACCTCATAGCTCGACCACCTTTTCTAGACATGACGCTAGGCGCCCTCATGGGCTTTGAGCTCACAGAAGCTTGCATGACGGTAGTTTTCTCGTGTGGATGCATTACTGTCTGTAGAGCTTCTTGACCAAAAAGTCGCGTGACGAATTCGCTCTTGCTCGAGTTTATAAGATTCATGAGGTCGCCAGAAATGACCTCGCCGTTTTCCTCAACCAGACCCTTAATCGGATAATCGACTTCACCTGCGAAGTGTCTGACAGTGAAGGTGGCTGCTGTATTTTCAGACAAAAAGTTGCTGCCAGGGAGTCTTGCCGTCGCAGAGCCTACAGTAATTGCGGGGTTTTTGCCCTCAAATCGTTTCCTCAAACTCTCTAGAAGCTGCATGTCCGTACGGTGACGACGAGTTTGATCATCTAGGATACTGAGTAACCCATTTGTGGGTTTCAATAGGCCCTTAACAGCATCCGAGTTGTCAAAATAGCTCGTAGCAGGCACGGTAACTTCTTCGGTATCTAGCATGTCTGCCTTTCGGTCAAAGAAGTTCTGCAAAGTGAGATTATAGAGTGATTCCATAGCAGCATTGTTGAGCAGCTGATCAAGCGCAGAGCCAGTAGATGTTTGCTGAGAAAACCCCGGGAAATCAATAATATCGATTGTATTGGCGATAGACTCTTCCGCAGCACAGATTTTTTGATTAATACTCTCAATCACGTAGGCAACTAGCAGAGAATAAAGCGTCCGAGCGAGTTCGTCAGCGTTAGCGCGGGCTCCCTGGGGGTCCAGCATGACCGTGACTCTCTCACGGTGAATCATCTTGGTCTTGTAGCCCATGGTATTCTGTAGATCTTGGGAGCTAACTCCTAGAAACGCAGCAATGATGCCTAATACATCTTTGTTTCGGGCTGCTGTCACGGTTTGAGCACCTTCGTGCGAGAATCCACCGCTATCATCAGCAGTTGCCTGAGTATTTGCGCAAACCTCGAATTCAAGCTGTCCAATGTGCAGGATACAAGCCAATATTTGGCATATTTCGGCGATTTCGCTTCGGGGAAATTCCAACTTTCGAAGGGCAGTCTTAAATAGCTGAAATCCTTCAGCATCATTTACACCGACTTTGAGCTGTGTCGGATGACCCAGATATTTCCATCGCTTCTGTCCGGCGGAATCTCTTGGAGTGTCAATGCCGAGATGCGTCTTTTCAGCATCACTAGTACCGGCAAGAAGATAGTAGAGTACGTGGAAGTTTCGTTCCCCTGTCGGCACTGCCGTAATCCTGCTTCGCTCGAGCCTATGATCCAAGAGTTTACCACCGATGAGGATAGGGTTAGTTGTGGACGCTGTGTCGTATTGAAGCTCATAAAACAGACCAGCCTTCGATGCAGTCGGAGTTGTGGCAGTTTTGGTTGTTGTTAGTGAATCGAAAACATAGGCTGCTAGGGAAACCTTGCTCGACAGCGGAGTAGAAGACTTGTTTAAAAGCGATGTGAGGAGATGGGATCGTATAGTTGTTTTCCCGGAGCCTGATTCACCCCTGATGAGATAATGATTAGCATGATTCCTATCAGCATCATCCTATGTGACGACAATAAAATGCAAACGCACAAAAAAAGCACTGTCTGGTTCTCAGATCGATGGCCCATCCTGAGGAAAGCCCGGTCGGCTATATCCTCGGCGCCAGCCATGGCGCTCCCCTCCTTGCCTCCATCGAGACCCTTGGTCGAGGACGTATAGGTATTGAGAGATATGAGGGCATGGGATGAGAGTCTCGCCGTCGGAATAGACACATGGAAGCGGCTGGCCAGATGTGCGGTCAAGTGAGTGTCGGACTGGAGATGGGCGGGAAGCGATGGCAACGACGGTTGGGTATGGGCTCCTCCACTGCCACCCATGGGGGGGAGGTGCATAGCCATGATGGATTCAAGCCAGCAGGCTGGCAATCACTTCGAGGAAAAGACTTGATGGCAGCAAAATAGGCGACGGTATGCGGTTTGTCTAGGCAGGGCTTTGTAGGACGGGTGATGTGCGAAGAACAAGCCTCGACCCCCCTGATTATGACGCCGAGGTGAGGGTAGAAAGGCGCTGGCGAAAGGCAACAAGCAAAACACACAAGCGACTGGACGGCGTAAATTAGGTATATGGCAGATAGCGAGCGTACACCGGGACACAATACACAATAACGAATGTGACTATTAAGACGAAATGGATGTGAGGATGATGAAGAGCGAGCGTAATGAAAGAGCTCGACCTTCTTCCCCAGGTGTTAGTCGGAGCTGTGGATGAGAGAGTCGAGGGCGAGTGAGAAAAAGGTCGATCCCTGGATTGGTTCAGTCTGGATTAGTGTGTATTTCATTGACATGAGCCCACCAGCCCGTAATTGGCTCCCTAAGGCACGCATGAATTAAAAATACATGTTGCATGTTGTGTCTGAACAGAGACGGGATGGGATGGTGGGCACCAGTCAGGAGAAAACCGTGTACGGCTCTTGCTACTGTGCAATACAATACACCCAGGTACTGAGTAATGGGCTGCTCGGCTATGTATAGGTAGGTAGTGCCACTCAGCAAGTAAATAATGCAGCGCTAACATCACCTCAGCCAGCCCGTGTTTAGTGTACCTATAGTGTGGTTAGGGCCCGCCACTACGTTAGCAGAAACGGACTGGTGGTACCAGTCTGGAATACCCACCTAAATTGTGCAGCGTACGAAGTACAGTACATGTGGTACCAGGACTCGACAGTGCACGTAACAACTACCCATACTTACTTACCTAAAGGAGTCGATATATATCCGTACTTGCATCCTTGAAAAACTGTTGATGAGGGAGTTGTCTTCCTATCCTCAAGATTGTTGCCACAACTTCTAACAGGCCCAGCGTCTCAAGTATCCAAGCCTTGCCGTCGTGGCATAAATACGAGCGAGCACGTACAGTACACTAGTACTGAGTAGTATAAGTGGATATGAGGATATTCATGATCGACAAATCGCTAAACAACCGGCCTCAGCTCCACCAAGAATTCCAGGCCGCCGTCTACTCAGTGTACAAAATACTGATCATACCTTGTAGCACCCGCCTCACACTAGCGAACCATGTATACTACTTACAGTACCGGTAGCTGGACAGATGGGAGGATCATTCCGATATTTACCCAGGTAAATCGGGCAGCCAACAACACCATCGCCTGGTGCATTACACATGCTGCTTTGGCACGCTCTTATGGTTATGCTCGCTACCAAATTGAGCATGTTAGGACTACCTACTTACATAGTATGGTGACTATGTACTGTGTGCATAGTACACTAAGTAGAGAGACGTGGCTATTCCCATCCTCAGTACGGCATGTCACCTTAAACTTTGGATTCCTGCAGAGCCAACGAATTGGGGCATGAGTGAATAAAAATAACAATAAAGATAATGGCTGCATCCTAGGTACTTTGAGACAAGCATTCGGAGCCAGTTGTGCAGTTGTACCGACTGTATTTTTATACGCCTATCGAAGTTAAGAGCGCCACCGATGGGCAAAGAAATGTCATCGACTGTCAGCTAGTAGAAGAAGGTAAACAAACACGGTATGTAGTGTACAGTACGTACAGAACTATACTTGGTGCAACTACCGTATGTACGATGCATTTATATGTATGTGGTGTAGCTGTCTATCATCTGTTCCACCAGATCACGTCACTCCTCCAATGCCTGTTTGGCAACACGAGAGACGTGAGGATGACCGAATGCTGCAGAGACGCGTATCCTACTGCCCATGTACCCCTATATTCATACTTTATTATCGGCGAGTTGCATGCCACATCCAAGGCCACCGCTGTGACTGCTATTGCTGCCGGCCGTCTTAACTTCCGTCTTGACTACATACCTTACTCCAGACTCGGTTACTCCTTGGAGAGACGTCAAGCCCCTCTTTATGGCCAAGGATGAGGTAGCACCGAGAGGTGGTGATTGCATCATAGCCTGTGATCTCTGTAAATCTGATGTGTCTGCTCAAGTAGACAGGTTAGCCTAGCTATCGGCACGTATAACTTCAGGAGGACTCGAAAGGACCGCTGTGAATTGTACTGTACAGTAGGTGTTGTACCGTCAGAATAAGAAGACACTACCTGCAGCTAAGATCTGGACACGAGTAATGTCAGCAAGCACAGAAAGGGTTAGGTATGAGCCGCAGCCATTGGAGAGCAGAGGAGAAGAATGTGTTGTTTGAGCTGCCTGTCTCGAGTGGCCCTGCCTCGTATTCTCCGATGGTGTGGTGGCAGTGCTGATAAAAAAAACATGCTGAGCCGCTGGGATCCGGATGGGCGGACGGGGAAAGAACTTTTTCACAGGGCAGCTGCCAGGCTTGCCAGACTTGCCAGGCCTCTCCTGCTCTGAGCGGACAATCCGGGGCTCCACGCGACTCCACCGCCAACTTTCGCCGCCTCGTATTTCAACTACGCTTAGCAGTCTAGATCTAAGAAGTACCTAGTGCACGGATCCAACCGAAGATTCCCAGGCTTTATCCCAAGTTCATATCGCCCTCGATCTTATCGCGTTTCTCTGTACCTACTCAGTAAGCACACTCTTGCTAAGCAGATAAGGAGATAATTTTGCGCTATTACGATTGTAATGCAGTGAATTGAGTTTGTATAACGCGTTCTAGAATTTCGCGCAGGACAAGAAGCAACGCGTAAGACGAAAAGAGGAAAGGAAAAGAAAACAAATCAGCACTAAATTTTCATAAAAGATCAATTCCATTTACATGGTAAACACTACATGTAAGATGGTGTATTTTAAAGGTAATGCATAATAAGTACATACGTATACTATACTACAATGGGTAGCAAGTACGGGAGACGAGTCAAGGATCCCTGGATGCAGATATAACGCTAGGTCAGACCGGGAAATAGAGCATAAAGAATACCGCATGCTGTACCCTACATGACCTCCTATGTGTAGTACCTAATGCATAACTAACGTAGGTACATACTCAGAAAGTACCACTACCCTAACCTGCTACTGTAACAATTCGACACTGTGTAATGTGGGCTTCGCGACCACTTCCTAACAGAAACGGACGAGAGCACTATTCTCTTTCCGCTCTCCTTGGCTGCTGCAGTGAGAGAGTGTGAGACAGACTGCCGAGTAGTCAGTCTCCTTGTATTTTTGCCTCTCTTGATTTCTGCCTCACTACCACCGAGCGACATTCCCATTTCATAGCTTTTCTAATTCCCAACCACCTCACTCGCTCTTGTGGTGTTAATAGTCTATCGTTCATAATTATCCATTTTGCCTTGCCTCGGCTTGCTTTGCTTTCGTTTTCACATACCGGTTCTACATGCCGGTTCTTGAATCAGGGGGCTGTGGCCAGAAGAAACAAAACAGCCCAATCATCATTGACGACGTCTTCACTACCTCCCCAAACCTGTAGTGGTTCGTGGCCGACTCTCGCTCTTGTCTACACTATCCTGCACTTCGTCAGGTTGCTCGGGAAGTAAACATAACCCATTCGGCAGTCCTGTCGTCCCCGGATCCCCGTATCACCAGTAGTGGGTGGACAGGCGTCTCCCGAACATCGTGATTGTCCGAAAGGGCAAGCACGGCTTCACCACCCGTCAAAATGGCAAACCATCAAGCCCGCATGTCCATGTACTCGGTCAACTCTGAATCGCTCCATGGTCTTCGAGGCGGTAGCCAGCAGTCGTCTCAAGTCTCGACAACAACATTGCTGAACGCCATCCATAACATCTATTTGTCGTCGCAGCCTTACCAACTCGACGCTGGGACTAGCGTCGTTGTCAATACATGGCTTACTGCAACACAGGCAGGTCCAGATGGTCGGTCTGGAGGGACTGTAGATACGCTTTTGGCCGCGAGGGCTTGGGAACATGCGCGACGCCGAGCTGAGGATGGATGTATCGTGTTAGGGTAAGTAGTTGACACGGAAATGCCACTGCTATAAGGATACTAAACGCTACAGGTCCCTTCACACGTCAGCCCCATCGCTTCTAACGCCATTCCTTACTTCTCTGCCTATCTCCATCCCTTCGTCGCTGCTCACTTCTCTCGAGGCAATCCAGCCCTTTATCCGATGCGTAACACCCTATAATCCATCCACTCCACGCCAGGGTGCACTTGGCATTACCTTGACGCTCAACCTCTCCGGCAACCTGACAGCTGCAACTTTGGCGTTGTCCCAGGGAGGGATTGACACTACCCAAGGACTACTTAACATTCCTGCTGAGCCTGGCTACCGAGCCTTCGATGTGTTCTACTACTTATTGACCTCAGCTTCAACACCCGCTGAGCGTGAGTTCCTCGGTTTAAAATCTGCCGAAGATTATACTTTGCTTGCACGCTCTGGCACGTACGATCCGCCTTCATATCTTCCTACAGCAGATGACTCTGCAGCCGCAGATGACTTCAGGAGGGCCCTGAAAGAAATTGGCATCAAGGGAGCTTCCCACCGAAATCTAATTTCAGCTTTAGCGGGCTTGCTGAAGCTTGGCAATACCTTGGACTACAATGTAGATGGCGAGTCTCTGGAAATGATTTGTGAAGATGTCAGCGGGTTACTCGGTCTCGATCCAGATGTTCTTATCAATCAATGCACCACGGAGGACCGACAAACTCTTGTTGGGGGGCTCTACGAGGCTGTTGTTGATTGGGTCATCACCAAGGCAAATGGTGCAATTGCAGCTCAGATGTCCCGGATTCGAGACGGGGATGAATCACTTGATGGTCACCGAACACCAACCTCAACTGAAGATAATGGAGATACTGTATGCATTACAATTCTTGAGGTTCCAGACCCCAACTTGGGGAGGGCTCTATCTATGCGAGGCATATTCGACGACAGCACAGGAATTAATGCCGAGATGAAGGAAGACGGTGTCAGCATTGTCGCGGCGGGAAGTTCAGTACAGCGTGAAATGCAAAATGCCGTCGCAGAGGCAGCTCCCGAATTAGGCATCACAACTGGCCCAGTTGCGCGAGAGAGGCAACGCCAGCTTGAGAAGAGAGAGATCATTCTGGAAAAAGTCGGCTTCGCTTGCGAAGACGAAGGATTCCTCAAAAAGCTTTTGTTTCCTATCGCCGGGCAAGGCATCAATCTCGGGCGCACTGCACGAATGGATCTATCCTCAGTACTTGGAGCTAGTCGTGTGTGGTATCACTTGTCGCTACATCCTACAGACGAGAGCCCTGCAAGTTTAGCAGCTCTACCCTCGGTCACTTCTGCCTGGTCAGCTGGCACCGTATCGCGACAACTACGTGCGTGGAGGCTGCCGGAATGGGCTAACCGCAGAAACAAGAATCTGGACTTCACTGCTGACTTTGATCTGGATGAATTCTACCAGCGTTTTGCCCCATTAGGTTGCAGGGAAGGTCGAGATGGCATAGAAACCTGGATCCTTGAGAGGGGTTGGAGCAATGGTGAAGTTGTTGTTGGACAAGAACGTGTTTGGATGCGAGAGACTGCCTGGTGGGAGGCCGAGAGCATGCTTGACCTCAAACCTCCCCATGAGCTAATGCCTGCTATCACCAATCCTTTCGCTACTCCCGTCCGTGACACTGTGTACGGCAACAACAATGGCAGCGGTTTCTTCCCCCCCCATTTTCCCGACCAGGCCTCGAACAACAGCAACGATAATCTAATGACACACCAACGTAATCAGAGCCAACTGACATTCGCTCAGAGCCAGGTCAGAGCGCCATCCGTCAGTCCTTCGGCCATGCGCAATATGTCACAAGGCGACTATGGTCTAGGAACCAAGGGTGACGATCGTCGTGACCAAGTCTATTACACCACTGATGGAGAATTTATTAACACTTTAGACCCTGGCGATGCCCAAGGCAAGCATGTCGAGACAGAAGAGGTGACCTTTGGCCGACGAGTGTGGGTTGGCTTTGTTTGGGCCATGACCTTTTGGATCCCATCCTTCCTCTTGACCCATGTCGGCCGGATGAAGCGACCAGATGTTCGGATGGCCTGGCGAGAAAAGGTTGTTCTAGTCTGGCTTATTTTCCTCATAAATGCCGCTATCGTCTTTCTCATTATCTTCTTCGGCAGGATTCTTTGCCCCAATTTCGACAAGGCCTGGCTTCAGACTGAAGTTGACAATCACTCAGGTAAAAACGACTTTTGGGTAAGCATCCACGGCAAGGTTTACGATATCACAAAGTTCTGGAGGATCCAACACAGCGACTCTGGCATACAAACAACCAATGACCTAATGGAACCATTTGGCGGCCTCAACCTTGACCGATACTTCCCTCCTCCCCTTACCCTCTCGTGCCCTGGTATCGTTACTAGCGAAACTACTCAGCTAAGAACAACCCCTGAAGACGAGCCTACGATGCCAAATGGCGTACACACGTCAGGTTTCTATGCAAATAAGAACTCGAAGGCTTTATCCAGTGATACTTGGTACAAGGATAAGTTTCAACCCAAGATCAAGGAATATTATCATGGCGATCTCGTCTGGGATAGGAGCAAAGTAGAGAGAGAGAGCCAAGATTACAGTCTCATGGTAGTTATCTATGAGGGAGGTATCTACAACCTTACAGATTACTTTACGACTATTGACTACAGCTCCAGTCTGGCCTTCCTCGATGATACATTGGTGGACATCATCAAGAATAATCCCGGCCAAGACGTCACGAGTTCATGGAACGACCACTTAAATGATGTCCAAGGTAACTCGACTGCTTTTGCGACGGCTTCCAATAGTATCAACTGTATCAAGAACAACTTCTATGTCGGGAAACCAGACTTTCGATATTCGGCCAAGTGTCAGACGATCAATTACTTCTTGTTGGCGTTTACAGTACTCATCGCCGGCGTTATCCTTGTCAAGTTTGTCTCTGCTTTACAGTTTGGTTCAAAACGTCGTCCTTCGCCCCAGGACAAGTTTGTCATTTGCCAGGTCCCCGCCTACACAGAAGGCGAAGACTCACTTAGGAAGGCACTCGATTCGCTCACCGCCCTTCAGTATGACAACAAGAGGAAGTTAATTTGTGTTATTTGCGACGGCGTTATTGTCGGCGCTGGCAATGACCGCCCGACTCCGAAAATTGTTCTCGACATATTGGGTGTTGACCCGAAACTTGACCCCCCTGCTTTACCATTCAAATCCGTCGGTACTGGAAGTGAACAGCTTAACTACGGAAAGGTGTATTCTGGTCTCTATGAATTTGAAGGCAATGTCGTCCCGTATATTGTTGTTGTGAAGATCGGCAAAGAGTCTGAACAGACCAAGACGAAGCCAGGTAACCGCGGCAAGCGAGACTCTCAGATAATGCTAATGAGCTTCCTTAATCGCGTGCATCACCGGGCACCCATGAACCCCTTGGAACTTGAAATGTTCCATCAGATTAACAATATTATCGGCGTGGACCCAGAGCTATACGAATACCTCTTAATGGTTGATGCGGATACTTGCGTGCGAGAGGATTCCCTTAACCGACTAGTTGCCGCATGTGCCAATAACTCGAAGATTGCTGGTATTTGCGGTGAAACAGCTCTACAAAACGAAGAACGCAGTTGGTGGAGCATGATTCAAGTCTATGAATACTACATCTCCCACCACCTTTCCAAGGCCTTCGAATCACTCTTTGGAAGTGTTACATGTCTTCCTGGATGGTATGGTTCCCAATTTTCTCCCCGTAAGACTACAGCTAATTAAATTAGTTTCACAATGTATCGTCTAAGGACCGCTGACCGAGGCAAGCCTCTGATCATCTCTGATGCTGTCATTCAAGAGTATAGTATCCGCAATGTTGATACCCTCCACAAGAAGAACCTACTTTCTCTTGGTGAAGACCGTTTCCTTACCACAATCATGACAAAGCATTTCCCTCACATGTCTTATAAATTCCTAGCAGATGCTTACTGCCAAACTGCGGCGCCCGAGACATGGAGTGTACTGCTTTCCCAGCGACGGAGATGGATCAATTCAACCATTCATAATTTGTTTGAGCTCATGCTATTGAAAAATATGTGTGGTTTCTGTTGTTTCTCTATGCGGTTTGTCGTCTTTTTCGACCTGTTTGGAACCATTGTCCTACCCGCAACCACAGTTTATCTAGGCTACCTCATCTACATTCTCGCCTCTCACACCGGCCCCATTCCTTACATTTCGTTGGCCATTTTGGCAGGTGTCTATGGTCTACAGGCGATCATTTTCATCCTCAAACGACAATGGCAGCACGTTGGTTGGATTATCATCTATTTGCTCGCGTTCCCCATCTTCTCGTTCGTCTTGCCAATCTACTCTTTCTGGAACCAAGACAACTTTACTTGGGGAAATACGCGTATTGTCATCGGTGAAAAGGGAAAGAAGCAGGTCGTTGCTGTAGACGATAAGGACGGCTTTGACCCTCGCTCTATTCCCCTACAACGCTGGGATGACTATGCTGCCCTCAATAATCTTCCAGGACGTCGTGGCACGCAAGGCGAGAAGGGCCATGAAGCATACGAAGATAATTATGAGATGGACGATATACGGTCTGTATACTCATCTGTTAGACAGCCATCTGTCTTGACTGGCCTTCAAGGCCGTGCTGGGTATATGCCTCCGCAATCACCCGCACCCTTCCAGGGCATGCCGCGACATTCGACACATGACGTCTACGCAGATAACCCAATGCACCGCCAATCAACTACATCATTTGGGGATATTCAGCGTACCTCTTCACCATATCAAGATTTGTCTCATGGTAGTTACCGGCCAAGTATGAGCAATCTACGAGCTGTATCGAATTCTCCCCAATATGATGCGCAGAGGGCCTCGAATGCCACTCTAGGCATTGCCGGAGGTAGCCGTCCTGCATTAGGCCAGGGGCACCAGTCTACAACGTCATTCGATTTCCAGCGTGGTCACATAGGCCCTGATGATGGAATGATCATAGAAGCCATCCAAGCTGTTCTTCGAGATGTCGATCTTGACACGGTAACCAAGAAACAAGTTCGCGCTCTTGTCGAACAGAGACTGCAAACGGAGCTTGTCGGCGAGAAGCGAACATTTATGGACCGCCAGATCGATAATGAGCTAGCTAACATGTGATGATTCGAATCGTCACTTGATCTATAGCTTAGCGCCCTTCAGCTTGTCTGAAGCAACCAACCATTTGTGCACATATCTAAAGTCGTCGGATCTCGTTATTTGGGGGGGGAAACATTGTCTAGCACGCTTTTCGGCTTGTCTAGAAACTCAGCTAAGCGCTCGGTGCAGCCGTTACTATCTAGGGCATATGTCCGGGCATGTATTTGTTGCATATAGTTGTGTTCTTGGGTTTGTTGGTGTCATGGGCCTTGGAATGGAAATGTCGTTGTCTGATCTTTTTGCATATCGTTAGTCAATCAATCGCTGGTGTCCACCCTCTTTCTAGAAGCAAAATATCGAATGGTTTTTGTCGTTGCCATTCAGAATTCCATATATATCATGAATAATATAACGACAATTAAATTATTCTTTTATACATTGTGCTTGATCCATTGCTTTGAGTTTTTGTAGTTTTCGGACCAATGTTATTGCTATGGCGTTGAACGAGACATGTGTTATAGACCTATTCATGTTGAGCAGAAGAAATCATGTAATACTATCTAGTTATTCATTGATATAGGTATTGCTAAGAAATTTACATTTGGAGATGGGCTTCGCCATCTCTTGCTTTTCCTTTGTCTCCCTCTTGCTCTATCGCCATCTAATAATTAGAAAGGACTGAAAATAGGATCCTCTCGTAGTTATCTTCATTCTCGCGAAACCACCTTTATAACTGTTGTCTGTTGTTCATGCTGGAGTATGCACTGGTGTAATGACCTGCTCTCTCTCTCTCTCTCTCTCTCTCATGCTCCCTTTGTATGTCAGGAGTGAGTCTGATGGCTCTGATTCCGGCCGCGGTATACTTGAGATGGCATCTCGTAGGAACGAACCTGTTTGTGTGTTTGGTTCATAGGGCGATTCAGATACTATGACATATTCCCTACTGGTTGGCGCTGTTCTATTTCGGCGTATGACTGACTGACTGTTACTGTCTTATCTGGATTCGTTACGTGTATATTAGCGGTCATGTACATTGCTTCTAGTTTCAAGCTCTTAACTGTATTTGCAACTTATGGCGTTGTTTGTGGATGTTAGACTTCGGAGTTCTCAGGGAAACTAAATCATAAACAGTACTTGTATTGAAATTCTAATTATTTATCTACGACCCTAAATACTCCCAATCAAATTAGAGATATTTGGTAATTGTTAATGTTAAGATAAGCTATCTCCCTCCCACCTCTAATAAACCATAATGGTCTAATGACATACCTTAGCTTTGGTTAAATCACCTCTTGATAGTTATCGAATGGATAAAAAAGGAAACAATAGAGAGTAAGAGGGTGAAGTATGAGTTGCATGAGAACTTGTTGGCATGTAATTTATGGGCGAGGCAGGTACTTAACCTTTCCCTTATGAATAAGTTCTTTTAATATACATGTGATAAAAGTTCGACCTAATAATGGCTTATAAGTTTTAAGCGATTTGTAAAGCTAAGTGAACTAATTTCAAATAATTAAATCATTATTTCTTTTCACTTTAGTTAACGTAAAAAGTTTCTTAATAATACCATAATTAGAACAGCTCTTACTTATTTCTTAACTACCTTTAAATTTAAGTTTCATGCCATAAGTTGCCAGTTTTGATTGCTTACTACATATGTATCTTAGTTTAATAACGAAATACTTGCTTAATCTAAAAACACACATTTAAGCATAGTAGCAGGTCAATTTATATACCGATCACCTAATCTCACACTTGGAAACCTAAATATCTCACATTCTTTACGGCAATCATGTACTCAAGTGTATACTTTGTAGTAAGATATTAAACTTAATTTCAATACGTTCTTACTATACATGCATTCTCACTATCATCGTAATACTGTGTGTACTTAGTTACCTATTGGGATTATTTCTATTGTTTCCCCAAACACCCTATGAAAGTTTCTGCCTTGTGATATCCAAATGATGACTTAGGCCATGTATTGATGCTTTACCCTATCCAATATCACTCTATCGACTACGAAGGATTTCCCTTAAGAAGTAGGGTTAGAGGAGGCCTGGGTTATCATAGAGAAGTACAAGTCTTGCATGAAGAAGCCCCAAGAGCTACAGTACCTCTCAGTGTATTCTCCCGACGCCCTTCAATCTCAAATATACATCCGTGCCCCAGCCATATAAGCTCTGCACAGCTATACCACCACCGAAATACTCGGCGTACGCACGGCTCAGTGGCAGTCCATAGCCAAGCCCCGCAATCGAGCTTGCGCCCGAACTAGCCGCCGATATAATCCCTAGAGCATCCGCTTGGCTCCGGCCACTCCCTCCGTTGGCGCTGTTGGACATTGCGTCGTCCATTTCGTCTTCGTTGAACGTTGTGAAGCTGTAATTCCAAATATTTGGCAAAATATCGGGGGAGATACCACCACCACGGTCTCGAATACGAATCGTGACGCCTGGAGCATTATCGTCAAGGGGCTTGATCGCGTCACCGCGAAAAGCTCCTTTATCAGCGGCTGGGGGATCAAGGGTTAGACCTGGTGGGCCTGCGACGGGGGGTTCAGGAGCAATGGTAATAACAACATGCTCACTGCTTCCGCTTTCAACAGTGGCGCGAAAGGCATTCTTGAGCAGCTCCGTGACGATGTATTCAAGATGCATGGGTACGAAGGTGAAGACAGTGTCAGGCTCGCCGTCGATGATCCATTTAGGTCGCACACCATACTTGTACTCGCAAATATCAGCAACAAACCCTGCGCACGAATCGACTATGGCAGCTGGAGAGAGAGCAGTATCAATGACGCCTATGTAGTTTGGGTGCTCCGGGCATGGCGTCGGCGAGGCACCGGGGTCAAAGTGCGGTACGCTGCTGTAATGGAGGGCGATGTGCTGTTCGGCAATCAAACGCGTCCCTATACGTGTGCGGAGGTGCGTGTTCAGGAAACGAGTCACCTCTTCCGGCGCAATGTATCGGCGACACTGGATGAAGCCCTTGGCGAGAATCGGGATAGTGTCCTGATGAGTGGCCACAAGCTCAGCGAGCACCGAAGTGAACTGAATCTCCTCTTCCAGGTTGGATATGGTGCGATGTTTCCATGGAAGGAGTGTTGAGAGCGACTGCAAATAGTTATTGTAGATGCGAGACACGTTAGGGTCGGCGACTACGATGAAGGGCAAGTTCCGTAAGGCCTGGATACGGTGAGCCAGGCGGATTGGAAGCAGATTGAGGGTGAAATTGGCAGACGCGAGCAGGGCGGTTTCGGACAGAGGTGGACGGCCATGTCTATTGCCCAGAAGAAGGAATGTTAGGACTTGTTCGCGCGAGGAATTCGGGGTGTTCGACAGAGAGGAGATCAAGCAAGGGGAAGGCTACTTGACTAGGTCAGCCAGGCTCAACGAGTGTTGGCGCTTGTTGGCGAGGTCTGTGATGGCATCGTCGGTGACGGTGATGGTCTTGGCTGGGCGGGAGGGGCTGTTGTTCGTGCCACCGCTATTTGACGACGACACAGACCGTGCCGAGACTATGGAGGATGCAAGGAGAGATGGGCGCCGGCGAATTGCGAGTGGTGATGAGACGTTGGATGTGACATTGGATGTGTATAGACATCTCAATGGTCTAGGTGTGCTCCTCATGACGGCATGATGTGGCTGCTGTTGTTCATAGAATGTCTAGGGTCTTGGTAATAAAGAGGGCCAATGTTGGTAAATACATGTATGTAAACTACCTACTTACCCACATGCACCGAGGATGGCTAGTCCAGAATGTGTAGGAAAGTAGGTAGGTAGTGCAAGTAGGCAATTCAATTAGTCACGAGAGCAACATTATCGGAAGACTCTGGAGTTACCTAGCTAAGGTAGTTCGACCTCGGGAGTTTGGGGCGCGTCATCGTCATCGCATGATGAAGCGCTTATCGTCGGAGAACATATGGGTTATAGGCATATCAGATGTTCATTCTCTTGGGTAGGTACTTTAGGTACAATCTCTTGATTGGATTCTCCTACTGAATTACCTAGGCTATAGTAGGTCAGGGAGGTACTGTCTACGTACTGCAGGTATCTATCTGGTGGGTGATCTTATCACCACCACCACGCCATCCATCACCCCGCCAGTGTCTGCCCCTCGTCTTTTGACACTGCTAGTACGTATAAGTAGTCTCCCTCCCTATCATCTCGGACCGCCGAAACAAACCACCGCGACGCTTTCTAGACGTCTAAGGAACCACAATTTACTGGGTCTTCACTTCTTGATCCAACTCGACAGCTTGGACGTGCTCGTGCGATTCTAACGTGGTGATCTGGTCCTTGGGGAACTCGACACTGTTATGCCTCTGTGAGCTGATGCATGTATGTTGTGAAATAGTAGCACGACAATGATGGAATTGCTTACGCAAAGCCCTTGATGAGTTTGTATTCGTGAGTGATCTTGCCGCCCTGGTCCTTTGCGTGTTTCTTCGCTGCTTCGACTTGCTCGGGAGTGGCATCCGACTTGCAGGTGACCTGGTCAAACATGAGCGCCGGGATACGAAGGAGAGGGAGGACAACAACAACAACAACAACAAGACGAGACGTACAATGTAGGTAGGCATCTTTGCAGACGAGGCGATGTATAGTCGACGTAAGACTTGTATGGCGAAAATTGGTAGAGCTTGAGATGTATACTGGATGTCTGAGAAGAAGATCGGGGTAGTTTGATGAGGGTGATTATATTGACTGTGTATAAGATGCAGAAGAGGAGCGAGGGAGGAGAGATGCGCGGGGGTTCTTTTATTATTAACCGCGCTGAAGTAACAAACACTGGAGCTGAGTACTACTACTACTACCGGTAATCTATCTAGGACACTCGATAGGTCAACTAAACTTAGAGCGTCTGGGTTTCTTGCTCAGGCTCCAGTATCTGTCTACCTACTAAGTCTCTACCTCTACCTACCTACATAAAGGTACACTATGCGTACCACCACGCGGGAATCTACAGCCTACGTCATGGCCGGCTAACAAAAAACGCAGCAGCCTGATCGTATACCTACAGTACTATTGTTGCCCTGCTCCTCAGTGGCGCCGCCGACGACGACGGATAGGCTTGACTCATCTGGGAATAGGGGATTACGTAGTCGTCATCCGAAGTTGCGCGGTCCCAGCCAAGATCCAGCTTCCCTACTTTCGATGTTTGCCGCCATCTGCGCCGAGTCTTGCATTATTGTATGTACGCAGTAGGTAGCATATGTAAGACATACCTGTGCTTTGCATGAGTTCTGGCGTGAGAGGTATTCCCCTAGGTGGACACCTGCAAGGAGCCAGCCACGAAGTTGGGCTGCCTACAAGCAAAGCCGCTTCTACCCAGTACAGTCAACGCTCATGTTCCATGATACAAATGTACAGTATTAAGAGACCTGGATAGCGAGATCCCTAAGTATGTATGTACCTGGACGGTCTTCCAGAACTTCAGTCAGGCACCATGACAGGGGCTAATGAGATCACCTCGCTCAACCCCACCACCCCACCTTGTATCTCGCTTTGCCTATGGAGGTTAGTGCAAAATAAAACCGAGAACCAAAGTGCACATGCATGATGGGAATGCTCGGCTTATCTTATCGCTATCGATACAGAAAGTTCAATGCTTCTGCGCGGTCTTCGCCATAATTTTTGCTGGATAGGTCGCCATCACTCCGCGCCATACAACCGCCGAGCTGCCATCGTAGCCTCGCCCATCATGGAGGACCAGGTACATAAGCCTCATAGAAAGGCGAAGGAAAAGAAGAAGCCTCAAGGGGGTTGGTGAACCACTTCATTGGCAACACCGGTTCTAGACTTGCTAACTCGAAACTCTCTAGACCATAACCCCAAGGCCTTCGCATTCGCCAGGCCTGGGAAGCTCGCGAGAGCCGCCGCAAGGTCGCATGACATAAGGTATAGAGCGTCTCTGATGTGTGATAGTTATTATATATAAGCTGATGCGCCTGGGATCTAGAGAGAAGCGGTTTCATGTCCCTCAAGCCGATCGCTCCCCCGATACAGAACCACCCCCTCGCCTTGTCACCATTGTCGGCCCTCCCGGTGTCGGCAAGACCACGTTATTAAAGTCCCTCGTCAAGCGCTACACCAAGGAAACCATTGTCGATCCCACGGGGCCGATCACGGTCGTCACGTCTCGAAAGCAGAGGCTGACTTTCGTCGAATGTCCGGCCGAGCTGACAGCCATGGTTGACATGGCAAAAATAGCGGATGTCGTTCTGCTGTTGATTGATGGGAATTTTGGCTTCGAAATGGAAACGATGGAGTTTCTGAATATCCTGTCGGCAACTGGCATGCCGGGAAATGTTTTTTCTGTGCTCACACATCTCGACCTCTTCAAGAAACCCCAGCATTTGAAGGACGCCAAGAAAACGCTCAAGCATCGACTGTGGAACGAGCTTTACCAGGGAGCTCATCTATTTTACTTATCAGGTAACTCAATTCTTCCAACCTTCTACTACCCGACTAATCATGCTTGAAGGTGTAATAAACGGCAGATATCCCGACCGAGAGATTCATAACTTGTCTCGATTCCTATCCGTTATGAAAAACCCCCGTCCTCTTATATGGAAAAATTCACATAGCTACATACTGGGCGATAGTCTTCGAGACCTTACACATCCCAATCACATCGAGGAGGATGCGAAGTGTGATCGCTCGGTCGCTATATATGGCTATCTTAGAGGAGGAGTGAACTTTGCTTTAGAGAATCAAAAAGTACATCTCCCGGGAGTGGGAGATTTCACCGTAAAACGCTGCGAGACATTACCGGACCCTTGTCCTTCGCCCGCTCAGCAGGCTGCTGTAGCTAAGGCTACTGGTCAAACCGGACGGAAACGGCTGGATGAGAAGGACAAGAAGCTGCATGCTCCTTTCTCCGACCGCCAAGGGCTGAAGATCGAGGGCTCTGCGATTTGGATAAATCGCGAAAAAGGGTTCAACTTTGACAAGGACGCTCCTGCAGATTCGGAGCGCGGCCTGGGCGAAGAGATGATTATCGGACTTCAAAGTGGAGGTCGAGTCCTCGGCCAAACCGAGAATGGACTGCAATTATTCTCGTCTGGTGACCATGTCGTTAATGCTTTAGATGACGAAACGGGAGATTCTGGACGGAAGAGTCAGCGAACGGTAAGAGCCATGGAACAGGAAGATGACTACGATAACGACAACGACAACAAATTTGAAGACAGTCCTTCTGGAGATGAGGAATTTGTTAGTGGGGAAGAGAATGAGGAGCCCGATTTTAATGAGCGCAAACTCGGGAGATTATTCCAAGATCAGGATGGCGAAAAGTCCGGCGACGATCTCGAGTTTGCAGACAGCGATTCCGATCTGGGCTCAGATTCCGATAACGGGGCCGAGGATGATGATGAGGAACTGGCCGCCAAATGGCGAGCGAATCTTACCGAAAAAGCCCAGGCTCTTCAACGGCAAGCGCCATCCTACCGTACCGCAGACCTTGCTAGGTTGATGTATGACGAACAATTAACTGCTCGCGAAGTCCTCGAGAGATGGAAGGCTGAAGTTGCTAAAGAGGAAGATGAAGAGGACATCGAAGCGGATTCTGAGGACGAGTTCTTCAACTCAAAGAAAGAGGACGATAACTACATAGAAAACACTCCTATTCCTCGGCTGTCCTCGGAAGATTATGACCAGTTGGCGGCAAAGTGGTCTCTAGAGGACAATGTTGAGTTACTACGTCAACGGTTCACATCTACAAAAGACCGAGGCAATGGAACCGCGGATGGCTTTGAAGGGTTTGGAGAGGATGGAGATGAAGGCGAAGGAGAGGATGAGAACGATGAGGAAATTGAGGGCTGGGGCGATTTTGAGGATTTGGAAGCTGGGGAAAAGGAAACGGACCAGCCAGAACCAGCTGAATCCCTCGAAGCAGAGAGAGCAAGGAATGCGGCTAGGAAAGAGGAGCTTAAACAGCGCTTTGAAGAAGAAGATCGTGAGGGTTTTGGAAAGGAGCAGAAAAAGGAAGAATTCGGAGAAGATGATTGGTATGAACCCGCTTCCCCCCCTTCTCTTTCTTTTTCTTTTTCTGCCATAGCAGTCTTATCTTCTAACAAAAGCTTCTATCAAGGTACGATTCTCAAAAGGCGAACTTGCAGAAACAAATCGACATTAATAAAGCCGAGTTCGAGGGTCTAGACGAACGCCAAAGACTAGCCGTCGAGGGCCTTACATCCGGAAAATATGTCTCCGTCATTTTAGAAAAAGTTCCGGCAGAATTCATTTTGAACTTCTCACCCCGTAAACCCCTTATCGTCGGCAGCTTAAATCCTCTTGAAGAAAGATTTGGGTTCCTCCAAGTACGAATGAGGAAACATAGGTGGCATAAGAAGATACTAAAGAACAATGATCCTCTAATTTTCTCAGCTGGGTGGAGGCGGTAAGTTTTTTCGACTTTTGTTGATATGGTTGCGAGCAGAAACTCCTCTCCTCTATTCATGGCCTTTAACCTCCCTAAGGGTGTTTATCCCCCAGAGCTATTGCTGACCCTTATCTATAGATATCAAGCAATGCCCATGCTACATTCGTGGGAAGAACGAGTCCGTCACCGAATGCTGAAGTATTCACCAGAGCATTCGTTCTGTTATGCCACCTTCTGGGGACCCCTGATCGCCCCAAACACGAGTTTTACTTGTTTTCAGTCGTTCTCTTCTGATAACCCAGGATTTCGAGTAGCAGCAACTGGAACGGTTCTCAGTGTTGACCAGAGTTATGAGATTGTGAAGAAGCTAAAGTTAACGGGCACGCCTGCAAAAGTCTACAAAAACACGGCTTTCATTAAGGATATGTTTAATAGTGGTCTCGAGATTACTAAGTTCGAAGGAGCATCGATCAAAACCGTCTCTGGTATCAGGGGTCAGATCAAGAGGGCTTTATCCAAACCCGAAGGACAATTCCGAGCGACATTCGAGGACAAGATTTTGATGGGAGATCTAGTGTTTCTGAGAGCATGGTATCCCATCAAACCCCACCGATTCCACAACCCTGTAACGGAACGTCTCGGTGATTGGCAGTCAATGCGTCTGACGGGCCAGGTGCGTCGAGACCAAAACATACCGACGCCGCAGAACGTAGACAGCAAGTACCGACCAATTGAGCGTGCCGCACGACACTTCAATCCTCTGAAGGTGCCCCGAGCGCTTGCGGCAGAACTGCCATTCAAGTCACAAATAGTGCGCATGAAGCCTCAGAAGCGGGAAACGTACATGCAGAAGCGGGCGGTGGTGCTAGGCGGCGAAGAGAAGCGCGTACGCGATCTCATGCAGAAGCTCACGACGGTCCGCAAGGATACGATCGCGAAGCGTCGCGCCAAGAAGGAGGAGAAGCGCGTCGAGTTCCGCAAGAAGATGGCGGCGATGAACGAGAAGAAGGAGGCGAGGGAACGCCGGGAGAAGCAGGAATTTTGGCAGCGCGAGGGGAAGAAGAGAAAGGGGGAGACGGAAGGGGGTGGTGGGAAGAGGAGAAGATAATCAGCAATAGGACTTGGGTATATAGATGTCGACAATATCGAGTCTGAAATTAGAAATTGGTTCAACGAGGTACTTGAGAATTCCATATTGGTGTATATATACTTGGCCTACTATGATGATTTACATTCCGCGTTTATATCAATCAAGGTGAAGAGAACTCCGTCGAGACAAGCCAGTATGACAATGATAATGCTGATACGAGTAGAGATTGCCTTCCGTATGCCTATCAAGACTCACTCACAGTTTATTAAGTATTCATTCATTTATTTAATTGCCAGCCTTTCAATGAGGAGAACCAAGAACAAGATAGTAGATAGGTTAACCTAGATGAGATAAAAGCCAATGCTGGTACATTCTGAATTTCCCATTTCATTTTACTTCCTTCCTTCCACCCACCCCGCCGTCCTCCAGCATAATAACAATAACAATAATAATAATCATAACAAACCTTGTTGTCTTTTCCTAATCCCCTATCCTTACCTACCCCCCAATCTCCCCCCCACACTCACCCTTCACTCCAGACCACACTATACTCTCTACTCATTCATCCACCACAGCCGCCTTAACAGCAGCGACCTCCTCCTCCAGCGGCAGGATATCAGGCACGGGGCCGACGGGACAGATGGAGAAGGGGTTGATCTGGGTGTGGCTCTTGGTGTAGTGGTTCTTGATGTGCAGGAAGTTGGTCGTGTCCTTGAAGGCCGCCGCCGTCGACTCCCCCCAGTACAGTTGCCGCAGCCACTTGTGCACCGCCGGGTACCCGCTGCGGATGTCCCGGATGTTGCACTTGAAGTGCTGCACGTAGACTGGGTCGAAGCGGATTAGGGTTACGAAGCTGTTTGGTGTGTTTTTGTTAGTTGGTTGATTCATGGGGCATGTGTGTGTGTGTGTGTGTTGAGATTGGTAAATAAGTAAGTAGGAGGTTTGGATGAGGTGAAAAATGAGAATGAAGGTAGAGCGTAAATTAGAGGGTATATATATAGTAAGTAGCAACAGGAACGAACAGAAGAAAAGGGAACCTCGCCAAAAAAAGAAAGAAAGAAAAGAAAACTTACAGTCTGACATCAGTCTCAGTCAAGACATCCCCAAAGAAATACGCGCCGCCCCCATTACCCTTCAGCCCAGCCTCAACCCGATCCAGCGCCTCGAACAACCTGGTGACGTTCCGCTCGTAGGCCTCCTGCGTGGTGGCGAAGCCGCTCTTGTAGACGCCGTTGTTGATGTCGTCGTAGGTCCAGACGCCGGCGGCGTCGATCTCCTTGCGCAGGTTCTCCGGGTACAGGTTCACGGAGGCGAAGCGCGGGGGCAGCTGCGCGTCGAAGACGGAGCCGAACATGCGCAGGATCTCGCTGCTCTCGTTGTTCACGATGGTGCCGGCCTTCTTGTCCCAGAGCACCGGCACCGTGAACCGCCCGCTGTAGGAGGCGTCTGCCTTGAAGTATAGGTCGCGCAGGTGCGTGTGCGCTTCGTGGCCTGGCAGCGGGTCCGGGACCACGTTCTCGCCTGCTGCGTCCTCGTCCTCGGGGGTGGCGAAGCGCCAGCCTGGGGAGGGAGTTTGTGTGAGCCCCCTCGTGTCTCTTTTATCTTCATCTTGTTTAGGGGGGAGGGGGGGGGGGAGAGGGGGGGTTGGTGTTAATAGGCAGACACGAGAAGATTCTGAGGTATTATGCCATGATATATTTACTGGCTCAGGCAGGATATGATAGAGTATTCGCACATGGGGATACGAGACAGATATAGAGACAACTACGCGGAGATGGAAGGATAATGAAAACGTACCTTTATCCCCCATGTGCCAATGCACGACGGAGAACGAGACGAATTCCTCCAGCCCCTTCAGCTTCCTCGCGATGAGGGTCCGATGAGCCTACAAACGAAGCGTCAGCACGAGGTTCCCCCCCCTTTTTTTTTTTTCCGTTTTTCAGCCCCGTCCCCTCTTTAGCTACTTATAGTAGCCATCACCGCGTGAGTTCGTTCCAGATGAGAAAAAGATGGCGGTTCATACCCAGGGACAAGCATAGCTGACGTAGAGATGATACCGGCCCTTCTCCGCGGGGAATTTGGCGCCTGGCGTATCGCTGATCCAGTCGCGGAACGAGCTCGCTTGGCGCTTGAACTCGCCCGTCTTGTCGCCGGGGGCGACCCAGTTTGTGATCTTGCCGGTTGAGGCCTGTGGTGGTTATTAGTTCGATGTTTGAAACTACCCAATGTTGCTTGCAATGGGAATGTTAAGCAGAGCCAATGCTATGGTTAACGAGAATGAGGGAGTGAAAGGGGGTGATGAGAGGGGATGAGGGAGGCTCACCATCCTGCTTTGCGTGAGAGGAATCGGGGTCCTCTGATCCGAAATTGAAGGTCTAATGAGTGATGCTCTCTCTGACTGCGTGAGAGCGCTAGTGACGATAGAATATCCGCGGCGCTGGGGAGCTTGTCTAATACGGTTCTTTATAAGACGTGCCAGATGCCAACTCGGCGCTCTTGTTGACGGAGGAGATACAAGCGTGTGGCTATATGTGCACTTCAATGACGTTATGAGTCCAACTGTAGCTTGCGAGCCTGGTAGGGAACGCATGAGATATACAAGGCAATTTATATTCGTATAAGTGGCGGTTGAGGTGGTTAGTAAGGTCTGATGCGGGGTTCCTCTTAGCTGTCTTTCAACGATCATGCAGTATAGACTGCAGCAAGCTAGCTGTATTTTCCCGGTGCATCTGTGACAATTCTAAGCTTCACTCAGCAGCCCTTGTTATACTAGGTAATATTATCTGTATATTATCTACATAGGTTACCAATGTTAGATTGTTGCGCTCCGGACATCTTAGTCATGTTCAAGTCCAGGCTCCATATTGGCGTATCCTATCATTCAATCATACATCTAGCTACTGAATCAGTCCCATTTGGCAGTGATTTACTGGTAACCGTTGATAATCATGTTCGTCGTGCTTTGTCATGTGGGGTTTGTACGAGAAGCTACTCCTGCGATAGGATTATTTAACGATTACATATAGTGACCAAAAATGCGCTATACCCAGTAGTCATATCCATAGCCGACATCATCACTAATCAACCCTTGGTCTCTTGCCTCTCATCTCAAACTAATCTAGATAGGTTAGCTAGCTTAGGTACACTGCATCAGGCCCGAAGTCGTTAGCTATATTTCCCATTCCACAATCAACTGTCTAAACTGCGGAGCAAGAGTCTTGTCGTCTACCTAGATAGTGAGATGAACAAGTCTGACATATCGAACCAGCCTATTTAGCAACCAGCTATATCTGGAGTGGAAGGAAAACCTTTAATTTTTTATAATTCTTACACAATAAACGACGGCAACTCCCACCCAAGACATGTTCTATCCCATGAGAGCCATCTGTTGCGGCAGCGAGCGCCTCCAAAACTCTAGCTGCTGTTGCTAATTTGAATCATCACGGTCCAAGCGCCCCTCCAATCAACTTATCACGTTCGAACGACCCTGATATAGGGCACCTCTACATCTTCTTCCGTCGTATCCTCAGCTACAATTTCAAAGATGATTTCCTTCTGGTGCGAAGGAATCTTCTTCTTAGAGACTGACTCAACGAGCTCGCTAAGCTTCATCGCAGTGCGTTCCTTGCGTTTGGCAACCGGGAAGAAGCTGGCGTATAGTAAGCTCACCCCGGAACTAAGCATGCTAACACTGAGTCCCTTCTTCTCAAAGTTCTTAAGGAGCTCGCCCAGGGTCACATCCTCCGAATCGAAGCGATCCCAGATCTTGTCCATCTTGAGTTTGACCCCACCAGGAGCCGTCCATTCTACCGTGGGACTGGCGATCGGCTCGCTGAAACCGAAGAACGGCAGTGCAAGGTTGATAAATCCGTTCTTGTATTCCTCGATGTTCGTCTTGCCGTCGACAATCTTGTAGAGTTCCAAGACAACTAGACCAGTCACCAGAGCAGTCGTCGTAGCAATGGCCGGAATGATCTTGCCGGCAATAAACTTGGTCTTATGTCTATCGGCCTGCTCGATCTTATAGTTCTCAGCCCGCAAATTGCTAGCAAAGGTAATGAAGTCAATGTGATGGTTTGTGTCATCGTCCTTCTCGAACTCTACTGGCGTCAGTTTGAATCCTGCCAGCTTGTTAGCCGCCGGTAGGCTATCAATGATCTTCTGCAGCTCGTCGTTGTCGTTGAAAGAGGAAGACTTATTCGCGTTTGGATCCTTTCACGTAGTTCTGATTAGTAACTGATCACATGACGGGTATCCTTAATAGTATACTTACGGGATCATTGTCACTAGCCTGGATCTGGACGCCAGGGTCGGGGATGAAGTCGGGGACAATCATGTTATCTAGAACCTTGACATATAGTCCCTTGTCAATACCCTTAGTATTGATGTTATAGTTAAACGCATGAAGGTTGGCAGCAGCAACGATGAAACCGAAATGGGTGGGATTCTTAGGGTCGAATTTGAGCGCATCCGGTGCTCGCTTCGGCCCGGACCAGAACGGGGCGCCGCTCGACGACACGGCATCTTTTGGGAAATTGAACAGGAGCTGCTGGATGGCGTTATTGTATTTACTCTCGAACAGCATACGTGCCCAGATGATACAGTCCTCGAAGCTTAGCGGCTTGTCCGTCACGAGGTAATCTCTGATTGTTTCCAGAGTCGGCTTCTCGCTGCCTCCTTGCTTCAACGTAGTCTCTAGATAATTTGGCTGGCTTAAGTAAAGGTTAACGGTCTCAGCAGACTTGACGAACGAGGTTTCAAAGAGCTCTCGGGCCCAAGCAATTGTATGCTCAATCTTATTCGGGAAACTCCTCAGAGTGCACATTGGGAATGACACCTCGGGGGGGTCTTGGGACGAAGAGTACGACTCGGTCACCTTGGGGAGAACAACTTGAGTGTTGCCCTTTGTGCCTAGAGTGCCGCTTTCGAGTAAAGGCTTCTGGAAGAAAACGCATCGCCGATCAACGTAGGTTCTTGCCTCGACATTGTCAAGGGCGTTTGTAACACCGTCTAAGTTCTTCCAAAAGTCTTCATTGAAAATGTGCTCAGTCTCGGGACTAACGCGATCTTTCAAGCACACAATGTGACCTCGTAGGTCTGGATTCATGGCTGTCACCGCTTTGGCAGCGCAATCGCTCTTCATCTGACCAACATCCTTGGATCTGAATAGGAACTGTCGGTTGAGATTGCTCTTTTCGATGGAATCCATGTCTGTGATGGTAATCTTGCCCTTGGGCCCTATACCAAGACCAATCATAGCCCAGTTTTTAAGCATCTCGCAACCAATGGCACCAGCTCCAACGAGGAACTGCCTCACATCTCCAAGCTTTTCCTGATATTTGGTACCGAAGACAGCGATTTGCCCATCGTATCGGGACCCAATAGGCTTGCAAAGTTGTTCATTTCGTTCCGAGCTCGTAGGAAGCGATTCTAACGAGTCAAAATAGAACCACTGTTTGATAGGGTGGAATTTTCCAGACACAGCTTTCAGAGCTTCTTGAGCAGCAAGGCCACCGAAAAGTGCCGCCATGGGGCTAAGGTCACCCTGTGCCTGGAAACTCAACTCGCGAATAATCTTCTCCTCATTTTCCCCGATCTCCAAGTCAATCTTCTCCTTCTTAACGAAGGCCTTAACAGACCCGACCAGAACCTCGGCATCATCATGGTTCATCGGACGAGGAAGGTGGCCTTGTGACTGTGTGTATGCATTGAGGGCTTCGAATCCCACATGAAGCAATGGAGGTCGATCGAATTTGGCGAAGTCGGACTGTACAAACTCTGGGTCCCGCAAGGACGTAGAGATGGACTTGAAATTAATGATGGCGGGCATCTTCACTTGCTGGTACAAGCCGCCTCGTTTGTACTGGCCTAGACCAGACACATCACCAATAGAAAATGTATACGGGCCCTTTACAGTGACTTTTCTGGGCTCGGCACCATTGAGGCCTTCCATGCCCTCAATTTCAGAGAAGGTGACATAGTCACCATCGACCAAACCGTGCCGCGTCTCATCGAGTGCAGAGACCAAGCCCTCTTCATCGATACCTGCTACTATACCGTTGATGGGGTTCTCACCGGTGGGATCGAGGCACGTGAACTTGTCACCAAAGTCGCAGAATATAGAGCCGAATAAACCGTAGGTATTGGCAGATACAACATAGATGCCCTTTGAGTGGCAATAGTCGCCAATAGTGAGTTGGTCTTGTAAAGGCTGGTTTGTCAGGATCACCACTTGGTATTTGTCATACTGCTCCAAATTTTGGGTGAGACTGGTCGTACAAAAATTAGCTGAAAATCATGCGGACAAAGCAGATCAAGAGCCAAAAGCGTAGCTAAATTACTCACTTAGAAGACTTATGGATATGGACCGGGGTGTACGCATTCAGCTCGGCAACACGGGGTACGGTGACAACGTCGCGGGGTTTGCCGACGTCTTCGGGATGGAGGAAGAACTGGGAGGAGAGGTCGGCAATGGCGGCGGGTGTAGGGTCGTACAGAGTCAGGCTCTTGACGCCAGCAAGAGCGATATTCTTTGCGATCTCGACGCCTAGACCCTTGAGACCGATGATGAGAATGTTAGAGGCGCCCATCCGCTTCATAGCCTCGTGGCCCAGGACGTATAGCTGTCGACTGTAGAGGGACTCGTCGATTTCGGTGGTGTCCGAGACGATCGAGTCGTCGACCTGAAGCCGGGTGACGAGGTCGACTTCACCGCCCGAGGCCATTTTATTGTCCTACGCATAGCGAGAGGTGTTAGTCAGCCCTTCAACCTGCAATAGCTAGATACACGTGTCTCTCCTTCTTTCTCTCTCTCTCTCTATCTCCTCTCTCTCTCTCTCCTTCTCTTTACGAGTGGGTGTGCGTGTGGCTATGAGGGTGTGCACAAGACCACCCAGGCTCACTTACGGTCATGGTTCTCTTTAGGGAGAAGGGAAGGCCTCCGTTCGAGAGTTTGCGCTTCCCCAGCTTGTCCTGTTCGTTCTTGTCGGAAGGAATCTTGGCGGCTGCTTGTGAAATCGTCGCTAGAGATGAGTGGGTTTCCTGGGTTGTGAGGGTGAGGAGAATATGCGAGATGCGGGCACAGAGCTGAGGTGGTGTATGCGCTGTGGTGTTGTTGTTCTATAATGTTGTGAAGTGTATGCAACTCGATGTAGGTAGTAATAGTAGGTACCTCAGGTAGGTAGGTAGGTAGTAGATAGTGTTCAGTCAAGTACACTGGGAGGTAGAATAGCAGCCCCGCCAACCGGTGACCTAGGGAGAGTACCTTATCTAAGGTACTATAGATGTTGCCGGCCGTGGCCAATTTATGACGTATTCTTCGCGGGGCCAACGGAGAGGGAACAGATGGAAAAGACCAGCTTTATACAGCAACCGATCTAAAGAAAAGGAGCATAATAAGACAGACTGGTGCCTACTGAAGGTTTCAAAAAAGAGAGAGCTACCTGACTTCTTTCTAGAGGCAGACTTGGAGAGGCATTGTTTCTTGTTCGCCGGGTGTTAGGTGCATTAGGTACCTGAGGTATCGCATTGATTGGGATTTCTCAGCAAATCATGCGGCTTGTTTCCGACGAGCTACCTCCAGGTGGTGATGGCGGGGTAGGTACAAGCTGTTTTGGTGCAGGTAGCGTACACTACCTAGGTACATCGACTTCGACCAGTGGACGGTGGCTCACATCCCACTCCCTTCCTAGCTGTACTAATTTCCATAAAGGGCTAGTGCAAAAGAAGGATGGTGGCTGTGCTGTCCGCCGTCTTAGTCAATCCCATCAGCTGTCAACAATCTCTTCCATCTGTTTCGCTCTCCATCTGCCTGTCTGTCTCAACACTGCCTGTAGTATGGACACACTCGTCTGTCTCGTAAGTGTGACTGAGTTGACAGGATCGGCATTTATGAGACCAATTGATTCACAGCCTCAGTCTGCTCATCGACTTATTTATACCTATTTGATAGATATGCAGATTCTCCTATATTTTAGTCGAATCTACTTTTGACCCTACATTCCCTCTGCTCAGAGCCACCATTACCTCCACCATGCTATCCGCGATAGCCAACCCTCCACGAAATAACATGCAGAAGTCCCTATTAAATCCCATCGCTCTCGCTGGTCGGCTTCCATCCCATCCATCCATACACCACTATTTATCGCCCCGACAAGACCAATATAGGCATGTATACCTAACAGAAGCCTAATCTCTCTCCATCCCTGCCAAACCAAAGACCTTCCACACCAAGCGCGAATGAAGCCTCATCCTCCTCCTCCTTTCCATCTCTTCCCTCGCTGCCCCTCTCTCTCTCTCTCTCTCTTGCCCTTTTTCATCATTTTATGACGGCAGATGTCTGCGTAAAAGGAGTGTCCTGGCGTCCGCCGGGTATCATGCAAAAGTCCATCCATCCCAACCCCGGAAAATAAATAAAAATAAAAATAAAAATTAAACTCCTCTATAAAATGCCCCTATGTGACGTAAAATGAATGAATGAATGTGTGTGAAAACCTGTCATTCATTGATCCCCATGCCAATCCCAAGTGAGGATTGCTTGAACAAGGTTGGCGCCATGATGTGCCAAGAGCGATATTGGAAATGAAGACAATATGTGTGAAATGTTGTATGCAGGTTGCGAAGGATAGACATGAATTACTAGACACCAGACCTATACGGATGTCATGTAGTGTTGCTGCACTACAATAAGAAAAGCATAGAAAGAAGCGTGAAGAAAAGCGACGCGGCACCTGGTATGGCACTTCCGAGTGCGCCGGCCGTCGGCACCGTTGAAGTGAGGGATCCCGACGGCGCCGTCGTCAGCGTTGTGTTGCTGGTCGGGATTATTGTCGTTGGCGGACTGGTCACAGGGGAAGAGCTGGTCACAGGAGTGGAGCTAGTCACAGGAGACGAACTAGTCGCAGGCGAGGGGGTGCTGCTTGCTTGCGCAGAAGTGGACGGAGATGATGAAGTCGTCAGCTCCGTAGAAGACGTAGTCGCTTCCGTGGACGACGTCGTTGATTCCGCGGATGATGTCGTAGACGAAGTAGTCGATTCCGTGGATGAGGTTGACGAGACGGGTGGAATCGACACGGCGCTCGTTACCGATGCTGGCGGTGACCCGAGGGTCGTCGACCCTCCTGTCGTGCTGGAAACCTGGGTCTGTCCGCCGCCGCCGCTGTTGCCGGGAGAAGGACTGGTCAGATCGCAATAGTTGATCCACTGAGCGAAAGTCGGGGTGAGGTAGTCTCGTGTCGTGAGCGGCACATTGTCGACGTTGGCGGCGATGCACTCCTGGCAAGCCTTATAATAGCTGAAGAAGACGGAGCTGGGATCGCAAAGTTCAGGGGTTTTCCCTACACTCTGCCCCTCGATGGACGCGTCATTGCACGAGTCGTAGCATATAGCCGGCGCATCAGGTCCTCGTTTAGAGAGAATGACTGATCTAGGATAGCGCGGCTTCGCTGTAGGATAAGCCGTCTCTGTTGTTGATGGGGGATAAGCCGTCAGATCTGTTTGCGATCCCCAGTTACCCGTGGCTATAGTCGTGAGCATTCCATCTATGATGGTTGCCACATAATTAACCTCGAAAATATCATCGCTGAGCCCGAAAGCTGCAGGCGCGAGATTAAAGTACCCTTCCGTAGGAGGGTAATAACTTGTGCTGTTCTCCGGCCATCTAACACTCGGGTACGAAGGCGAAGGGATACACCAAGCCGGGTTCTCACAGATGTATGATTCGTCGGGTAGATCCGCATAGACATTACAACCGTTTGGCTTCGGCCTGTTGCAAACTGTCCCGGGCAAGCAGCCCCATGTCCGGTTCGATCTGGGATCGAAGGGCGCGACAACTGCCCCGGGAGTATTCGTAGGTATGGGGCATGTGCTTACAGCCGTAAGCACAGGTGTGACTGTCACAGTAGATGGAGGGAGCGTCGTGGTAATCGGTGGCAGCGTTATAGTTGTTGGTGACACGGTTGTGATCACTTGCGTTGTTGTGAAGGTAGTGGTGCTCGTCACAGAGTCTGTGATTGAGATCTCTGATACTGTAACAAATGTAGTTGTTGTGGTCAGCGTCACGAGAGACGTTGTCACCTCAGTTGTCACCTCTGTCGTTGGCGATACAGAGATTGCCGTAGTAGTAGCAGTAGTAGTGTCAGTTACTGTAGCTGTGGTTGGCGATACTGACACCGACGTAGCAGTTGTAGTAGTTGTATCCGTCAATGTGTCCGTGATTGTCTGCGTAAGGTAGCTTGTAATATTAATCTCAGTCGTGTAGGTTGTAGGAATGTATTCCGTTGTTGTCGATGTGAAATTGAATACAATTGTAGTAGGCACGAAGGCAGTTGTCGTTATGACCGAGGTAGTTGTTGTCGGTATAACTGTGGTGTAAGTTGTCGTCGTAGTATCAGTCGCAGTGGTGGTATCGGTCGCAGTAGTGGTATTAGTCGTAGTGATGGTATCAGTTGCAGTGGTAGTTACTACTTGTGTAACACTACTAGTAATGAAGAGTGTGGTTGTATAGGTTTGGGTAACATAGAGCGTGGTTGACAGTGTATGATCAGACACAATCGTTGTAGGTACGACGGTAGTTGTAGTCACCACCTCTGTGATTGTGGTTGGAACCACCGTAGTATAAATAACCGTATCGGTAGCAGTGGTGGTAGTCTCGTCTATTTCTGTGTCAGTCGTAGTAGTAGTGGTGGTGGTCTCGTCCGTTTCTGTCACAATAACGGTGATGTTGTGGTCCTGCGTTTTAGTGATCGTCGCCGTTATAGTAGTCGGCTTGGTTTTGGTAACTGTCGCTGTGACAGTGGTTGGCTTGGTTTTGGTGACCGTCGCCGTTGTAGTGGTTGGTTTGGTGACTGTCGACGTCGTCGTTATCCATGTCGTAACTGTGACACACTGTGTATTCGTCCAGTCGTACCAACGTGTAGAGCATGATACAGAAGAGGTAGGATATGACTGAAGCCAGATCAGATTAAAATATCAAGTTACCGGACCGCATTCTACACGTACCCAATATGTGATATAGCTACTTGCTGAGGTGACCTGTTGTGTTGGGGTCTCTTCCTCGGTAATGGATATCGTGACTTCGCTGGTAACCGTAACTGTATGGTCCTCTATCACCGTTTCATCATAACAGGTATTGTAGAACGACTCAAAAATGGTAGAAGTGCCACTACCCCGAAAGTCAGCATCTACCCTTGTAGGCGGCATCAGTTTTGGGGGCACTTACTAGCTTGTTATGGTCTCGATCTCAGTCTCGGTAACAGTATAAGGTTCGGCAGAGTAGCATTGATTCTGTCCAATGCTAGTTACGTTTGATACATAGGCGGAGGCAACTGCCGCCCCAATCGAGAGCCAGTACACGAGGATCATAATGAAGCGATTGAGGGGTTCAACTGGATGGTTGTTGTCGGAGCTTGGCTATCTACTCCAAAGCGAAGGTCGAAGTCGGTCTGGACGTGTGTCTTGAACGAGCGGTTCCGCGAGAATAACTCAGTTCTGCCTGAAGAGGAGCACGCCGCTGAGTCCAATGGGCCTGAGGATTTATCTCAATTGGAAGCACGAGAAGACGGACTAATTATAGCCCTTGACTAGAATCTTACGAGACTCGTCGTGCTCACTAAGAAGAGGGCTACAGAGCTAGTTGAGAGCTCCTCCTGCAGGACTTGCTCTGAGCTCGTAGCTGAAAGTTGACGATGCTAGCTAATGGACGCCTCAATCAACGAAGCTCGTAGGCGCCTTAGCAAGTGAGAGTCGTGCCAACCACAACACCTTGGCCACAAGAAGATCACTCGATGCAAACGAACGCGAGGACTCGACGGGAGCTTTAGCTTTCAAGAAAACGAAGGGCAAGCTGAACAAGGCTGAAGACTTAAAAGGAAGGAAGCATACGTGAGCAGACGTGAATATACGGGCAGCCAAGCCAACAAAATCCAGCTAGCTACTTAAGCAAGGTTGCAGCTCTCGACGGAACACCCCTCCATCCCGCATCTTCCAGAGTTGATGGAACTACTGACCCTTGTAAGAAGAGATCTAAACTCGAGTGATCCCGGTTACTATGCATCGCTAGGTAGCACACGAAATGCCATCAGCCTCTAGCAGTCCGATTTGCTCTCCCAGTTACCGGGACACATAGCCAACTCGGGTATCTATCTCGTTGAAGCTACACTAGTCACAGCCCATATCGAATCTAAGCCTCGTTTCGTTAGCAACTTGAGAAAGACCTAGGCAATCTGAGTCAGATAGGCGTCAAGAGCTGACCTGGGCTGTTGAGAGCAGCTTTCACTCTTGAGGCCTAATTAAGCCCGGGTATCGTTGGCTGCCTTGTAAGCAACTAAACTAGTTGTGCCGGGAGAGAGTCGCAGCGGAATCTTGCCAAGAGCGGGGCAACGAGCAAGTTGCTCGGTAACACCAAGATTGACACTGCAAAGCATTTTGGAGTAACAGAGCTCTCTCCATTCCGTCTCTCATGACGGCGCCGAGTGTCCTAAGCAAGCAGAAAGAGGGCCGCGACTTTCCAAATACGGCAAGCTATGTCGACCCAGAAGGCGTACATACCAGATGCTGCTCCGGGATTCGGATACGATCCCCTGCGCAGGCTTACCACATGTGATAGTGAAGGCCGAGGTAGTGTACGTGCATATGCAGGGCGTCCGGTCTATTGAATAACAAGCATGACAAAGCAGGGGTTCGGACGGCGCAAGTGGCCAGAGGCAATGCGGTGTTACGGCGGAACTACCTGTCGTCTCTTCTAGAGCGGCGCATCTTGCAAAGAAGGCTAGACGGTGGCGGGGCTCAATATCACGCAGTGAGCGCGGCGTGGGCGAGTGTGGGATCAGGCCATCAGCATTGCATCGTGACAGGGCCAGGAGAAACGTGTGCTGGCACAACCCTAGCCCAGTTGTCAAGTGACATTGTGCGGTTATCTAGGTCGCCGACATCGTATTAATATCAAGTAACAGCTTCAACTGTCCACCGTATTATACAAATCCATCTCTATCCCCCTCTCTCTCTTTCTTTTCTTTTAGATTGTCGAATGGTCGAGACACTGTCGATCACGGGAAGAGCTCGGGAGTTCTTGTTAGTATGCCTTTGCAAAGACTAGCACCAACAACCCACAGTAGAAGCAACAAGTTATGAAGAGAGAGATTAGCGTGGGCGAGGAATTTTCATCCCAACCAGTTATGATGATATACCCTAGGCACTAGAGATGATTGACACGTATGCGTAGTTCGTCTCACCAGCCGGAAAGTCTTGGGAGCTTGCGGCTAAGCTGCCTACTTCTGATGGTGGTAGTTGTCCATATCAGCTCGTATTAGCCTGGCCAGGTTCTGACCGTTTTCGTGATGCCATGTTACCATCGCCAGCGTCAGCACGGATTCTGCCACTCTTGGTAGGACCAAGGGAAAGCTACATCGATACGGCCGTATAATACCCAGGCCAGGGTAGTATGGACACGTCTAACTATGACTGACGGCGACGGTTCTTCAGCTGTCTCCTCACTCCAGGCAGGTAGGCACTCAGGTAGGCATACAAACCCGCATCTAGATTACCGGTATTTAGAAGTATTTGTCGTTTGATGGTAAAGAAGAGATAGAAGCGGGGTAAGTCTCGGCACCCATGAATTACACAGTTACACCAGCCTCCGGAGCCGACTGTGGTGGTGAATATGTACTACCGGTACTACCGGTATGTATTACAATAGGTATGCAATCTCTTATGGTTCAAGTCATACTGTAGTTTGTTAATGGGTAATCACGGATACGCATAGACTCATGATGCTAAAAAAAGAAAGAGCCGTGCTGAAGCCCCGTAATGTGTAGTGTAGGCAGAAATGAAGGTGTTGGGCGAAGGTGAAAAGAAGCCCTATAGGCTATCAGTACCTAGGTAATATAAGGGTCCATTAACGGTACAGGGTTGTTTATACTTAGTGAGTATAATGAGGCTATTCTAACCTCAAAGGGTAATAAGCCGAGCCCAACAAGACTTGCCTACGCCTTAAATAATTACACTAGGGTTGATAGCCGGGACTATTCCAGCAATTTCATTGGTCAGGACTCAAGATGCGTGCTGGACCGCAGTGATTCCGACTTCCAATACCTAAGTACCAACATTAAGATACCAATCGTTAACGACTCGAAGTAATACCGGCCGGCCTTCATTCGGGCTGCCTCTATCTAGGTACGTGGTATAGGTACTACCCTCCAACTTGAAGGGTGGGAACCCCGGTGAGGAGGGTAAGCAATGGTCAACTATTCTGACGAGCTACCCAAGCTAAGCAAAAACAAGATATCGCTATCCCTTTCCTGGTTTTGGTGCCCTCGAAATATTGAAATATCAAAACATCGAAACATCGAAACATCGCTTCTACGGGGGGGCATCCAAACCTGCTTTGTGATGATGATGAGCCTAAAATACCAACAAGCCACAATATCATACCCATGTGCACTGATACAGCAGCATATATACACAGTACTGCGTATGTAGCTTAGGAAAGTTCTCTCTCCCAATGCTGGTACGGCCATCCACACAACCAATACCTATCCCCAGGTTCCCTCTGCAGCAAGGGTTTGAGTAGCCAATTGGAGGGGCCATGCACAGTCCTCTGCCTGTATGTAAGACATTTCAACGCCGCCATACAGATCGCAGTAGCGTAGTACTATATGATGATGGGCTGGTCTATTATTCATGCTTGGCTATTTTGGTCGGTGCGTCCGCCCTCTCCAACTGTATGTAGCATTCATTGGAGGAACTCTTCCCGGTTGGGTCCAGATGCCAGAGTGTGTTGGTCGCTCATTCGTACTTGCAGTCAGATCGTTGAGCCGTATTGCGGCGTGTCAGGGCAGCAACATCGTCTTGGCGCCTTGGCAACTCCCATCGCCACTGAGAGCAAGCTCTTCCAACCATCTACTCTGTATGCGAGTGTGTGTGTGATTTGCATTACTCCCTCGTGCGCTATGGAACTATTCCAAGCAGGCTGGCATCCGAGAATAATTAGGCTCTACGAACAGCTTTCTTCATCTTCAAGTTAACACTATACTACCTAAGTGTCCGAGTTCTAGACAGAAATACGGACGACAAGGCTGAGAATACACTTAGCTTAGGAATATTCAAAGAGAACACACCTACAAGGCAGGTTAGTTGGTCTGCTTCCTAGAAGGCACTTTGGCATACTCATTCGAGGTGAACGAGACACCATCCACCTCCACTGCGGAGTAATATTCCGGTAGCCTTTCCGCTTACTCTCGTTCATAGTTTAGGCTTATCGGGGTAGACGACCGGTTTCTTCTAGCCTGCATGGACTAGAGGCTTAGACATTGCATGAGAACTATTAACGTATTTTTATATCAATTGTCAACTGACAAACTGGGCTTGACGGTCTGATTAGATCTCAAGTCTTTCTCTTGAAGCCTTCTTCATCATCCAACCACCTCTATCACTTCTCTCCTCCTCTGGTGCGGGGCCGCCTTGTGAGTTTCTCGATCGTCACTTATCCCGACAAAGAGCTAGCCAAATCCGTCTTGCTCTCTGCTTCGTTGAGTCCATGTCGTGTCTGTGAACCTCCGGCCGTGGTACCCTTGATGATTGGATTTGAGGTCGTCATTGATATATCATTCTGGATGCTCAAGGGACAATCTGTTATCATTACGACACTGCAGCTGTCTTTCGCGTGAGCTTCGTTCCCATCACCTATTCACCATATGATGGAATGAACTCATCTCTCGACCCTGATTCGTTTTTCTCGACTGGCTCCCGTATTCTGCTATTTCCGGGAAATATAACACGGTAGCAGCGTACAGGATGTATTGGACCAGCATACTCATTACTGCGATTGTCGCTGGCCTCCCGTCTTGGGTTACCGGGCAAGAATCAGGATGGGTCGATAACCAGGTGTCCGCCACGATGTGTGCGTGGAAGGCGCTTCGAGGTACGCTTTCTTTTCCGTCTAGCGTCCCTTCAGCGTACAGCTTCATTATTAACCTACGAGCAGCGGCACAACTGAATGACACTGTCTACATGGATGGCGGCTACCTCTACTGGGTACCAGGGTTCGCAGATGGCAGTCTTGGCTCTCCGACGCAAGATGGTGAGTAGTCTTGATGTTCAAAGAAAGCGTGTATCGTTGTCTCATGTCTATGTAGGCAATCCACTAGGACTCATATATACACTAAACTTCAGCATCCCATTCAACTCTAGCACCAACGTCAGCAGCATCTTAGGGAGGATATCCAAAGCCCCAAATGGTGGCGCAGCTAATAACTTTGCGCCAAACTACTACGACGGCGCAATGCTTGCTAATAACCATGAATTCTTCCTTTACGGAGGGTTGCTCAGGAACACCATGCAATATACTCTTCCGGATGGCGATGAAGTGCTAGCCTATCAAGTCTCTGACTACGGGGTGGTGAAAGAGGGCTTCCGTCCAGGTTTCCTTAACGATAAGCTTTCTGATGGTGTGACTCGATACGTCACGTATGGTGGTGCTGCTAATGCTCCCTCCGAGAACAAGGCATGGTATTTTGGAGGATATTCATCGCCATCACGGGGACCAATTTACCAACCATCCGCGAACAACTCCTTAAATCCTGTTAATGTTTCTGACACCCTTATCACTCTCGATCTAAGCACGCAGCAATCGGAGAAATGGTCCAATTCCACCTTGCCCTCCGGAATTCCAAGTCGAGCAAATCCCTCGGTAGTATGGGTGCCTGTCGGAGAACAAGGAATACTGGTAGTCCTAGGAGGTGTCTCTTACCCTGAATATAGCACTGTAAATAAGACGTCAGCGAATGTAGCCCAAAGTGTAAGTTACACGCAATGACAGGCGATTAGCAAATCATTAATTCCCGAGCAGGAAAAAGACAGCCCGACGTATATGGCCAATATTGACATATACGATATTGCCAGCGGTACCTGGTATCAGCAGCCGACCACCGGAGCGCCTTCTCAGCTAGCTATGGGCTGTGCCGTGGTTGCAACAGCCCAAGACTACTCGAGTTACAACATCTACTACTACGGTGGGTTTGACGGGCTTCACGAGGACGAAGACTTTAATGATAGCGTATGGATCTTGTCACTGCCATCCTTTATGTGGATGAAGATATCCTCGGGTACATCAGGGCACGCTCGTGCGGGCCACCAATGCGTAACGCCATATCCGGACCAGATGGTAACGATAGGAGGGTTTCGACCTGCTAAGGGAGCCGGCTTAACATGTCTTGATGGCGGTATCCTACAAGTCTTCAACCTCACTACAGGAACGTGGCTTGACTCATATGACCCGAATAACTGGAACATGTATGGCGTCCCCGAGATGATCAATATGAAGATTGGCGGCGACTACACCGGTGGTGCCACTATTACCACTCCCACCCCAAGCGGCTGGGCCACGCAAGGGCTCGCGAGTGTCTTTGCCACGAAATATCCAGCCTCGAAAATAACACCCAATTATCCTTATAGCTCCCAAGGCGCAGCGAATGGAACAAGGGGTACATTCAACGACAACAGTAAAGGGGGAGGCACTCCATCATGGGTTGCGCCAGTCTTGGGCGTAGTTCTCGGCCTCGTGTTTGTCACAGCTATCGTGGTGGGCATTCTGCTCTACCGAAGACGGAAACTATTGTCTAAGAAGAACAATACAAGCAATGCCCCGACAGAGGACTACCTCCATCGCATTGGGAAATGGCTGAATAGTACCAATGATAAGGCGCAGACTGTCACGACAGAGCACCCTTCTAGCCGCTACGACTACATGGAAAGCCGGAACGATACACCAATGCTCCCAGGAGGCTACGTCTCCCCGTCTCCCGAGATGACCCATCATGAGATGCCTGTGGATCAGCCATGCCTCGAGCTTATGGGTGAGTAATGGCTCCAATCACCTCTTTCTCTCTCTCGGATTCACTAAACATAGCTGACTGGATCTAGACACCTCTAAGCCTATACCTAGGCCTATAGAGAAGCCTGTAGAGCCTGTAGAGCTCAGCGGCGATGCGCTGCCATATAACGATATAATAACCAAACACACCCGACTCCACACTGCCCATTCTCCCCATTCGGGCTCGCCGCATTCAGTTCTCAAGCCACCCTCCTTCTACACAAGCTCGGTTTCACAAGACCAACCAAGCAGCCTGAGCTCATCGCAAGCGGGCATACCCCCGCCCTCTGTGGCAGCGACGCTAGGGTTCGAGCGACCCGACTCGCCGTCCCTGGGCAACCCCGGCCCGCCGCGACGAACGCCGCCGCCAAACCGCGACGCAGTGGTCAGCGACCTAAGCCGCATAAGCGAGCGCCACATGTCGCACCTACGTAGTCTCAGCCACGACACGGTAAGCTCGACGTCAGCGCCGAGCCTATCATCGACGCCACCGGCGATCCACGCAGGCTTCGACAATGGACCCGTCAGCCCGCCGCTGCCAAGCCCGCCGAGCGCCGTCGACGACCACGACGCCGCCGGCGACTACGTGAGCGCGCGCCAGGCCCTGGGCGGCGCGGGCCTCAGTCGCGTCCCGGGGACGAGCAGTTCGGAGAGGCGGAGCGTGTTCCGCGAGAGCAAGGAGGATCTCGGGGACTTGGCGGGACGTAACACGCGGTAACGGGGCACGAGAATTGGCAAGAAAGGGAAGGAAATAAAAGGAAACGGATAAATGATTATGAGTGACGCACTCTTTTCAGCCATGGTTTCCAATGATATACATACCTGGCTCCCCCCCTCCTCTCTTTCAGGACACTCGTATACCCGTCCATCCATCGATCCATCTATCCATCTATCATACACCACGGCGTACAATCAAACAGCTTATGTACAGGGAATTTTTTTTAATACACTGGGAGACCAAAGCCCGGATAATAAGGACATATTGGCATTCTGTATTCCAGAACGGGGCGGAGGGGAAAATAGGGTGCTGGCTGGGATAAAGCCCATCTCTTCCGTAGCGTTCGAAGGGGTTTCGTTGCACATATGTATATTTCACGTACTACGTTATATTTGGGAGACACAGCCCTTATGAAAGATTTAGTATTTAGATCTTAATGGGAGTAACTATCGACTTATTCTATATGCGGCCTACGTTGTGACGCGAGACCAGTAAGTACAAATATCCGACGGCCGTCGTCTTTCGATATGTTGTAGATACGATTTAATACTGCCGCGATCGCGTCGGTTAGGTTTTACTCGTGATGCTAATAATCATGCCGTAATTATCAGATCTATATAGCTAAGCAATACCCTAATGATACAAATAGGAAGGAGTAGAGAAATTGTATACGCCTGTGGAGAGCCCATTGTACCAGCTGCCACTTACGCTTCGGTTAAGAGTGACCACCCTGCTCGAGGACTAGCAATTTATATCAAGTCGATTACGAAATGCCCGAGTTTAAAATAAATTCCTCTCTCACACCCATCTGAAACTCGAAGTCATACTGAAACCGTACTGGTACTAGGTCTACAGTCGTGTTAGTCCGTGATCCACCACTTCACTGGTCCGAAAATCGTACCGGTCCACCGGCCGAGTTCGTATTACTCCTAATACAAACCCCTCTCGGAGATCATACCGGTACGATACTAACTAACCCGAACGCTAGTCTTTTGTGGGTTTCACGAGGATGGCTTCCCGAGTGTCGTCCGACTGCTCCGTGAACCATTCATCCTGAAGGATCTCCTCCACCGTAGGCCGGTCCCGGGGATCTAGTTTGAGGATCCGCCTGATGAATTCATTATCAGCTGGCGGAATCTCCTTCGTCGTCCACTGTTGCAGTGGTTTCCGCGGAGGCCCCTGCTGATTTAAGAAGAGGATTATCTCCAACGAGTCCGGGTCAATGATGTCGGCCATTGACGGTAGGAATGGCCCGAATGAGTTGTACATTCGCCTTCGTAGTCCTGATCTTCTGGTTTGGACCCTTCCCAGCCGGGATCGAATTGGTGGTAGTCACCGCCGTGCACAAGGCTGAGGATCTGGGAATATGTTAGCTGAATAAAAAAGAATATAGGGGAGCCACTGGAGGCACGTACAGCATTTCCAAATGACCACACGTCTGTTGGCGTTCCCCAGGAAAGCTGTAACATCGCTTCTGGGCTCCGCGTAAAGGCAGCACCTATGAGACGACCCTCCTTCGCGATGTTTGAGTCCTGGGACACAACACCCCCAAAGTCACCAAACTGGATCTCTGAGAAGCGCTGGTCGCCTTGGCCGTAGTTGACAAAAACATTGTCCAACTTCACATCTATAGAGCAAGTAATAGCTAAGAACAGCCATATAACCATGATGGGAACATTGATAACATACCTGTATGGACCAGACCGTCTTTGTGGAGAACCTGCAGGGCTTCGAGAATACATTTAGCTACTTGCTTAATCTCGGGGCGTGTCAGCCGCTTCTTTTTCGACTCCGTCCGCAGCTCACTGTCTAGATGCTTCAGGACAATGGAGGGGGGATCGGCCGGTTGCTGGATCTCATCGATAAGTGGGCGAATGAACGACGACTGGGACTGATATCGCTTGAGAATGCCGGCCTCGTTCTTTAGGCGCCAGTGGCCGCGAATACTCTTGACAATGCACTCATCATTGTTCTGGTCTCTAAATTGCACATATGAAGGGGTTAAGAAAGCTGTTGGGGGGGTAGTGTAGAAAGAGGGATGATATATATAAAAGATCTTACCTGGCCAGATATACTGCGGCTTCATCTAAGGCCCTGTGAAGCTCCTTGACAAGCGTGTAAGATGAATTGCGCCCTTTAAGGATCTGGCCAATATGAAGAAGTGAGGCTACTGGTGTAAGGGGAGCGGTTCTCATCGTTGATTGGGGTTAGGTTGTTTTAAGGCGCTATAGTTCAGTTGTTATACATTTGTAATTCTGAGACAAACTTCAGCCTGTCGTTTAGATTGCCTAGGTATCTAGTTTAGAAGCTGTTAGTAACTGGATGCATGGTCCTACCAAGCATCTAGGTACTATCGCCCTACTTATCTAGTATCTAGGTAGTTAAGATACCTTTTGCGGATAGTTGGCATAATATTGCCAGTGTTTTCTATTCAGTATCCGCTTTCTCTAGGTCCACAGTTTCGCATGCATAAATCTCTATGCCTGGGTATTTGACTCGGGATTAACTCAATTTACAGAACTTGCTCAGTCTATCAGTCTCAATACAGATATGTGTAGTGTATATGACTCTCAAATACTGTATCTGTGAAGATGTTCCCTTAACCTAGCCGCTATTGATCGGCGTTAAGCTAAATCCGGAACCCAGTCACATAGTCGTCCTAGTAACCGCCGACACCCTGTGGTCAATATTGACACAAGAGCAATCATCGTGTGCTATCACCAAATCACCAGGCTCTTCGGCATGTATGAGATACAGGCCTGGCTTTCTGGATTATCTGATTGTACCTCGCTCCAAACACCCTCAATTGGGTTGTCTCCGGTGCCTCGAACGCCTAGGCCAACCAAGCGCCGACGGCTAGAGGGAACCGGGGATGACGACGGCAGAAACAACGACCACGAGAACGACAACGATGAAGCAGGGAATGACGCCACTCCACCACCAACCCTGCTCCCAATCAGGCACTCTTCTTCCTCGCGCGATCATATATCCTCTGATGCCAAAACCCAGCCCTTCTCGGTCCAAGAACATGTTTCCGTTTCCCGGACTTCGTCGCAATCCATGCCGTCTTCCCGCTCGTCGCAATCGTCCCGCTCACAGTCGCCTCCCATCAAGCGGGATCTTGCCATGCGCTTCGCGCGCGACCTGCCCATCCAATACCGCCCCATATCCAGCGCGCCAGACCACATTCAGACCCTGGTAGAGCAATTAGTAGACCTCGAAAGCAAGCAGGGCATCCTGCCTGGCCGCCTTAGGTCCACTATCCAAGCACACCGATCCCCTAGCGAACCCATCAGGGATTACATGTTCGACGACCTGCGAAGCGGTCAAGGGCCTGATGTAGACATGCGAACTTTGGACAGAGAGCTGGAGCGCCTGGTGGAGATCCGGGACAACACGCACGAATGCAACAGCAGGGCGCGCGTCTTCCACGAGGTCGAATGGAACGAGACGGTACACTCACCCATGCTTCGACTCGTCACTAAGAGGATGGCGACGTTGGCATGCCGAAATCTGTACGCACCCGTCAAGCCCTCGAACGTTGCATGGCATGTGCATCACGAAAGCATCCGTATACTGACCATTACGTGGGGTTTTATTCTTTAGCACTCAAACAAGCGTATCACCGAGATGGGCGAACCCCGAATTCCAAGACAGTGGCATTGATTATGGCATATTTGTCGCCCCCGATTCCCATTCCGACCTCTACCGCGGCATGGTTGCTTACATACAAGAACGACACGACGCCACGGGGACGGAACTGGGCCAGATCAACCCACTTGTAGACATCGACATTGACCGCCCGCTCGCCATTGCTGTTGAGACTAAGTGTCTTGCGACCGGTGTTGAGAAGGTCAATACCCAGCTCGCAAGCTTTGGGCGATGTATGCTGCGCTTTCAACACGACGTCACCGCTTTTCTTGCAGGCACTCAGTCTACATCTTCCACCTCCAAGTCGATCAAGTCTAGCCACGCATTTGTCTTGCCCTTATTGACGGTGATTGGCCCAGCTTGGGAGGTCGATTTTATGGTATGCGAGAAAGACCTTGCGGTACGTCTACTGTCTCCGATAGCTACACTTTTTTTTTTTTTTTTGCAATTTTATCCGAGTGCTGTATACTAATGATACTCTACATCTAGGTTATTTATGGTCCGGTTTCGCTCGGCTCTACACAGACGTTGACGAACTGTTACCGACTCTATAGATCCCTTGACGTTCTGTTCCGATGGGCACATCAGCACTGCGTCGAGTGGTGGACAGCAGTATTGCAACCTACATGATGGAGAAGCCTTATACATTATAAGGGGAAGATATTGCTCTCTCCTAGCTCAAGTGGACACGCGCCGTAGGAGCACACGCTTGGAACGATCAATAGGAAGCGATTTAAGGCTTTTTAAGATATCATTTGTTTATATCTCCTTACTAGATACCATTAATATCACCGTATCATTGCTCGCGCCCAACAAAAGCGCTTTCATCGTCTTCGGCATGTCCTTCATCTTAGCGTGGCCGGCGTCAACCAGCGCTACAACAAGTTACGTTCCCATCACACAGCCTGTGGTTCGCGATCAAAGCAGTAAAAGAGATCTTAATCTTATTTTCTTGTGGCATTTCTGACCTATTGCATATATCATTCACGATTTCTGGCGTATCAACACTTTAAACACAAGTTCCAGATTGCGCTTAGATTCACTCTATCCATTGAAATTACTTATGGACCAAAGTAATTTGCGCCGGAAATACGCCTAACTATATGATTATCACATAGCCGGTTCGACATCTGAGTTATTGTGCTCTCTCCTGTGCAGTATGTCAAACTATGAGCATGCAAAACTCCTTAGTTCTGTTATTTGATTACACCTGCTTTTACGTTGTTAGCCTCACTAATCTTTGGCATGACGTGTTATAGACACTTCCGAATATGGATTTAATGGCTTATCAAATAGATCGTTGCAATTTATGGGTGTGCAGCTTGAGTTACTAACTATCAACTAACCAACCAACCAACCAACCAACTAATTAGCAAAGTCCATAATTTGAGTACGTAAAAGTGTTAAAGAAACGTGGGTTAACTAGGATAAGCTACATAAAAATCGAAGCTCAAGTTAAATTAACCGGCGCAACAAAAGCCTAAGACTTTCGTTGTATTATGTAACTACATATAAATAGTGGAGACTAACTAAACGCGGTTAAAGCTCGGCGGGCTGCTCCGTGGCCTCTTAAGCTATCCATCCTATCATGTATTAGGCAATCGTTTAAGCAGTAGATGAGTAGGTAAGCTTCCAGCTTCAACGACAAGCTCCTAACATCGCCAGTCCGCTGATTGACTTACCCTACACGCGCAAACGTCGAAACGTCCAGACAAATATTTGTAATACGGAAGTACGGGCTAATAACATTCTGGGATCGTGCACCGGAGAGAGAGCTGGGAAAGATGGCTGGCGCGGGCTACGATGCCGTCGTAGACATTGATGACGATGTGAGCTGCTCACCCACCTACCTATCCAGCTGCCTATCCAACACCCGTTCCATATGCTGCAATAGCACGCGATTCGTCTGGCTGGGTAGCTAGCCGATCTAGCTTCCGTATCTGTCTCGGCTCAGTCTCAATGCGCCCGAGTCTGACTCGGAGCTCTTCGCAATCACCTTAGATATGCGCTGCATGAATGAATGAATAAATACAAACTAACATCCCTCATCTCATATCACAGGGCGACCTCGGCCACACCGATCTCCAAGAAGACCTAGAATTCCACACGTCGACATTCACAGACGCTTCGACGACGGGGCGGAAGTACACGCCGTCGTCGTCATCGGGGCTCCCGCCTCCGGCCACGGCAGGCAGCGGAAGCGGCTCGGGCGGCGGCACGTCGAAACGGTACCTCTGGACGCTGTCGTTCTACGCGCAGTTCTTCGACGTCGACACGAGCTCTGTCCTCGCGCGCTGCTGGGCCGCCCTGTTCCCGCGCGCCAACTTCCTCGACGTGCTCGAGGGCAACCCCGATCTGTACGGCCCCTTCTGGATCGCTACCACCGTCGTCTTGATCCTGTTCCTGGGCGGCACCATCAGCCAATACCTCGCGAAGACGGGGGCCGGGCCTTTTGCGTATGATTTCGAGCTGCTGAGCGGTACGTTCCCTGCCTGTCTCATCTTTCTCCGTTCCCTCCTTCAGGGGAAATATCGTACGCTTTGATGTCTTGCGCCTCTCTCTTGTTGACATGGTTGTCTATCGCGGCTACGGAATTGTTTCTTTTGCATAGTCTCGCACTGAGATGTCGCTTCCACAAATTCAAATAACTAGCTAACACATGTTCCTTCACAGGCGCCGCGGGCTTAATATACGGCTACACGCTCGTGATCCCTGTAGTTCTCTACGGCGCACTGCGCTACTTCGGCTCCGAGTCCGCAAACCTGCTCGAGTGCTGGGCTCTCTACGGCTACTCGAATCTGATCTGGATCCCCGTGGCGCTCATCAGCTGGTCGCCGCTCACGATCCTGAATTGGGTGTTCGTGGGCATCGGCTGGGCCGTGTCGGTTGCGTTCCTGCTGCGGAACCTGTACCCCGTCCTCAGCGCGACGGATCGCCAAACAAGCAAGATCCTCCTCGTCCTCGTTGTCGCCCTACACATGGGCCTCGCGCTTGCCATCAAGATCTTGTTCTTTGCCGCCGGCAGCCCTATCTCGAAAGATCCGCAACATAATGCTCCCGGCGGAGATGATAAGGATGCCGGGAACGGTGCTGGGGGTGAAGATGGTGGCGCCGGAGACGCGACGAGAGCGTTCTTTTAAGAGATATCTGATTTTGCATTGACGGATAGATGGATGGTCGAGATGGGATGCAAGACATCGATCGCGATGAGAAACTCGACTGATTTGCTCGGCTTTCCGATTACTCAGGTAAATCATTTGCCAGGCTAACACTTTCTCGAAAAAAACTGTATGAAATAGTTTCTGAAGTTCGAAACTCGGCGTTATGGGAGGGCTAAGCTTGTACCGTAATATCGTGTGTAGTACTGTACATTAGCTTTGGCATATCAATCAGATTCTTCAGTCTAACTATAGACTTACTCCTCCGAGCTATCCCCTTTATATGATCCTGTCGTATATTGCGACGTACAGATGGTTGGATTCAATATGTATGTAAGATACGCAGAGTTCAGTGCTGGTCCATGTTGCAGGAAATACTGATGGCTTAATATACACAAGATCGCAACAGGTTACAGACAACCCCAGCCCAGTCGATGTTGGCAGGGAAATGCCTACCTATGTAGTTGGGTAATGGCCCAACTTGTCTCACCCTATCTTATCCTATCCTGCGGTATGTAGGAGACAAATACCCAAATCCTCCAACCCTCAACCTTAGAGTTTGATCTTGAACAATAGTATCTCATCGCATCTGTTCCCCCCCACCCCCCCTTCTCCCAACATATATCCACATCACCGCTCAACAGCACCCCCCTTCCCAGACCACTCGATCCACGAACCAGGGAACTCGCCAATGTCAGTCCAGCCGGCCTCGCGCGCGATGCCGGCGGCGGCGCGGCTGCGCACGCCAGCCTTGCAGTAGAAGACGACCTCGGCGCCCTTCTCCGGCCGCGCGAAGCCGAAGCGGTCCTCGAACTCGTCCGCCGTGATGTGGAAGCTGTCCGGCGACGTCGTGATGGGGATGTTGATGGACCCCGGGATGCGCCCCGTCGATTGCAGCTCGCCTGGCTCGCGCACGTCGATTAGGGTTGGTTTCGGGGTTGTGGGGGAGGTGGTGAGGGATTGGACCTGGGCGTGAGAGAGGAGGTTGGTTAGTTTAGGTGGTTACAGCTAGATGAAAAGGTGGTTGGTTGGTTGGGTTTTCGTTCATTTATTCATTCATTCATTCGTTGCTTTATCTTAGCATGAACGAACAACAAGCTGTCGATAATCCACCGCTTCGAGCGTATCTAGATATCGTGATCTAACAAAGTAGATATATATATATATATATATATAAGAACAGAATCCTCCGCACGTACCTCTTCAAACGTCCACATCTTGCTCCCCGTTGGCGAAGTCGTAGACCACCGCACGGAATTCCTAGTATGCGCAAGATAAATCTGCTGCCTTAACTGGTGCCGCGCTGTCCTCGTCACAGCTGCAGGTGTAGGTGCGCTACGGCGCTGGCTACTAAATGTCGCGCGCAATGACGACGGGGCAGCAAGAGCATTCGATATGGCGGCGGTTGAGCGCAAACAAGGGCGCGCGCTCAATGCGCTCGTGGTTAAGATACGGCGGGCTGGTATCGATGTCATTGTCGTCGGTTGGGGCGCTTATATCATCAGCTGTGGGTGGGACGCTGGCTGTTTGTCGAAGAAGCCGAGGTTAATTAAGTCTTTCGGCGGTAGTATGAGGTACTAGAGCTTGCTCCCATCAAGCAATGACACTGTAGAGCTTGTTTATTCACTCTGGAACTTCCTTACAGATGTCTTGCTGTGAAATTCCACTGATTAGATTGATAGAGATTGCTACGTAAGTAAGCCGAGGGGAAAACTACATACCTACTGAGGGGCACCAATCGGCTTTGCTGCCGGGGTTTGGTTCTTCAGCTTAAGTAAGAACCGAGAAGGAGCTCTGTGACTATTACTTACATAATCCTAGGTACTTAAAAGTTGCTCCCTCAACCTACATGTTTTTAATCGTTGAATATGCCTAATATCCAGTTTCAGTAGACAAACTAGGTCAAATACCTAATCTAATCCCGAGATTATTATCCAAGGTACCGGTTGTTCCTCTAAAACCAGCAACAAGAAGAAGCAAGGGATATAAAGTCATTAGAAATCAAGTATAGCTACCTGAACCCAAGATCTTAAGTAATTCCTAAAAGAGTTACATACCTCAGCAGTACATCTCAGGTAAGTATTCAGCAACAGCTACCTGAACCCGACTACACTTCTTCGCCAACCCTTCTCTACGCAGTATTACCTATTTTTAACCTCTCGTCAGATCCTAAGTAATGTCGTCTAAGTATAAATAGATAGACAGGTGTGTAGGACGAGGGAGTAAGTAACACGTGTATCCCTTAAGTACCCGAGCTCCCGAGAAAAAAAAAAAAACCAAGACTTAGACGGCGAAAAGACACGCCGCCTACCCGCATATAACGTGCATACACGCCAAACACGTGTAAGTCATGTACGCAGTATGTACGACCGCAGCTGGACCATACATGCATCAGCCCACCTAACCTAGGTATACGCTCCTACACAACGTCATACAGATCTAGCTAGATCTAGGTGTTGTCTAAAACGGGCCTTTCCAGTCCGGAACCAGGTGAGAGAGTCATGTGCGCGCTTCTACAACCGCTGACTGGTTGATCTAGACATCAGCTCGCTGCAACACCCCTCTCCCATGAGTAGGTGGTCATCCTTCTAAAACAAGAGAATGCCAATAGCTACGTAATGGATTAAGTAAGGGAAAAAAAGAGTTGAGATGTAGCACTATGATCCAGTTTACAGTGATTGATATCAATAAAATCAAGGGAGGGAACACTAGCTGCGGAGCATACTGAGAAAATGATATATTGAATATCAACATACACTCAATACCTAGTGTGGATGATTGACCTATAAGCTTGGTTGTTCCATAATGGCGTTGTTATTGAGCCGCACTCCCCTCTCTCAGCCCCGCCTCTTTGCTAACTACCTTCCAACAACTAGCCATCCGACCCAGGTTCGCCCACCGAGACAATATGTCTATCCCGCCATTCCAAATCCCGTCCCATATCCTCTCACTGTCCTGCAAAATATGATATTTTTGGCCTCCTAGCCGTCGTAATCGACGGAACTAGACAAACCGAGAATGTGGATATCCGAGTCGCTTCAACTCAAATTTGTACAAGGCCGTCATTACAATTATTCTAAACTTGCGCTCTTCGTATAGTGCAATACTCTAATCGGCAGGCATCATTTGCCCTTGTGCGGATTTTATGAGTGTTGTCCGTTGGACGACAACCCAACCCGTCCTTTCTATATAGCCTTATTCAGCGGCAAGGCTGGCGTCATCATCATTAATTTACCATTTCCTCTCCTCGAACGTTAAGGGGCAGTCATCCTAAGCTTTTTGTCAACTACGAGTCCCCAAAAACAATTCAGATCGATGAGTACATACCTTGGGGAAAATGCAAGCAAATACCTTAATTTCCTCGGATACTGGTGTCGCATGGTGCTTCCAGTCAAGAAGCAGCGAAGCCTTGCCCAAAAAGAGGGCGAGGTTAAGCTGGGCATAGTGCTGACCCAGGCAGTAGTGAGGACCTGTGCCGAAAACAAGGTAGTTCTTCTTGCCCTTCTCCTCGGCATCACCTGTGTAGTATCGTTCAGGGTCGAATTCGTCGGGTCTGTCATAAACTTCGGGATCTCGCAGCGCCATGTACGTTGTGGGGATGATCATGGCACCCTTAGGCACTGTGTAGTCCTCAGTTATCGGGAAAGCCTTCTTAGCCTTGTATGGGACCATGATGACAGGAGGGCGCCAGCGCAGGAGCTCACGAACGACTGCACGAGTATATGTCATGGACTCCAGTTGTTCCAGCGTGACGGGAGCATGGATATCGCCATTGCGAACGCGTAAATTCTCCTCGCGAACTCGGTCCAAGACATCAGGTCGCTGGGCAGTAACCTGGAACAAGTTTGTGGCAGCGCTGCTGGTGGCATCTTGAGAGGCGAAGAGGAAGGTGAAGATAGTACGAGCGATCTCCATGTCCGAGAACTCACGGATGATAGGTGAGGGCTTGACTAGGCCTTCGGTAGAAAGACCTTTCTCAGTAGCCTCAACCCATTTCTTGGAGTCAATCATCTCCTTGATCCAGGCATCCATGATACAGGTAATGTCACCTCCAGCAGCCATGCGAACCTTGGCCTTAGCAGCACACTTGGCGAACTCCTCCATTGTCTCCCGAGCGGCACGCTGTCCATACCATGTTCGCGTGTAGGGAACAATGATGGGGAAGTTGACCAGGTCGAGGGCGGCGGTGACGAGATAGTAATCATCAGCGACCTTCTTGATGGCAGAATCGGCCATGTAATAACCGGCAAAAGTGCGAAGCGAAACAGCGCACATGAGTTCGCGGAATTCATGCATGAATGGAACTGGCTTGCCTCCAGCATTCTCGGTTATTTGGAGGAATCTAGTGAAATACTTCTTGTATTCGGATTCCTGACCCGGAAGATAGCATTCGAGAGCCCTCCGGGTGAAAAGGTTGTTCAGACCCTTACGGTAATCCACATGTTCCTTGCCATCCATGAAGACCCAGCTGTCCTCTCCCAGAATCTTGGTAGCGATGTCGACGACACAGGGCTTCACATATTGAGGAGCATTAAAGATTTTTCGAGCAAGGTCTCGGGTCGAAGCGATAACAACAAATCTGATGACCAAAGTCATGAGCCAACAGCTGGTATAAAGGAAAGGACGCGACATACTTGTGGAAAACAGAAACACAGCTGAGAGGACCGCTCTTCCATTTCTGTACGTATTCTTCGAATTTAGGATCTAAAGACTCAAGGAAAGGGCCAATAAAGGGTTCTTTGAATTTGGGTCCAACGATGGAACCCTTCTGGAGGAGATAGCTGACTATACCGAAGATTTGTCAGTTAGAGGGCTTCGTCCGCTGTGTCATTGCGAGCGCTGGCCACTTACTCTGGTCGTAGGCGACGGCCAGGGCGACGATGGAAATAGCCCAAGTGAGTAGGCTAGCGTTCATGACGGCATCGACAACCGACTCGATCTGCGGCGCAAAGGATCCCGCGGAAGGGACCGCATTGGCCAGGGGCGATGTGAAGCTGGCGTTCGAAGCCATGGCCGGAGAGGGTTTTGCCAACCAGGGCAGATATGCAAAAATCCTGAGAGAAGCTGTTTGGAGTGTTAAAAGTTGGTAAAGCTCGGAGGAGGTGTTGGCTCGGAAAGATGGTCGAGGGTAGAGAGCGAAGAGGAAGACACAAGAGAAGAATGAATGGTTTGGGAAGAATAGAGACCGGAAAGGGTGGGCAGACTAGCGATACTAATAAGGAGGACCGGAGGAGGCGCGGTACGGTATCTGCAACGTCCTTTGAGGCGTTCACTGCCCGGGTAAGCTCACGCTCGCGGGCCTATAGCTGTAGGTAGGTACCACTACGACTACTGCGACTACTGCGTGCGTACGGGGAAGCAGCGCGAAAAGAGGAGAGCAGGAAAAAAATCACGTATGTAGGTACGTACAGCTACTTCCCTGGATGAGCATTCCTGCCGGAGCCCAGGGTTAGGTGCACTATGCCTTTAGTGTCGCACTATGTCAATCATCCCGTCCTTTGGCGACTATCTGGGAATCCTTATCGGACCTACAGGTACTGTACATGACCTCCCTACGCATAACCTACCTCCCTACGACCTCCCTACTACATACCCAGGCTACATGTATGCAATGTATTGCGTATACTCCGTACTGGAGGTACAGGCGACTGACATGCCATGCAGATTGCGTCTGGGCTTCAGCCTTTGCACAGCCCTTGTCTGTCCTGTCACCTTGCCGAAGCGTTAGCTGAAAGGGATACGAATGCGCGTCGCTAAATGATTAGGTCCCGTATCATCGTTCGAAATCTCAAACTCAAGCCCTACTGTATGTACAACAACGAGCCCTTTCATAAGGAGAAAGATCTACACGCTGATTTGCCCATGTAGCGCCTGCATGTACCTACTTCTGCGCCTACCTAGGTAGGTGGTATGCAATATTCTTACAGTACAGACAGCCTTGCAAAGTGGTCCCTGATACAGTACCTAAGTACATGGACCCTTAGCTAATTCGATCCTCCCATAGTTCCCAGGCGCTAGACCACCTGTCTTAGTCTAGTACCTTGGCTATACTAGTGCGTATACGCGGATTTGTTGAGAATACAAATTCAACGACCAAATCGCTTTCTCCACCAAATACCTACATATGGAAGTAATTTGGCGTTCAATTTGAATTGTTGTTGTACCACTACATGAACACCTAGGTACAACATGAAAGCGGGCTAGGTAGGTAACACAGCTCACACTAAGTGTACATGTGTGTACCTACTAACTTATATAAAATTTCTCGGTTAGGCGGGCATGGTATCAGCTGTACAGTAGTGCAATGTACACGACTCGCAGTACATGTCATCTACACCAAATCTGTAAACTATATGCAACTTAGCCAGATCAGTTGTCTCCATCTGGCATACCGTCACTCTCCAATAGATTCTCTCATTATTATTAAGCAGCCAATTCCCCCAATCCGAGACTCGAATTCCTGGTCTGGGGCGAACACCCCAAAGAACCGTTTTCGCAGAAGCCATTCTAGAAGAGGCGGACTCGGCGCGGCCATATTAATTCCCCGTCTCGTCCCAGCTACCCTTCGAGTTTTGTTTCGAACGATTCTCTGCCCATTTCCTCGCCCGGTTTCCTAGATGACGCGACTGTCGATCTTCGCCTGATCTCTCCGGTGATGCGACTGCGCATTTCTCCTTGAGAGTCGAATTACCGGTGGGCCCATCGTTGCAGGGCGCACGTAAAGCAATGTGCCTACGCGAGGTCGTTGTGGTTTTACATATGTCCGACGGTCCGCGCGCGCAAGTTTAGTACAGATGCAAAAACTCGAATACGAATACGGCGGGCCCGGTTCTACTTCGTACCGACGAACCGACCTGAAGTAGCGCCCCGCCCGCCTGCCTGCAAGCTCCCGCGGAGAATAAACGCGTCAAGGGCGATTTAGGATTTGGGCTCCACCCACCGGAAGCGCTACTTGCGCCGCCCGGTACTTGCACGCCGGTACTGCAATGCAGCTCACAAGGATTATCTAACGATGACCGCCGACTCCTTCTGAGGAATGTTTTGACTACATATCCGTTAAGCGCTTTGTTTCATACGAAATGCGACCGGATTTACCTATCAATGTGTACTCCGTGTTCCGTATGCCCGTATGCGAACTGCCTCGGTGCCAGTATAGATGAGGATTTCGTGTGTTATACACACGCGCAGGCGCTTTCCAGAGAGCATCAGCCGCCGCTTACAAGTATTATCAAGCGTTGGCTAGGCAATAATCCGTCTTCTTACGCATAGCCACAAGCATCTGTCTCTTTCCTGGAATGTTGATTGGTTGATTGGTTGATTGGTTGATTGAACACTACTTGAGCGCATTATCCGCACCATCAGAGAGCTGCTGCTACTCACGAGACTTGATACGGCGGCTATTGATCTAATGCTTCCTCCTTATCGTGATGTGATACTGCGTACAGACTTCTCGAAAATATTAGTAACCGCCAAGTTTTTATACTCTATCACGCTCCGCATCTCAGCCTTATGCCTCGATTCCTTGAGGCACAGCGAACCATTACACCCGGTACCAAGTAGGTATACAATATGTCCGACCCGTTTCCATGCGTTGGACGGGCACGTCGTGAGCACTACCGAAGGAGTTAGCGGCCTTCCGCGGGTCTGGATTCGCGGGGCCGCGTTCGGGAATCTCTGTTGCCGAGCCCTGTATTTGAAATATAATACTCACTATTGCTGAACTTTTATACAAATGACGTAACGGTATATCTGCCCAATACTCCTATATGATACCGGTGCCAGCTTTTGGGCACCTACATATTTCGACAATATTACTGCGACGACTAGTTATTTGATAATTTACCTGGATTGTCCTCGGTATTACCAATCGCACCGCAGATCTGGTTCAATAGATAAGGGCTGCCTAAGGCACACCGCCCACAACGAGGACCGGGTATACGAAACATTTTTTTGCTGACTACATACGCATTATACTCACGCTACCCAACCGCCAGCATAGCCTCCGAAAGACAGCGAATAATGACCAACATTCGCCGATTTGTAAAAATTGTGTTTCTGAATCACCAGGTTGATATGTCATGGTTGGTAGTTCGGTTAGACTATTTGACTCACCCCTTTATACGTCATATGCATGGCGCATGTGTGTGAGAAACTGCCTATTCGGGAAAGGAACCGTGGCTGTGCTTATTCCGAGACCCTTTTCTCCTCGCGAATCGCTCATTATGGCTCATCGCCGTGGATGCTAAAAGAAGCAGCTAGTATCTCGACGGGCGCTAGTGTGCGAAGACAAGGCGAGTTTTGCCCAATGTGGAATTGGGTAGACTAGTCATCGCTCTCGGTAGTGCCTTGGCTGTAGGCAGGCTGGTAGGTTAGGTAGGAATGGTGGCGAGGCTGTGATATCGTGAATAGCCTACAATATCGTAGATAGGCTACCTTTAGAATCAGTTTTGATGACGAAGTTTCGTTTGTTTCGTGTATAAGTTGAGAAGTGTTCAGGTAGTTTGGTAACAACTTGTGACAGGATATCGTCAACATTCAAAACAATAGCAATAATCACATTACACTCATAGTAACTTTTGTGTCTTTGATAAGAGATCAGCTTCCGATCAAAAACTCGAACCAGCACTTATACCACAACTAGACTCGATACTTAAAGCAAAGGACATGATGCAACAACATCCTGAACAAGGTTTAAATGGTACGAACTTCCAGACCTCTATGTATACCTTAGATAGCACAATCGAGCAGATAATCCACTCTCCCGGCCGTATCAAGCCTCGATATCAAACCGAAAGCGCTAACAGATCCCAAACTCCAGAATCCCAGGGCGAAGCAGACGCCGCGTCCATGCGATCCAGCAGCTCATTCTCAAGCACAAGGGCACTACTAAGGGAGAAATTCTCCACGAAGAAGCAGAATCAAACCGACAAGTCTGCATCTGCATCTGCATCTGCATCATCAGCACCAGGGTCGTCGTTCTCCAAAGAAGACCAGAAGAAGCTCCACGACTCCGCCATCCGGAATTCGGTGCGGATGGGGATCTAAAGAAATAAGCAAGCGAAGAAACGGATGAACGGACGGTCGATCGATCGGCCGGTCACGGAATTTTAACTACCTACATCCCGTCCTATCCTATCCTATCATATTTCCCTAAAAAAAAAAAAAAAAACACCGCCCAACAGCCTCGCTCCACCACCTACCTATCCAATAACCCACCTCTCTGCGTCAAAAGAAAGCCACTTAGACAAAGCAAGACCTCCGCGCCCACAAAAGCAAAAAAAAAAAAAGCAAAAAAAGGCAGGACGTCTCGCAAACGCATCTACCGGTATCTATGCACTCACTTTCCCTCTCCGACATGTATACATACATATAAGAGTAAGTATGTATACACGAGAGAGAGACCCGTACACGTGCGTACATACCTTGTACGTACACACGTGTAGTGAAGTGAAGTGAAGTCCGAAATCCTTCCCGTCCAGAACCCAGACATCGCGGACGCCGAGGCCCGAGCGCATGTCTTGGATTACATGGAAGGAAGGACGCACGCGTGCATACGCATACGCATACGCATGCGCGACGCGGAGATTAGGTAGGTAGGCAGGCAGGCAGGCAGGTAAGATATAGATACCTACATAAGTAAGGTAAGGTAGCTAAGGGGGATTCGTCTGGGAGCGTTCGGTGTGGGGAACGGGTTGGGGTTGGTTGGGGGTTGGTTGGGGGTAAAGGGGAGGAAGGGGGGGGATTATACTTACTGCGTATATGGCGCAATGAAGAAGCCGGATATGTAGTATAGATGCATCCTGACTTACTTGGCTTTGGGCGGGAGCGGGATCGGGATCGGGATCGGGGTCGGGAGCGAGAGCGGGAACGGGAATGGATATAGGCCACCTATACCAGTATCCTATACCAACGTAGGTAGTGGAGGAGACGGGCGGATAAGCGTGTTTACATGCATGTATGTATGCTGGCGTTGCTTAGCTGCTGCGGCTTGTGTGGTTACTCAGGTGCTTATTTATCATACGCATATGCAGTCATGCCGCTGTTCCTGAGACGATGACATCGCATGAATGCTAATAGGCTTCAGGACAGGCTTCCGGACAGGACGGGAACAGCACAGGACAGGAAAGGGCATGCGGGAGTTGTTTTCGCGGTATGCCCAATGCGGAATTGGAGTGAGGTTGAAATAAGGCGAGATGGGGCTAGGTGAGAATGCAGGAGGCGTCGATAGATTTGGAATAGCGAAAGGGAAAGAATAGGCTATCTCTTTATCGTTTCAGTCTGCAGCAGGCGCTTAAGGAATGTGATGTGTATTGTAATGCTTCACGTTGAGAGATGATATAGACTACCTGGGTATATGCCGATGTTCTTATGGGGTTAGTGCCTAGCTGCTCTTTTGGTTCTCATGATGAATATGGAAAGAGATGTGCACTGAGGGTTATTTAGGATCAGAGTCTCACTAAGCTTGAATATCTGCCGAGGCAGAAAACGAAGAAAAAGAGAGCGAGTAGCATGAAACAAACAAGTGTGGATATTGTTTTGCTGTCATGAAAAGGGGTATCTTATTTTGATTCTTCGTGGTCTCTCTACGTATATTCCTGTCCTATACGGCTCCTATCTTCTACTTTCTGTCGCGAGCATGTATCCTCATGGCCACCGGGACATATTACTGCTTTTGACATGTCTTCTTACAGAACTTCTCTGAAACAGTGATATACGAACAATCCTCTCGTGAACAGTGAATCTGCCGCCAAGTCTCACCTACAGGTCAAAATGTGTCGTCTAAGATATCATGGTTCATCTTCACCATAGTGGGACTGTCTTCCAAGGATTCCTCGGGCACTGCACCAGCTGTGATGAGGATATCGTCTACGATACGACGACTGGCTTCTCGAGCTATCACAATTCCAATTAGTTGCGTCTTCATCTTCGCCACCGCATCTCGCAAACCAGGATCAACCCATGCAATGGAACGATATAACTCACCAGGCGTCTGCATTAGCTTACTAGGAGGCATTGCAAACTGGATCGTCTTAGGTGGGCTCATGCCACCGAACACACTGTCCTCATCGACGTCGTCCTCGTCACTCTCCCACGTAATCTCATCCGCTCTCCCCTTCCCCTTTCCTTGGTCCTGAGCCCGGGCCTCAGCAAAGATGTCCCGTTTCTTGGACGTCACCGGTGTCTGCACACTGACACCTGGTGTTCGTGGGCCTCCTCCTCGGCCGCGCTGCCGAGTCTTTAACGGCGACATGTACAAGTTGCTTCGCAACTTCGGGACGGCCATCTCGGGCGAGCTCATGGGACTATCAGCCCATAAAGCGCGACGCGCCCTATCCTCTTCTGGCTCTTCCTCTGCACCCTTTCTCTGTGGCGATCGACCACGTGTCCGTGCTGGGAGAGGGACGGTCTTGAGCGGCGTTGCTTGTAGTCTGTAATTTTTGTCCAGGACGCGATGTAACAACAAGTCTTTGGACTTTTGGGCTGTAGACTGTGGATGTAGCGTTGGTTCATCGAGAAGCAAAGATGACGACCGCGGCGTCATCGACATATCAGGTAGTCTTGTGCTGCCTCCATGCTGATATGGAGGGAGTTGCATCGTATCATCGGCAGCTTCGTTGTACTCGTCTTCATCTCCGCCTGCGGGCAAGTCACTCTTAAAGACCGCTCCGCCCTTGAATTCCCGTCTTAGAGCTTGGTATGGCGAATCGAAATCGGCGAATTGTGTCTGCAGGGATTTCGTGGCAGGTGGCCGCGGCGTACTGCCTGTAATGGTGGCGTCTTCGAGGAGCGAGTCCTCGATTACGTTGTTGGTCCGTTGCTGGTGATCTTGGTATTCAGAAGACTCTGTGGTCGTATCTTCTTGTGTGGCATCGTAGTCCGATGTAGTCTCGTCAACAGTCGTTTCTTCGGCTGTTGTCTCCTCAGTTTCGCCTGCTAGTTCTTCGTAGCCGGACAGTGATACATTCGCGGAAGCTTCGAAGAATTGTTTCCAGAACTAGAACGTTACTATTGTCAGGAATACGTAGGTAGTAGTGGCTGGCATTAGAGGCTTTACGAACCTTGGAAGCTTCCCATACGTTCTTCGAATGTTCGCCATACTGCTCGACGAGAGGAAGGATGCTGGTCGTGACGATTCGGTGGGCTTTGCTGAAGTTGTGGTCGATTTCTAGCAAGTCATGATTAGTGAATGGCGTCACAGTTGGCGGGGATCTGAGCAAGCGAGAGCGTGGTAGATAAAATATATACCTTGCAGGGTGAGTGTAATAGACTGCTCTAATCTCTCTAATTCCTCCGTCAAAGTTAGAGTTCTCCCTGATGAAGCCATTCCGGGCCGTGACATTGTAGTGGCATGGAAGGGTTAGAAAAGGTCAAGGAGGCTAAGTATTGATGTTGAAGAGTGGCTGCTTCACCCCACGGTTGATGATGTTTGGCAAATACAGTGATAGGTAGCACCAGCTTTGGCGGGGTTCGGGAATTTTGTGGACATGGAAGCAGCCAAGTCGCGTCGTCCCGGTACCCTGGACACGCGATGCGGGGCATTCAAGCTAATAGTACCTACAGGGTACTAGATGATGTCTCTTACCCCTTACCCCTGACGAAGTCTTCCATGTAATTTATTCATCTGGTCCTTTTCATCTGCTTAGAATGAGAAAACATAGGGGGAAAATAAGGGGGTCGAACTTGTTCAATACTCTAGTTTGATTTGGGGTAACATCTCGAATAATAATATTAAAATCTAGGGCGGGAAAAATAACCCAGCATGTCGAGACTGACTAGAAGCCTATCAATCGTGTTCTCGCCGTTCATACTGTTACTTCGCCGCTCGTTGTTAATCATCAAGTCGCGTCTTGTTCCTCTACCAGTGGCCCCTCCTCCCTTTTCGCTAATACCATGACAAACAGTAACGAAGACTTCTACTTTCTTCTTGAATGTTTGGTGGAGTTCCTGGATTATGACCTTACTAGCATCGCCCTCTACTTTGCTACTTACCTCTAATTGTACCTGTCTGGAGAACCTTAGCGTCAGCCTGAAGATGTCTTCGAGCAGTGCTATGACAGGCTGTTGCCTTCTCCGTAGTAGGAGTATGTTCATGATGCGATCGAGCATCTTCTCGTGCTCTTCACGCACTTCGTCCGGACTCACTACACGGGCATTCAACATGTCTATGTCAACTCGTGCAATGTCGGACTGTACTTCGTCAAGCCATCTCTCAAACTGCAGCCATGGCATCTGTATGCCCGTATCAAAGAAGTAGGCGGCCACGCTCTGCACCACATGCTGAGCCTCAAATCGAAACCGCAACCACGCATCACCTGTGTCTCGACCCTGGCGTTCCATCCTCGACATGTCTCGGGAGAGCTGGCCGACGACATACAACATTCGCAGAACGCGGAGAAGCAGTTTGAAGATTTTGTCGTATTTGATCAAGATCACCGGTGTCAGGATTGGCGAGAGGGGCGTGGGTGTCTTGTAGGCTAGCCTCAGGAAGTCAAGTGCTTCGAGTGAAGTCGGGTCCATGCATTTATCAATCTCTTCGGGTGAGAGATCTCGCAGAGCAAAGCTGAGATCACCTGGAAGATCGGGGTTTTCGTTCGTTGATAAACTTGATCCTCGTGGTGCAGGGGGTAAGTAAGTATCGCTGAGCACACCCATTAGCGCCAAGCGTAGTTCTGAGCTTGCAGGTGGCCACGTCTCTCTTCCATTCATGCGAAGACCCATTATACCCCCGTTCAGAGCAACACCGGCCTGTCTCTCGGCTGTCTCGAGATCTGGATCGAATAGTGCGTGGGATAGCCGACTGCAGAACATGCCGTTCCTCAAAAGTTGAAATTCTTTCTGGACACGTAGATGTTCTTTGAGATCATGTGTGTCGAAGAGAAGTTTCATGTACTCGCGGTTGATGAGTCTTGCTTGTGATGTTATAAGCGGACCGAACGAATGGAGCGGAATAAGTGACCAGTGAAGGTCGAAACCTGAACCTTTTGTGTGTAGCTGGCCGCCGGGGCGAAACAAATGATTTTCGATCAAGGATGACAGTACATCCTGGGCAACCGCGACAGGCGGCGCTTGGTCTAATGCTTGGATAGACGCTAAAAGCTGCTGCTCAAGATGAGTCCCGTCATTGCCAAATACCTTTAATATGCCTTGCTCCCCAGAGGTAGCTCTGACTTCAGGTCCAACTGGGAGAATATCTTCTGATGGTTTTCCGAGAATCTTTTGTAGCATAGCCTTTTCATAATGTTTCACCTCCTCTTGCAATTTTTCAATGGATTCCCAATCGAATAGCCATTTTAATGCAGGGGGCTTGCTGGAGGCAACGATGCCAACATGACAAAGTGGATGGTTTGGGTGGTGTGTTCGAAGTAGTCGCAGGGTCTTGCCGGCCTCAAATACGATCAGCGCGATATCGGGTGGTATGAAATTCGGCATGCGAGCTTCATCAAGAACGTACTCCCGCTCCTCAACCTCGAACCCGAAGTCGTCTACCCTGGAGATATCCTCGACTTTGACAAAACTCTTCCCTGTCCCATCTTTAGTTATCGGGAAACCTTCTTCAGCTTTCACCCCTATCCACTTCTCAGCAAAGTCGGCCCAAGGCTGTGTAACTCGCGACAAAACTTCACACATGAGAGCCGGTAGTAATGAGTGATCATTCTCTAGGACCTCCGTCTCGGCGAAGATTTGCGATAATACCTGTTCGTCTATTCTTATTCGGGATAAGCTACGGACAAGGTCGCGGAGATATACCAGCATGGTCTCGATTGCCTCAACCAAAGACTGTAATTGCAGCAGGGACTTCACTTGTTTCCCACGCTCACCCAATTTCTGTTGGATGGCTAGAAGAAGAATATCAACGGCTTTGGCTAGTGCTACTCTGACAGCACTAGACCGTGTGCTGTAGGTAAGTTGGACGTAGGACGAAAGGAAACGCGTTGTGGTCCCTGATCTTAGACAGGAATTCTGTAGTCCCTGAAGAACTTCGGTAGAGTAGCCAGATATCCTCATTCTCTCCACTGCAGGAATGAATGAAGCCTTTTTAGCATCCCATGTGAAGAATACCGAGCCCCTCCCAAGTGTCACAGCTAGCAATGCTGCTAAATATGGATTGCCTTGGATAATTAGGTGGTCTGCATTCCCAAATTTCATGGGATCGTCTTTGTCTGTAATTGCAGCGTCATACACTGAAGGACCAGCCTCTGTAATGAAGAGGGGCGCTGTCTGTGGAATATCGGGCAGCGCGAAACCATCCCATGTTTTATATTCCGCGCTGGCAGTTGTTTGATTCTCCCCCTTGTGCCATAATCCGTCTATGATATCGAGATCAGACAGAATAGTATCGTGGAGCGGCTCTGGGATTTGGTTGAGATCATCGTTCTCATTGTCATGACCATTCAACTCTGATGGAGCAAAAACGCCAGGAATTTTAAAGAACTCATTGGCCGTTGCATGAGAAGGTTGAGTATCGGTGATACGGCTGGTTTGTTTATTGGCAGCCTCAACGTCGAGACCAAAGAACTGGTCCTGGGGCTTGGAAGGCAATGCTAGCCGTTTGGTAGATAGATTGAAGTCGGGGAATGCAAAAACATCAGCAGATTCTTCTTCTGCCATGTTATCTTCAGGCCGGTGGAAAACGGCATCCTTAGAACTTCGCTAGATAAATCATGTGCTGTAGGTCAACACAATGTTGAGTTGATGGAGATGCGCATGGTAAGCAAAATGCCACAACTGCCTAAGTAGGTACCTAAGTCGCGTCCGCCCGCGACTTGCTAAGCCACACTTACCTAAGAGGTATGTAGGTAGTCCAAGTTCACATGCTATGCATCGTCAGACCCAAAGTCTACTGCTACATTTTCTACGAATAATTTTCACTTAAATTCAATCTGATTTAAACCAATTCACTGGTACAAGATAAAAGGCAAACTTATAAGCACAATTCTCTCATTTCATCAGCCCTGCTCTTTGCAATTCACTTCTGCAATCTTGACATTTGGAGGGTTGACCTCAGCAACTTTCCTTGGGTCTCGAGCCGTACAGCCTGCATTGTCTATATCGCACTCCTCAAGGCTTCTTTTTACACATCAATACTGGTAGTAATACTCTTCACGTACACCCCCGAAAAGCGTCGTCTTCCAATCGATTCGCGCAACAGCTTGCGCAAACTAGCGATTAGTACAATGCCACCAAAACGGAAGTCTAAAGCTTTAGCGGAGGTCTCAACGCCAAAGGCTTCAGCGACACCAGCCCACGACGAAGATGCCATGGACGTTGATACCCCCAAAGCCTCCGAAACGCCCCGTGCTGCCGATACGCCAATCGCCGCAAAACCAAACAATCCGACCGAGTCGGAGGTTCTCAGGGACCTCTGGACCGAAGACCAAACGTCGTCGCTATTCAAGGCCATCATCAGATGGAAGCCCTCTGGTACGTAAAGCGATCCAGGTAACCGCAGACTCATCCTGTTTAGCCCGCTCACGATTCTTTTTCTCAAGGTATGCATAAGCATTTCCGCATCATCGCCATATCCGAGCATCTGCGCAACCACGGCTTCGACCCGGACGTGGAAACACACACGCGGATCCCGGGGATCTGGACGAAGCTCCGCCAGTTCTTCGACATGGAAATGATCGACGAGCGCGACAACTCCTTCGACTACGTTAAGTCACTGGGCGGGGACGAGGCGCCGGAGGAGATCTACAAGGACTTCGACCTGCCGGCCAACAGCTTCCACGACCTGATGTGGGCGCGGGCGGCGGCGGACGAGAACGAGCCGGACAACTGGAGCGACTCGGACGCGGAGGCCGAGACTACCACCGCCACAACCACCACCGCGGCAGCGAGGAGGCAGCCGCGCAAGCGCAAGCGAGGCGACACCACGGCCGCCACGGACGCCGCTAGCATCGCGGGCAGTGCGACGGCCAAGACGCGACGATCTAGTACAGTCGAGGACACGGACCAAGAGACGCCGGTAGCCAGTAGTCCTGTGAGCCGGAGTGCTCGAGGGGCGCGAAGCCAGAAGCGCGCGGCGGCCAAGGCGAAGACGTCGAGCGTCGAGTCCGAGCACGAGGACGAAGAGGAAGAAGACGAGGACGAAGGTGAGGACAACGACGATAGCAGCGACTCGGAAGAAGAGGAAGAAGAGACCGAAGCACCTGCTACCCGCTCAGGCCGCAACACCAGTACCCGCGGCAGAGGTCGTGGCCGCGGCCGTCCCAAAGGCGGCCGCAAGAAGAACTGAATTCGCCCGTCCGTGTCTTCGATACAACCCTGTCTATCTTCTTGGATTGTTCTTGTTACGAAGCAGTGTAGACGACCTCAGGACACCGGAAGTGACATCATTGAGTCTCGCATAAGAGATGATAATAACGACATGCATACATAGATTTGACTTAAGGCGTTCATGGGTTGGAAAATACAGCATACGATAGCCGCTATAAACCGGATCAAAACAACTACCTATCTATCTACCTACGTTGATAGGTAGGTAGTTGATGTGCGAAGAACAGCACATGTACACTTCTAAGATGCATTCTCCGGCTTTCCAAGCAGATGGCTCCTCGGATAAGGATGGATGGGTTATAAGTTTCGGTGGAAGGAGTCTAGCATTTGTAATCGGCTGGCGTCTTGAGATACCCCTTTGCTTTCATGGATGTAATTGACATGCGGTTGTCAGTCTCGTAATCATGAGTATTGTATAACTTCTCTCGAAATAGCACCTGCCAGTTCATGAGTGTGTGGTTATGCCACTCTTGGTAGGCAAATGCGTCAACCATGGCTAGACAACCTATTGCATGTGATGGTCGGCGGATCGTGGAGCTATTTGGGTGGTACCAGCATGGTTATTGAGCACCCTGTTATTAGATGAACCACGAAAGAGAAATGTGTTTGTATGCGTATTTATTCTCATTACCGCAGAACTAGACTGATGCTATGCGAATTTCCTCATCAGAAGCAGCGGAAGAAACCCATAAGCCTTCCTTTATCAAACACCGCATGCCCAAACACCCCTCCGTTGACCATCGTGCCCTCAAATCCAGATGATTGGGCCCGAGACGACAAAGTGCAGGTGGCGAAATCGTTTACTTCAGCTTCTTCTTGGGTCGGAGCTGGTTGGTGTGGCCGCACTTCTTCTTGCGGCAGTTGGTGGCTCGGGGAGGAAGACGGGCGCTGTAGAGGGGGAATTAGGTTAGTTTGCGTGTACTGTATTTCATTGCTTGTCATCTCAAATGGCGGAGTATAACTGAAGAGGTTGACGATTGGGGAAAAAAAAAAATCTGATAAGTGGCAACATACTAGCACTTGCGGCAGATCATCTTGTCTGTATTCAGAGTCAGCTATTTGTATGACAGAGGAGGACGGTAGTTTAGAGCACTAACCGCAGTTGAACTTGCTGGCAAGAGCCTTGAGACTGGGCTCGATGATACCGCCACGCAGTCTTAGTACGAGGTGAAGAGTAGACTCCTGTAAAACGACTCAGCGTCAGCGACTATGAAAAACTACTTTTCTCTTCCAAAAACAATTCCGCTCGTGCTCTATGTCTTGAGGCTCCCGTTTCCATCCTCGATGAAGACTACCTCTCTACGGATCTGGAAATGCGCCACGAACCTTCTGGATGTTGTAGTCGGAGAGAGTTCGGCCGTCCTCGAGCTGCTTTCCGGCGAAGATGAGACGCTGCTGATCCGGGGGGATGCCCTCCTTGTCCTGTATCTTGCTTTTTACATTGTCGATCGTGTCGGAGGACTCGACCTCAAGCGTAATGGTCTTGCCCGTGAGGGTCTTGACGAAGATCTGCACTGTAAATTGGGAAGGGGTACAGTCAGCGCGATACTAAATAATATCTTCAGAAGAAGAGAAAGACGCCATAGTTTGGTGAAGTCGTCTTCGGGAGGGGTTCGGGATGTGCGTACTTTTGGCTGCTTTTCCTCGTGGGTGTTTGTCGTGATGCAGTTAAAGAATTGCAGCCAAGGCGAAAAGGATGATGGTCAATAGTGGTGGGGGGTTTGGAGTGTGCGCTATGTCGTCTGTCGGCCAGCTGACGGCTAGCTGGCTGTTTGCGCTCGCTTGTGCGCGAAATCTTTAATCGATAAGAATTATTATTCGCACGTGCATTTTTAGGGTATTGGATATAATTGTATACAGAGAGTTCAGCATATCCCATATATCCCTTTACCGGCATTAGACCCCTTCGATTACCGCACATCTCCTAGAGTGTGTTCCACCAGTATACCTACAAGAGTATTCCTCACTATCAACTATTGCCTCTGCTTTTACCCTTTCCATTATCCTTAGTCTTCTGTATGCACCAGAGCTCTAATTGCCTTTCAACTTGCGTTGCGCCCCGTATCAACGTTTGCAGTGGTATAGCAGCCAGCTCTGCCGCTTTTCTATACAGGATGTTCGCGGCATCTGGCAAGTCGGCCTCCTTGCGCCAGATCGGACACAGATTTCTCGGTTCACTCTTTTCATTTTCTATAGGTTCGGTAGCTGGCTCGACTGATTGGATCGTCTGGCCTAATTTGTCGTATTGCCTCTTGATTTGATCGCCTCGACTCTCCTCTGGGGTTTGAGGCTGGTCTGGCGTGGACGAGGTCCTCCTCTGCTCAAAGAGATTCCGTACCCTTTCGGTTGCTAGAGTTACATTTAGCTTAGGGAACCAATTAGTATCTATGATGCTTGATCTCAACTTACTTCTAGGTTCTCCATCACACAACCACATCTTTTCAAACCAATCCATGTAATCATCAAGCTTCACTTTATCCATGGTCAAGACATCATCAGTCGTGACTTTGTATTCCTCCCCGCGTGTCAAATTTGTACGTTCTTCTATCGGCTTCTTAGCTGTGATCTCTTTCCATTTTCCCCAGTCGACCTTTGTCCGTCTCGGATCGTCCTGGTTTATTGGAAGACGCTCTACTCCATCCAAGGAATAGAGTAGTTTGGTAGAGACAACAATCAAAGATACGAGTAGAACTTCAGGGTTATCCATTGTACGGATTTTTTTTCCGCCAGTAGGATAGGAAAATCCCGCCTTGAGGATTTCCCCAATGTATTTGGCGGTGATGTATACGTCGACTGTATCGTATTAATTGGTAAAGACCAGTTAGTCGCTAGAAGGGTGAAGAAGACGAACTTGGTAAAACTAGATCCGTGATGAAGCGAACTATTATGGGAACATAGTTTAATGGAGGCAGTGTCATTTCGAAGTTCACTTTAAGTGATATGACAAGTTGCTGAACCGTGTTTTGTAGCCGTCCTGCTGGGATGTGATCTCGCACCAGTAATGCTGAATGGAATTCCGCAGGCAGGCGATCGCGCACATTACGGGGTAATTGGCTGAGCTGTAGAAGTTTAGCAATACGACCATTTTTTATATAGCAAAAACGAGCATACGGGAGATAGAAACTCTAGGTCCCCCTTTTGTGCCCAGCTGTGGAAGTCTCCTGTTGAAACTGGCAGTCGTCTAACCAAACATGCAAGATAGCACAACGCGAGAGTATCGATGAGCTTTGGCAACTTCCACCGCCTCCGCGCATCCGGTGCCCATGTAGCCGTTGTTACATCCGAGAAGTCGACATCGGACGACTGGCCAGTCTCGCTCTGGGAGCTGAACCAAACGGACGACGTGACTCCATCCGACTCATCTCCCTTACCTGCGCCGTCTCCTTTCCCGGCTCCACGCTCCCGCAGAGGTAGATTGCGTACGCGCAAAGCCCACAGCGCCCTCACGAGCTCGGTGAAATCGTCCGGGAAACCCTGGGTGTCGACGAGCCACCGTACCTGGCGGATGAGGATCAGCTGAACAACCTCGAGGTACAGCTCGCGGCCCTCGTCGCCCGTAAGCTTGACGGCGACCTTGCGACGGGCCTCCTTCTTCTTCCGGGACACTTTGCCCTGCGTGCCGAAGGCGTCCTCATCGGCCTCATGATTGGCGAAGCCCTCGAGCCGGTGCCCGTTTCGGCAATATCGTAGCGCGTCTTGCGCAAACCATTGGCGGGCGCCGCATTCGTCGCATCGCTCACCACCCCGGAACTTGTGGTATTTTGTTCGAGCCATGGGGACGGCTTTCGGTAGTCAATTCCATTGGCTGTCATTTATAGCCCAATCGGTCTTGTCGAGGTGATAGCCAAGATAATAGGCGCGTAGTAACTTTGCGTACTTGATATGCCCGTAACAGGGTTCTAATATGTACCTAGGTAGGTACTTGTTGCTGGCTTGTTGTGCCGCTAGGTCGGAGAGTCGTCATCACTAACACCACCTAGCCACACAACCTCAGAAAACTATCGAGGTTCGATTACCAATTGCTGATGCTCCCAAACGATTCATTATGCTTCGGAGATATAAGGGTTTCCGTGAAATAGATGTCAGAGAGTTGCACACTAATCAGGGGTTATTTATTTATTTTATTTATTTGTTTCCTTTTCCGTAGCACATTAGGCGGTATATAGCACAGGCCCGCGTCGCTGTACCAACCTATAATATTAAATGTATGGTCATATTTTCCCCGAGTCTAATAGTCGGAACTGTCTTAATAAATGCCGGCATTGTACTACGGGAGTGCCCCAAATCAAGCTACCAAGGTGCTCGTGTGACCAATCATCAATACCAACATAGTATTTCTCAATGCGTTGTTTTGTAGCCTTTTAATTATTTGTACTTAAATTAGGTATATCACTTGGATGGACATCTTGCAAATTGCTACCAGATCCTTAAAATTGAGCACAAGAATGAACTTCAGAATGCGCTTTTCATTGAGCATATCTAGGTGAGGCCACACATAAAAGTTAGATAGCTGATACTTTATCATCAGCACTGAGTCCATCACTATGCGAGACGCGCTTTAATGCGTCCGTAGCTAACACTTCAAGGTGTCGGACCTAAAAGCGGTCTGCCCTCAAGGTCTAGAGTGTTACACAGCAACACTATGTCCTGTCGAAAATTGGCACTTAAACAGGTTCACCGTCGCATATTCCTTCACCGTTTACTTGATATCGACCTTGGTAGCGTGGACTTCGCCCATGGAGTAGATAAGAGTAATCACTTCGGTTGGTTAGTGCCGTCGAATGCGTCGTCGCGTTATAGTGAGCACTTACCAATGTCCCTGCTATCATCAAGGGGGAGTCCTTCATCATCCAACAAAGCGCGAATCTGCTCGCCGACCTCTCCCTCGGGAACTCGAATCTTTTCATTCTCTTCACCCTCATCGCTCATCAAGTTGAGGTATCCATCCCGAGTAAGGTATTGCTGGATAGGGGAACCTGTCAGCTTCATCTAGATATTGGTTTAAGGAGAGGACGAGTAATCTTCGACGTACAAGGTTCCACGATTCCTTTCGGTGACCGGGGACGTCCATGTTGTGGGTGGAAGGGCAAAGATCCTCCAGCTTCTTGCCGGTGAAGATATCGGTCGCAACGAGATGGACCTTGGCGTGGCCGTGCTTGCCAGTCTTGGAGGTAGACATCTCAATGATCTTGCAGGGACGTCCCTTGATGACAACGAGACCACCCTTTCGGAGAGCCGAGCATTGCGTCGGGGTGGTCAGCGAGGCGTCGGCGCTGGCGGAACCGAAGTCGTAGTTGTGCTGCAAGCGGCATAGTCAGTAACGAAGGTAATGCACGACGAAGTCTGCTGTTGCGATGATGGCGACTGTCGATGACAGCTGTGTTGGAAGGCAAGTCCACAGGCAGAGGATGGTAGTAGAAATAGTAGTAGTGGTGGTGGTGGTGGTAGTGGTTATTCTGCGCATAAGAATGGTGGCATGGCGGCTGGACGGCTGCTGGCCACCGCCCCCCCTGGTCGCGGGGATGAAAATGGTGATTCAAGTGCGGGGTGTTGGATTGATCAGCCTGCCAGTGGGAGCTGCTCGGCAGTCATGTTGGACCACTACTCACCTCTTCTTCAGCCATTGCGATGGAAGTCGTGCCACTACGGGTCAGATTCGGGGCGAGGAGGACAATGCAAGACGGGACAAGAGATGCCCAGGAATGAAGAGTGAGGAGGAATGAGTGGAAGAGTTGTGTGGTGGAAGAGGGTGTGTAGAAGAAAGATGGTCGAGGAGGGAGGGGTTAAGGTAGGAATTCTTTTTTTCCCACAGAATTGGGCCAGCGAAAAACCCGCCGCTGATTCGCCCCAGCCGGTTTCTACTGGAATACCGGCCTGGTAGGTGCCTGCATGTACCCAGGCACTGACCAGGTACCTACCTGGACACGCTAGCTTTCCAGCAGGAGGTACTTCCATTCGTCTCGGTTCAGTGGCACGGAGGCTCCTAGAGAAGCCTGGAGAGCGTTGGCGGGGTAGGTAAACTCAGCTTATCCGCTTCAGGAATGTACTAGGTAGGAACCGGCAAACAGCTAGACTACAGTAGTCTGTGTCCATATGGTACCTAATAAATTAACATTCAGATCTAAAAAAAAAATGTTAGATTTCATCCGCTTCCATGTACAGCATGCTTTATCTGTTCCTGGTGGATCTGACTCTTTTTGAGGATGTATCTAATGTAGGCTCTCGATTACACACTCTCACGTGTTAAGAGTACTTAGATACTTCACATTGTCTAGAAGCGTAAAAAGAAGGAGTACAGTGATTGGCATGTCGACTAAGTACCTACTACAACATCTTAAAGCAGGCTACGTTAACAGAGTCTAGACTCAGTCAATACCTATTTACTTTGGTACATAAGGTTCCCATTGCACATTTTGCTTTGGCTTACAAACTATTTTTTCACTCCTTATTCCTACTACCTAAGTATAACTCCTTTTTCTTACATTATAACTCAAATAGAACCGTAGAAATGTGTAGGATAAGAAACATTTGAACTTAAATTTGTACCTACCTAAGTAGGTATTTTGGGTACATGCATGTATGCTAAATGCATTCCACAATATATTGCGCTCCACATCTATTTTGATTGATGGGTAATTCTCTTGAATGGAATGGACGTGAATATTTTATACTTCATTGCATATCGCATCTTCTTCTACTCTAATATCTACATATACATACGTCTACCTAGGTACTTCAATCCTGAGATAGCTAGAGTTGGCCGATGCCTGTTACGTTAGTACCTTATTTACTTCGCTCATCTTGCAAAGCACATTTACCAAGCTCTCTACACCACTCAAGCTATATTAATGCCTTTCGAGAAGCTTAGGGGCCCCTACCAAAAAAAGCAGTTTCTTCTTTGACCAAATAGACTTGATTTTCGATTAGAACAAGCTTCTAACACGTCACCATCAGCCACCCTAATCTCATAGCGCATACCCTAGACGCAACATCAGCCTCCGAGATGAGCCAGTGCTGTCACCGAGCAGGCGAGTAAATAGGGTTAGAAACCATGTGGCTTGATCGTCTGGCTGGGTCGCCGTCACCAGCACCCTCTCAACCACCCAGTCGTTCATTCTCTCCAGCGACGCGGCGGCCTTCGAGCGGCCTTGGTCCCTATTTGACCTCCCAACAACGCCCTGGCATCACGCCCAGATCGTCTTCCACCTCTCTAGCCTCCACCGACTCCTCTGCTTCGACTGTAATAGCTTCCTCCCGGCGGGCCACTGGCTCCAATCTCAAACAAACAACCACTGCGTACACGGGGCCGGATCCTGTTAATATTCTCGGGGCCCTGCTGGCTGGGAGCCCTCTACCAGATTCTACCCTAGCATCTAACCACTCGCTGGATCGAACCACCTCGATAACATCGGCAGATCTGAACGCTGTGTTTGACTTTGGGGAACTGTCATTGCGCTTACTAGCGCTGTCAGACGAATCTCAACCCACGAATGTAGATAGCAAGAGGCAACAATCAACTGAAGAGCGTGGGTTTGCTTGACACCGTGGTGTGAATTCTGTTTTGCTGATACGAATTGCTAGACGAACTCGCTAAGGCCAAATTCGAAGACTTACACCAGTCCATCCAAGCTTGTGACGAAATATTGGCATCTGTTGAGACCAACCTGGCCAGCTTTCGAAATGACCTGGCTTCAGTTTCAGCAGACATCGAGACCCTTCAAGCGAGGTCAGCGGCTCTCAACATTAGACTTGAAAATCGGAAAGCAGTAGAAAAAGAGCTAGCGCCTGCTGTTGAGGAGATCAGCGTTTCCCCCATTGTTGTGGCCAAGATAGCAGATGGTCATATTGACGAGGCGTGGGTCAAGGCTCTAAACGAAATTGACAAGAGAGATACAGCGTACAAAAAGGGCAACTCGGGCTCAGAACAGAATAAAGGGTTGCAGGATCTTGGCCCCTTGTTAGAGAAGCTTGTTCAAAAAGCTATCGAGCGGATCAGAGATTTTCTTGTGGCTCAAATCAAAGCCCTTCGATCCCCCCATATCAATGCCCAGATAATCCAGCAGCAGAACTTTCTCAAGTTCAAGGAGCTCTTCTCCTTTCTACATAAACATCACCCTACATTGGCTAACGAGATTTGCCTCGCATACATGAATACAATGAGATGGTATTATGCGAACCAATTCATGCGCTACGAGAATGCTCTGAAGAAAATTAAACTTCACGTATTGGATAAGCTGGATGTACTGGGGAACGAAGACACCTCTCGCAGGGGCGCCGCACTCTCAAGCTCCAGGATAGCTGGTCCACCTCATGATGCGTTTAACCTTGGCCATCGCATTGATATTCTCCGTACCAACAATCCAGGCGCGATATCCTCTTATTTGGCCGAAGAAGATCAATCAACACACTACCTCGAGACTCCCTTCCGCAATTTTAACCTTGCCCTCATCGACAATGTGACATCAGAGTACACATTTCTTGCGTCGTTCTTCTCACCTGCCTTGAGCTACTCTACCATTTCTCGTCACTTTGCCTATATATTTGACCCGACATTACAGCTCGGACAAGTATTAACGAAAAATCTTGTATCTGAAACATACGATGCTATCGGATTACTCCTCTGCATCCGTCTTAATCAACACTTCCAATTTGAGCTTCAACGGAGAAAGATACCAGCTGCTGAAGGCTATATCAATGGCACAGCTATGTTACTCTGGCCACGTTTGCAATTTGTCATGAACGCGCACTGCGAGTCTATCCGAGCGTTAACCACTACCCTACCAACACGACCGCCGCCCAAGGCTGAGCAGGCAAAACTGTCTACGGCACCCCATGTTGCCACGCAGCGCTTCGGGCAACTGCTTCACGGAATTCTTTCCATGAGTACCGAGGCCGGAGACGACGAGCCCGTTGTTACGAGTCTAGGAAGACTACGGAGCGAAATAGAGGCCTTTTTAATAAAATACAGCACGGCGTTCGGCACAGAGAAAAGAAAGCGCGAGAGGTTCTTGTACACTAATTATAGCCTGATATTAACTATCATCAGCGACGTTGGAGGCAAGCTAGCTGCTGAAGAGCAGGAACATTTTGAAGGTTTAAAGACGGCGTTCCAGGAGGCCGCGTAAGTGAGAGTTAACTCAGGAATGGGGCCATGATGTTTTTGTAAGCGATTAGCGTGTTTAAACACTGATGAAAGGAGTTCGATATCTATAACCAGCCACGTGCACAAATTGGTGCATAACGTGCCACGTCTGGAAAGAATCTTAAATTCGACAAGTATATACCTATTGCTTTTGTTTTTCCCGTTCCCTTGACTGTCCGCGTGAACAAGTCCTTCTACAACCAACCCATGGAATAAAAAAAAGGGGACCCTAATTGTTACCGGTATCCCGCCGTTGGAGAAGAGTAAAACTACCTACCTACCTATCTACCCACCCATTTACCTCATAAATATCAATAAAAAAGGGGGTTGAAGTCTTTTTCTTATTTTTTAACCCCGGCCTAATCTGGCCGCCCACGCCAGTAGGCCAGCCCAGGCGGGAGTTCTGCGCAGATACACGGCGCCGACGCCGACGAGGATGGTGAAGAGGAGGGTGCGGTTGGCCCAGGCGACCTGGGCGAGCTTCTGGCGGCGCTCGGCCCACCTCAGCTCGCGGACCTGGGTCTCGAAGAGGGCGCGGCCGTCGCGCAGGGTCTGGCGGCCGAGGGCGCCGACGTCGCGCGTGGTCTTGAGCACGCTGGCGGCGGAGATGCGGCGCCAGGAGCGCAGGGACTCCGGGGGGTGGCGGTCGAAGAGGCGCGCGGCCTCGGCGACGACGGCCTCGAGGTCGAGGTCGGGGGGAAGCTTGGACAGCGCGAAGTGCAGCATGTCGGGCTCCTCGTGCTCGAAGAGCAGCTCGTCGCGGCGGCGCAGCACGATCTGCGTGAAGACGTAGAGGCTGAAGACCTGCTCGCGCGCCAGCAGGGCGTCGAAGAGCCGCGCGATGTCCCGGTACCGCTGCACGTTGTGCGCGAACATGGTCAGCGTGTCCGACAGCGCGAAGTAGGGCTCGTTGCGCGACAGGTGGCGGTACAGCTCCGCGTCCGCGGCCTGCAGGAGGTCCGGGATCAGTCGCAGCTGCACGAGCGCCGGCGCCAGCGTCGGCAGCATGAAGTCGCGGATCCGCAGCACCGAGAGCCGCGACACCGCTAGGGCACGCAAGGCGGCTGGGAGTACGAGGAGCAGCACCTGGCAGATGTCGTGGTAGCCTTGGAAGTAGCAGAGATACGGTTGCTGGCGGAGGACCTGGGTGATGAGGTCCGAGAGCTCCGACTTCTTCTCTTCTAGCTCGGCTTGGGAGTTGTCTGGGGCACCGTCAGTTGTGTACCTACTTACACGGCAACGTGGCGGTTCGGGGGGTATTTAGGGGAAATATAAGCTCTACAACGTACCATTTGGGTAATAGACAAAGCTCCTGTTGACGTCTAATTTGACTTGCTCTTCATCCCGATGCTGCGGTAACTGCCTCCACGAAGTAGAAACCTCCATAGAACCATCAGACGCCGCATCGGCGTCGAAACCAAGCAGTATCGGCCCTGCAAGGGAATGTTCAGCCTCGAGATGCATGCGTGTCTTCGCTCGGGGGATAATCGGTAAATCAACTTACATGCCCGGCTCCGTAGCTGGTCCGACAGAAAGCCGCCTGGTTCGATAGCTATGACCCTCAGCTCTTCGATATCCCTCCTCTCACAGGCATCCAGGATGCGGGCTTTCCCCAGTTCGCTGGCCGATGTATGAGGCTCTGCATCCCCTTCAGTTTCTTCAGCATGCTTGTGTTCTTCGGGAGCAGCCATAGGGATGCAGGTGATGAGTCCACTTCTAGCCTCGCGACACGTGGGTCTTGTCACCGAGCCTCGCGTGCCACGTTATATAGCACTCTACTTCGGAGGCTATCTAATCTGGTAATTAATTGTTGGGGATGAGAATGTCATGTAAAATAGCGGCCGCTATTATTTAGGCTACATTTGACAATTATGAAGCAGGTGGCAGGAGAATGAAGTTGATTGTCCTTTTTAGAGTTTGAAGATTGCTGGTGTCATGAACGTCGACGGACTGTTGTTGGAACTTGGTGCGATGGTAACGAATCAGGATAGCGAGCTCCGAGATGATGGGAGTGAGGCTAGCTTGCTGCATCTGGTGGATGGGCCTCGTGAATGCTGACCATTGTTGTTTTCTTGTACGGCCGTGGTGGTGTTAGACGATTTACGATTTCCTTGCCGTTGGATGTGGAATGCAGGTACCTGGGTACACATAATCCTAGGTACCATAGATGGTATCAATTTGTACCAGCATCTTGATTCACCATGGGAATTGCACCTAAGCCTAGGAGTACTAATGGCACTTTGAGCCTGAACCTGGCCTGAGCACTTGCAGGGCCCGCTTAAGTATGCACAAACTAAAACGGACATGCCTGCATATCTGCGGTGTATTACCGTAAATTAAGCGCCGCAAAGGATAAGAACCGACTTACTGTTTTCCGGTTCTAAAACGGGATATACATGTTACTCTCAGGGGCAACTACTTATGCGTAGGTAGATAGGTAGTCTCTTGGATTCCCCTAGGTAGATTGATAGGTACTATCTAATACAGGATTTGATTACCTACAGTGCCTTCCAAGTTGACAGATCTCGAGAACAAAATATTCAACCCGTGGTCCACAATCTACCTAGGTATGTTCTTCGAAGTGTACAACGTTGTTATGCCTTGTGGAGCGGTCGCACAAGCTTCTCTTCCGATGTTGGAAAGCTTCAGCCCCAAGCATAAATAAAATTAAACATGTTGCGAGCTGTTTCAACTTTGTGTAGCTATTCGGCAAGGGTACCGGTAGTCGGGAGAGGCGTGGGTTGGTTTCGGTGGTTTCGGCAAACAGGGAATCTCCGGCCAGCGGGTTAGCAGACATCATGATTACCTATGTATGTACTTGCGATTTTTTATTTTTCTGTTGTCTCTGTTGTCCCTATCTACCTTAAGTACCTAGCAACCTCAGTGAGAACATGGTCAAAAATGGCGAGCACCAACAATGCCTAAACAGGTGGGTAGAAGGGCCGGGCCGGTTAGGTAACCACTGTATGCGCAGTAACCAAAGCTTTGCGCACAGGTACCTACAATACATGTAGACTTAATGGCTACTTAACGTAGTGTGTTATTTATCAAGCAAGATAGGCATATACCCGGAAAGTTATCATTAGCGCATGCAATTGCATCTAGCCCTAGCTCCCGTTCATACCTGCTGTACGTCCTCGCTACAACCACGCCTCACTTAAATTGGTTTCTATCTATTGGTGAACCATCATGACCATCCTCTGTCTTCATAGGTGCACCTCGTCCCAAGCCTTGGTTCTGTTGGATAGATGCTACTTATTCATAGCGAGCTCCCTACCCTGAATCATTGCTTTTGGGAACTTACCCCGCTTCTTCGAGAACCTGATAAACCTTCGAAATATGTGACGTTATCATCAGTCCCAACTCACGAGTCCCGTATCTTCCTACACATACATGATGCTGGTCCCTCCTCCAACCGCGTACACAGGACGGATTGGAAAGAAGTAGTGGTATTCCACATAATAACGGGAGGCTAATTCAACTAGAAATCACCTTTGCGTTCTTCGTCTTTGTTTCGAACGCCTCTGGAGCCGCAGGTTAGCTCCGAAGACTATCAGTTCTAACCTTGTACAAGAACTATAGTCTAAGGTTGTTACCTTTTCCCCGGCCGCCCCCCCTTTTTTTTTCCTTGGTGAAAACGCAGCCTCTCCTAAAGACACTTTCATTTCGGTAGCAGAAACTACAAGGAGGATATTCCAGAGGTCGCCGCCCTATGCGGCTTCAAATTTATTCTTGCGCCTACTCTATCAAGGTCCAGATCTATGTCGTCTGGCGAATGGTGGTCCTAATCGTTACAAGGTCCCCATCTCGTTCACCTACGAATCATAACTCGTTAACAGGACCTTCCGCCAGACTTTGGTATCGATCTGTTACTTATACGTCACCTTTTGTCAAACATTGAGAGCATCTTCCCTAAGGTCACCCCTTGCGGCTAGGAGTTGGCTCTTGTTGATGAACGATACGCATTGCCGACGTGTTCCCGAATAAGACTCATAACGTACTTGCTAGTGGATAGAAGCCATGGCCTCTCTCCAAACTCATGTCTTGGGGAACGATGGGTGGGTGACCATGACTGTGACCGCCGAGGAACTCATAGGAGAGACTTCCCGTTCTCGTATTGGATCGGCGGCACCGCCTCCTCCGAAGCTACCGACTTGTGGCTTTCTTACCAGAACAATCATCGAGAGCCCTATCATCCGTTGGGTATTTCCTGTTCAACTTCGGTCATCACGCTTCAACGATTTAGCTCTAGTGGGGGTATGTTTGGTTTCATATATTGCCCTTCATTCTCGACCAGCTCTACTCGGGATTCGTCTTTTTAGCCAAAAAGTCGCACTCGTTACCTTATCACTATGCACAATGACTTAGTATCGTCGAGATTTGGGTGGGAGTGATGACCTATTCATTCTACTGCCGAATTAATCATATCTTACGTTCCTAATAAACCACCGAAATCTGGACGTGGGCTATTGCTAATTGTAATAGGATCAATATGTTCAGATATCCGAACTTGGCACAGATCGTCAATTAAAGCCTATTGCAAAGAAGGTGTACTTGGGCTCGAAAATTCGGAATTGTCGTGTCATTGGCGCCCATGACTACCTAACAAAATATAGACGAGATGTCGAGGCAAATTACTACAAAAGGGGTAATGGTAGCATGACGGGTTGCAGCTCATCTACGTCCATTTCTCCTCCCGAGGATATCGAACTGTTTCAGCAGCTACTGGTATTGGTTCTCTCTACGGGAGAGCTTGTATTCCTCTTCATGAGCTTAACAGCAGCTGGCGATTGGGAATTTGTTTCGTCACAATCTTCCATTTATAGCGGAAGATTAGTAGACCCAGGATTCCATATGACAATTAGCCCCGATTCGAGATACATGGCCATTGCTTGCTCTGAAAGCCTCTTCATCGTATATGAGATGAATTCAATAGAGGAGCTCCGCAAGCAACATAACGAGGGCCTCCCCATACAGCCCATTCGATCGGTGCAAGCACGAGCTGTGAGAGGAGTCATCCATAAACTCGATTTTCTTCACAGTGGCTCGGAGAATACATCTCATACAGTCTTGCTTGCTATCACTGCGCGGTCAGGGGTATTCAGACTAGCCATCTACGAATGGGAGAATTCGGAGCCGTTGCAACGTGCGTGGAATGAGGAATCATCGGGTATTAGGCTTGATGGAGCTGTCGGGATTCCGTTATTGATAATACCCCTGATGGTGTCTTGCCAATTCCTACTCATAACGGAGCGCTCTGTGGCAATCTGCTCCGAAGTCCTTAGTGGCTCGCCAGTTTTCAATACATTCGTACTAACGGACCCAGAAGCTACCAAATGGCACCATGGACGTCACCCTCCGATGTGGACAGCCTGGACGCGGCCACTGCGAGAAGAGTCATACCAATCAAATACCGACATAATATACATAGCTAGGGAAGACGGCTGGGTGGACTTTCTCGAGATCAGTGACTCCGGAATCGACGCGAGCATTTATATGGGCCCGTTAGAATGTAATATTGATTCGGGGTTTGCAGCTATGAGCATATCCCATGGGGATATTCTAGTCGCGGGTGGAGTAGACGGTCGCGGGAGTATTTGGAGTGTACGTTGTGTTGTCTCTCTTTCACACTGCTTCTTACCGGCGCTAACATCATCCCCTTTTTTAGGTAGAAGCAAGACGAAAGCCGAAGCGTATCGTTCAATTACCTAATTGGTCTCCCACAGTCGACCTAGTATTGACAAATAACGCAAGCAGGCATTCCAAACCAGACCACAAGAAACCTTCAAAGCGGCAGTCGGCTGAGAAAGCAGCAAGCCACATGTTAGCGCCAGGAAGAATATTTGCTTGCTCTGGTAGAGATGCATCGGGCGCTATTGTAGAGTTACGTTATGGAATCCAAGCCAAGATTGGCTTGGACCTCTTGTATACCTCGCCCATTAAGAAGTGCTGGGCCATCCCCAGTTTCAATGGTGCACCCGAAGAAGGGTTCTTCATGCTTCTAGCGCTTCCAGAAAACTCGGCCGTCCTGCATATTTCGCAAGACCTCTCTGAGGTGTCCGAGAAGGACCAAAGTTCGATAGGTTTCGATCTTCTCTCGACCACGCTCGCAGTTCACGTTTCAAGGGACGTTATAATCCAAATCACAACCATGCATGCAACAATGGTATCTACAGGTGGCTGGTAGGACATGCGATTCCGTCGTAAAAGTTTCCCTACTAATTGCTGGCATCCTTAGTTATCAACACTCGATTAGTGATATGATCGAGGATCAATTGGCAATAGTGACAGATGCCGCCATAGCTGATGAAACACTCGCTTTATCAGTCTATTCTCACTCCGCCTTCAAAATTATTGTTTTCAGCTTTGATGAAGCTAAGTTTGTTTTGAAGAATGTCTTCGAAGTGGAAGGCGAAGTCACGGCCCTTTCCATAACTACACTTTCGGTCGGCGTTAGCATTCTGGTTGGCGTCTCCACGAGGGACTCATCTATCTTAGCCATCTTCCCTATCAATTGGTCTCAGTCTAGCGGCCAAATTTTGACTAACAACCAACGAGGTAAGATTTCGAGAATCATATGTTCGAGACTCGTCTTGATACTTACTTCGTGTCACTAGCACCAATGGAATTAAAATTGGGAGAGGACGAGGATATTGACTCTATGGCGATCAATGCTGTAACTAGCATTGTGAACCTTGGAAACGACAAGATAGTGATTGGCATGAGAAACGGGGACGTCCTTGCCATACACCCAGTGGACAGCAACCAATCTGGACAAGAATTCACGGTAAATCGAACGAATCATCTTGGGGTCTCCCCGTCACATGTATTCACGGGGCCGGTACTTGATACAGGACCCTCAAGCCTAGTGTGCAATGATACAGGGCTTGCGATTATAAAGGAACCAAATGGGAAGCCCAACCGAGGCTGTTTTGAAGAGATTTTCCAAGTCTGGTTGACCGACGCCCATGAACCACACTCGTCATCTCCTACGATAAGCTCAGTTACAGGATTACACGAGATACTAGACTATGGCGGCTCTACGTGGGCTATGGTTGCTGGCCCGCATATATTTATAACGGAGATACAACCCTCTCCTGCTCCTGTTCCACGATATATGCACTTAGGAGGAACGCCTCAGGGGATCATATACTCAGAACGACTAGAAGCTCTTGTCACTGTCGTTGTAAAGGATGGCTGCCCTTCTTTGCATTGTTTTGATCCCACGACAGGGACTGATATATCTCATCCAGTTAAGAAAATTCAAGGGCACGATGAGTACGTGGATGTTGACTACATCGGATATTTAGGCAAAGCAGGCATGAAGGTCGTCTCTCTACTAACCTGGCGGTATAAAGATGAGGGAAATACTTACGACTGGTTTGTCATCTTAGCCAGATCAGAAGACAGTAGCAAAGGAAGTGTGTTGGTCATCTCAGCAGAGCAGGAAACGGTTGTCACGAATACAGGAAGTTCACGTCGAGTTCGCTTCTGGACCCGGTTCAATCGTAGAATCAAAGCACCGCGATGTGGGACGACTGACGAGAATGGACTGTTTCTGAACTTCGGCACGGCCCTTGAGTATCATGTTATCAAAGACAGGAAATTCAAGACAGTCAGAAAATACGAACTCCCATCCCCGGCCACATGTTTAGAAGTGGTCGACGGGCATTTGCATGTCCTCACTACTCACCATTCACTAATTATTCTTGACTATATGGAGAGTGCTGTCCTTGGAAGTCCGTATATGCTCCGGCTGCATACGGACGACATTGCCCGAAACGGATTGCACTCGATTGGAGTAGGATCATGTCCCGGTACTAAAGAACGACAACAACGGCTCATCTTAATGTCTGACCCCATGTGTGGCGTCTACGGCTTGTCGCCGCCGATAAGAAATCCTAGCAACTCCAGCTTGCAGTTGATCTTTCAGGCACACTTAGCAGTGTCAATTCGAAAGTTTATTCATGGATACACTCGGCCACGCTGGACCAGAAACCAGCCACGGTACGGACACGTACCGAATCACCCAGATAGGCGTAGCATACTCGGCCTTGCCATAGATGGGTCGCTTACACAATTTTCATTCCTTCACGAGGATGCATGGCGACTGTTCAGATACATCCAAAATCTAGCTATGACGCTAAAGGAGATCTATGACGTCCCTCGCGAGTACGACAGTACCGATACCCTTCAGTTAGATCCACACTCCATCGCCAAGATTGGAATGCACATTGATGGAGATATATTGCAGCGATGTCTGGAGACCAATTTGCTTGAGCGAATAGTGTCGACCCCAGAGCAGTTAGTCCAGCTTCAAGAGTTGCTGTTACCATTCGACCTTAATATAGAGTTGGAAAGTTCCCCGACACCTGAGAAGACCCTCCTGGCATATGAGTATACCTATGGGCTTCTCGAGTACTACCTTTCGCCTGTATTATGAAATTGATCTCGGCTTCGACACGTATTAAAAGCTATTCGTCGGCTCGCTCAGTCGGCCATGTTCGGTCTCTTTACATCGTTTCCACGCTGTTGTATAGTAGATGCAGAAGCAGGTTAGAAAGTATGACATCAGTCTATGTATAAGAAAATGTATCGATAATGCGGTTACATACCCGCGATTTTATTTAACATAAGAGTCGATCCGCGCCTTTCAAGTGACTGATTAGTGCGTCCCCTTTGATTTCCCTCCATAGAGTATAGATGTTGGGAATCTCATGCTGACAGATAGAGTTCGTGTGATAGGCGGCACTACACAATTCTATAGGACGATCTATGCATACTCGAAGACGATTGCAGCTTGAAATTCCAATTCGCATTGCAGTTTGGGTTAAACTAGGCAAACATCTTCTTCCCGGGCAGACATCATCCACGGCAAATCCAGGATTTTCATTATCCCTAAACGGCGAAACTTGCCCCTTTCATCCCGAACTAAGATCAGGCCCTCGATTTTAGTAAGCGGAAGACACCAACAACTGCCAACTTTCTCACTGCCCACGTCAATCCACCCGGTGGCAACGACGTGGTTCAGGTCTTCTGGGCTTTGATCATCATCCTCTAGCTCTTCCTTGTCTGCTTCATTCTCACTAATTGGTATAAGATTGACGTTGTAGCCGAACAATTCTAATCCGACAATATGTTGATCAGCGTGCGTCTGGCAATATTCGATACTGGTGTTTCTAGTTGTGTAGATTCCTTTTCGTAGGGAATTTACTGGCAAAAGAAAAATAAAAAATAAAAAAGATTTCACCGTTATACTCACTTTTAGGAATCAGAGATTGCGTCTTCCTAGCTCTTGTGCATCTCACGCGCTGAACTCGACCGAAAAACTCAAGCTCGCAGTTCTTGATCTGGACCGCGGTGGCGTGGCAGGTCGGTTCCCGCGTCCATCGACCCTCATATTTCTGACGCACCAGCCAGTTCGATTCGTGGTATTTTGGCTCATTCCTACTAACGAAGTCCAGTTTCACCTGGCCTTCGATTGCCGCCCAGGACCACGAAGGCACCTCGGTGCGAATCACTTGGGCCTCCACGCCACTCTGCTGCGGGTGCGAGACGACCGTCGTCGCTCTTCGTTGCCGCTTCATCACCGGAAATACCCTCCACAATAGGCCGCGCACCACTATAATAAACGGGAGTTGGTTATCACTCATCTTAAGCTTGATTCCGTGCGGGTCTGAATTTCGCGGAAATGATTTACTCCAAAAAGTAGTAGTAGCCTTCCTTTATAACCCTAGAATTCCTCCAAAAGGACACGAAAACAACACTGAGAGAATCACTTACTGTCGACTTCCCAGAGACCCCCGAGATAGCGAGAGCGGATCCTGGCCTTGGCCGTCTGCGCCAGGCCGCTGACGGCGGCGAAGACATCGTTCTGGTTGGTGATCTTCCTCGCCGTGTAATCCCACACGACGCCGCTATACCAGAAGACGAGCCACCGCCGCGCCATCTCGTCGTCGTCGTCCAGCCGCGGACCCCGCGGGCCCAGCGGCTTCAGGTCCGGGCCGACGGGCGCGTAGACGCTGTCGTAGGCGCTCCGGATGCGGTAGGCCTCGGGCCTGCTCGCGCCGCCGTCCTCGCGGACCTCGAGCTCCTGGCAGCGGAAGGCGAGCTGCTCCTCGCCGAAGACGAGCGCGCGCCGCGAAAGCATGGCCTCCTGGAAGCACCAGCCGCGCTCGGAGACGGGGCCGTAGCGCGCGGAGCGCGGGAGCGCGATCCAGATGTGGCCGAGCAGCGCGATCTCGCTGCGCGGGAGCCCGCGGTGCCTGCCCTCGCCGCAGAAGGGGATGGCGCAGGGCGCCGCGGCGTGCCGCAGCCGGTTCTCGACGAAGCCGTCCTGCGAGTCCGCCGCGCGCCCCGCGATGATGGTCAGCGCCGCGTTCCCGTACACGTGCGCCATGCGCTGCGATTCGTACTCCCAGTCCGCGCGGTCCCCCTGCACGATGCACAGCGCGTCGATCCAGACGTAGCGGAAGCCGAGGTCGCGCGCCAGCTGGAACACGTCCTTGTGGGTCTTGGGGAGCTGGGCTTCGTCGATGGAGACTTGCAGGTCGTCGAGGTTGTGTGCCCGCAACACTAGGGTGGATTTCGCTGCACATATACCGGTGTTAGGAACTACATAACTAGTGATTATATATATATATATATAAATATAACGATAAGCTCGACATAGGGGGTTCAGGGGTAAGTGAGAGTAAAAGCTTAGTAAAAGTATAAGAATAGAAAACTCGGGAATGCGCACTGCTTGTGCCCCAGCAGTAAGAAAGGGCCAAATAAGGGGCTTGGATATTGGATTTCTGCGTGATTACCAGACGGATAGGAGTCGTGCCCTGGGACTCGCCCACGTCGATTAGACGGGTTGGCATTTCTGGCTTCTCGCTGCTCAGGAAAGGCGAGGAGCATAGCTTGTGCTTCGTCCGGCATTCCTCTATCCACCTGCGCGTGAAGTCGATGTGCAGTCCTGGGTTCCGGTCCACGGTTGTCCAGGTCTCGCTGAATTGGCGCGTGGCGGGCGTTCCTTTGGTAGCGTTAGCTGGGCTGGCTGATGCACACTTCGTGATTTACAGAAGTCTAAGAGTAACGCAGTGTCTTAGGGAAGACAGGGAACCATAACTGAGTGGCTAAGATCCTCCAACATATATGTTTACTTCATACTTGATCCATATCAACTTAGGCTAGGATGTAAGATCCTTGCAAATTCCAAATCACAAGAGAACATAAATTACAAGTGAAGATGAAAGGAATGAAAAGATTAAGAGAGAGAGAGAGAGGGAGAGGGGAGGAAGAAGCCAAACCTGGATCAGCGAATATGGTTAGGTCGGCGAGGGAGTTGTTGCCTATCCCGAGAACTATCGATACATGGTTCCTGATCGCCATCCCGCCTTTCTGGTCCATGTTTGCGTGCGGCTGAGATGGGTAGACGAGCCCTTCCAGCCACTACACGGGATAGAAGGGAAAGGGGTTCGGTCAGCATGCGAATCTCTAAAACGGCGATAGGGAGATGAGTTATGCTTTAAAGCAGTTATGTTATGTGGATAGGTAGAGTTGAAGTTGACGATGCAAGAGAGACTACCTTCTCCTTACCACGCTAGAATCCGCAACCTCTTTGCCGTCCGTGTCCAGCCCCTGCAGTAGAAAACCCAGTTTCTCCTCGCTGTACTTCTGGGCTAGACGGGTCCAGCACAGCGTGCAGATATCGCAGCCTGCGTCCGCCGAGGCTTTCAACGCTTGCATGCTGTCTTGCAGCGGATGGGCACTGGCGTAGAAAAGCTCGTCGCTGCGAATCTCGGCACATTTGGCGCACCGCATCGTTGTGTGTGTGTGTGTGATTGAGTTTCGAATATTGGATAACTGAAAGACGTCCCGTGACTTACTCTAGGAAAGACGAGAAGACGGAATGGCAAAGGGGAATGATGAGAGCTAACTATATATAGTATGCCAAGTAAGTGAAGCGGAATGGTTCAAACAATGATATGAAGCTGTCAACAGGCTATGATGACAAGAGACCTATCCAGACAACATATTTTGCTTATTCATTTATTTCCAAAAAAAATTATGAGAACTGAAATGAAACTTGCAGGCGGTGGGATTCTGGCTACCATACATTATTATCTGGTCACATATAGATATACTTAATGTACTAGGGTATGCATGCGCATGTGCGGTTGACTACCTAATAAGGCTGACTTCCCGCGAGGATTATTGCCATCCTGCAGTATCTATTACTAGGTAGATACTCCTCCGATGGTAGAATCGAGCTAGACGGATATGTACTGTCCACGCAAAGCGAAGGAGACTGTTGGTCGACGTGCAGATCTTGAAGCAAGTTGCGACAACACACGTGTATAAGATCGGTCTAGCTATACTACAGTAGTATAGATGGGTTAGGTTATTTATATACTTACCTAGGAACCTAACCGTATTCTATTAGTGCCTCTATGCGAGAACTTAGTAAATAGATACTCATTCCCACAATTAATTCTCATTAGATTCCCGTATTCTTTGTCTCATTCTACGCAACATAAAAACCATTCCATTTGCTTAAATACCTATCTAACCTGGGCTATATAGTCCACTGATGATGTATGTATGTATGTCAAGTAGATCACTAGTTCCTCATGATAGGTACTAGAGACGAGCTACATGTAGCTGATCCATCGCTCAACATCTACGTTAGTTAGTGTAGATATAAAAACGAATAAAAGAAGCATATTCTTCGTAAGGTCAATCATAAGAGCAAGTGGTAATGTAACCGTATGCATATAATGTAATTCGATTATAACTATCCGTGATAAACCGCACCATATCTCATTTTTGTCCCTGTCGTCCGCTCATAAATACACGTGTTATCAAAGGTAGCCGTAATCATAGCCATAGCACGACAGTTCCCAGGGTGGGATGTAAAACACATGCCGCTAAGAAATACCATCGCTCGAGCTATGTCCATCGACCGCCTACCTAGTTAATATCGAACAGGGACTTGAGCTTGATGATAAGCGCCCACTCGTCGTTGCTGACCTCTTTCCTGTAGAATTCCTTCAGACAGTCGATGCTAGCACGCGAAATCAAGCTATACAGCGTGTCCGAGTCCTCGAGTTGACGGCCGTACGTCGGCTGGTGGCCGCCCATCTCGATCTTGACCGCCACTGAGGGCTGTCCCTTCTTGCAGATTGGGATCTGCTTGTGATCTCTTTCAATCGATGTTCTATTTATAATACGTCAGCTCTGAAGGGGAAACATGTGCGTTGGCTTGTGTGATGGAATGATAAACTTACACTCGACCAAGGCTAACAACTTCCTTGCCGCCTGTGGGGTTCTGTTTCACGGCAGCTATGGGTGTGCCGACTCGGAGGTTACCATCTACGACATCAACACCCACCACAATAGGGTTGGTCTTGTTGAAGACGGCCACGGTGTTAAGGACGCAGGGGAAGACAGCGAGTAGCTTCGACTCCTCCTTCTTCTTCTCAAGTTGCTCCTCCATGTGCTTTGTAAAGGAGTCAAAAAGATGGTAGATAATGTCAGCAGTGAAAATCCTAATTCCGTTTTCCTCGGCGTAGGCCTGCGCTTCTTTGTCTACCTTGACGTCGAAACAGAGCATGACAGCGTAGTCGGGATTCTTTTCCAGCATCGTACTGCACTGTACCACGTCACGCTTGAATACAGGGCCAATACCAACGTTGGCCACGGGAATCTTGCAATCCTTCAAGAAATCGAGCAGGGCTTCGAGCGAACCAAGGGTTGACGCCTGCACGCTGACACCTCGTCCCGATGTAGACACACGACTAAACAGCTTATTCAAGTCTGCTTCAACCTCTTCTTCTAATTCTTCTTCATCATCATCAGGTCCGACCACGAGCAATCGAGACCCAGCAATGGCGCCTTCAAGGCCAGGTGCACTAATCTTGACACCCATGGCTGCCTTCACCTCCTTGTTGTGTACGTACTGTGATTTGACACGCAACTCTTTCATGACTGCCGGAGTAAGCAGCGCTCGAATGTTCGTAGTGATAGCTCCTTCAACACCACACACTACTATTCGATCGCCTTCTCGAAGAATACCGTTGGACAGGATGACATCGATAGTCATACCAAAACCCTCGATTGCCTTTACTTCGAGAACGGTAGCTTGTACCTCCGAGAGGTACATGAGCGAACCAACCATTCTTTCCTGAGTCAACTGCACAATGAGCTTTAGCATATCTGGGATACCCTCTCCTGTATGAGCGGAGGTTGGAACCAATGAAACGTATCGAGCCATGGACTTGTTCTCGTAGAAAAGTTCGGCATTGAAACCTTGTTCGGAAAAGGCGAGTTTAGTCTGCTCCAATCGGTTCTTGAATTCGTTCTGTACACCTCGGTTCTGAAGAGCCAAACTCTCCTGGAACCCATTGTTATCGACTTTTTTCCAACCGTACAAACGGTCGATCTTGTTGAGTGCGACAATGAAGGGTGTCTTCCGGTCACGGAGCAGCTTCATTGATTCAAGGGTCTGAGGCTCGAGACCGTGCATGATGTCTACAACGAGAATTGCAATGTTGCAAAGCGAAGAACCTCTGGAACGTAAGTTGGAGAAAGACTCGTGACCTGGTGTGTCGATAATCAAAAGACCGGGGACTTTTAGTTCGAACTTTCCGTCCTGGTTTACGACAGCAGTCTTCTGCTTGATAGCCTCACCTGGTAAAGAATTAGTTGGCAACCCTAACTGCGGGAACTCGTTGGGACAAACCTGGGAAATATGTAGCACCGATTTGCTGTGTGATACCTCCCGCTTCTCCTTCTTGGACGTTTGTTTGCCGAATCTTGTCCAGCAGTTTTGTCTTTCCTGTATCGACATGACCCAGGATACAGCAGATAGGGCTGCGAAGGTTTTCCTTAGATCTGGCAGCCAGAGCAGCTTGGTGAGCTTTCTCTCTTCGTTCGGCAGCCTCTTTCTTACGCTGGGCCACAGCAGCTCGAGCGGCTGTTTGCTCCTCATCTTCAGAAGATTCCTCTTCTGATTCAGACTCAGACTCAGACTCAGATTCCTTGGCCTTGGGTCGCGAGGGTAATTCTTTGGTGGGCTCTTTTGCAGCAGCTTTCTTTTCGGCGTCTTCATCTGAATCGGCGTCCCAGCTCTCCTTCACATCATCTTCTGAAGCTGCGGCTGCCTCCCAATCATCCTCGACTTCCTCCTCTGCTTGAGCCTTCTTGGCAGCTTCTTCAGCGGCTGCTTGCGCGGCGGCTTCTGCAGCAGCCTTCGCTTCAGCCTCCTTTGCTGCAGCTTCGGCTTGTATTCTTGCCCGCTCGGCAGCTTCGGCTAGGGCTTTCTCCTCATCCACCTACAAGGGATTAGTAAAAGCAATCCTTACGTAAACTAGAGGAAACTGGCACAACCTTTTGATCGTTCTTCTTGCCACGCTTCTTGCTGTCGTAGGTAACCTTCTTCTTCTTTTCCTCGGAGGCGTCTTCCGAAGGCCCAACTTGGAGACCAGCATTAATCATTTGCTGTAGCTTCCTCTCATTGCGAGCCCTCTCTTCCCTCTGAGCCTTGGTAAGATACTTTCCTTCTTTCTTAAGCTGTTCGATCCTCTCCTTTTCTTTCTGCTTTTTACGAGCCTTTTCTTCTTCTCTTCTTTTTGCTTCTTCGGCTTCCTGTTTCTCTATCTCTTCTAAGCGAGCCTTCTCATTTGCGGCAGCTTGTTCAGCTTCCTCACGTTGCCGCCGTAATTCTTCTTGTTGCTTCTGAATGGCGGCCAAATGCGCTGGCAGCTTTTTCCCCTTCTTTGCAGGTGCCTCTGTGGCGGGTGCTGGAGCGGGAGCAGGAGCCTCTTTCTTCTCTTCAGCAGGGGCTTTGGCGGGTTCTGCAGCCTTCGCAGCGGGCGCCGGTGCGGGCGTTGTCGTTTTCTTTTTGGCAGCCTAGACGAGATAGCGAAGGTCAGAGCTTGAAGTCAACCGAGACATGTGATGATACCAACCTGTTCCTTTTTCCTCTGCTTCTCCCTCTCTTTTCTCAACTTCTCCTTCTCGGCCTTCGTGAGCACCCTGCCCGAGTCGCCGACATCATCTCCATCAGCAGCTGGAGCGGGAGCTTTGGCAGCAGCTTGGTTCTTGTTCTGCTTCCCTCCTTTTCCCTTCTTCTCTGGCAGAGCAAACTCGTCCTCGGCGGTTGCTTCTTGGGGGGCTTGAAAGGAGGTGATGTCGGTGGGCTCTGGGGTGGCGGGTTGCGGCGCTCCGCCATCGATAAAGTTCTCGGACAAGCCCTTCTTCTTGCGCTTCTCCATGGCCTTCTTCCTTATGGCCATAAGGCCACCGACGGGCGCATCACCGTCCTCGTCCTGGTCGGCGGGGGCGTCGGCGGCGGGAGCGGCCTCGCCATTGGTGGGTGCAATACTCTCACCAAGGTCGGCCTCCCAATCGTCAGCCGCCTTCTTTCCTCCCTTCTTTTTCGGCGGCATCTTGAAGGCTTGCTGGATCTGTAGCTTGACAGCGTCGGGGATGCTGCAGACAGAGCCGTACTACGTAGCAAAGCGTAGTGGGGTTGAATGAACGTGAGAAGAGCGTGTCTTCGGTCGGGTTGGGTCGTGTCGTGTCGTGCCGTGTCGTGCCGTGTCGTGTCGGGGCAAGTCCACGAGTCGCCGAGCAGAGGAGGCAAGGCGAGAGGAGGCAAGACGAGGCGGGGTGACTGACAGATGCGATGATGTCGAGACGACCGAAGAGAGGCGGATTAAGGATAGGTAGGTATAAGGTATGCGTATTCTAGAGTCATGTCCCAGAAAACTCCCGAGACATTGCCCTATTCTCTCTTACGCTTATCTCCGAAGGCAAAAGACTGCACACAACGAAAGAAAAAAGACTCCAGCGCTCTCTGCTACGTATGGGTCTGCTATGTATATAGTACAGGAGTGGGATTCAGTAGTAGGCAGCTAGCCGACTGATGACGCTGCGGGGGGTTGCACAATTTCAGTGGATAAATTAAATTTGTGAAAGGCTTGTCGAGCAAGCAAGCAAGTACCCGTACATGGACATACGCAAGTAGAATGCCGGAATCAACGCCAAAAGTCCGAGGGGCTGGGTACCGATAAGAACATAAGCGAGCAATTAGGTAAACACTCTTATCAAACTTATCGATAGAACACATCTCATCAAGTACAACATACTTACATAGTCCAGTACTGGTAAAACGTACCTTGTCAGGTATTATGGAGACGCTAAAACGCGACCCGCTGGCGAAAGAAGTATTTTATTTCGAGATACTTGCACCAAAAACCCCCTGCCCTTCCCCCGGCGGCGAAGCGGGACCCGGAGCCACAAAAGCCCATAATACTTGACTAGGCACGTTTTATACCGCTGTATCAGTGTAATTAATTAAGTAAGTACCTTTAGTTAACTTATATGACTATACTACGTAGGTTGTGGCCAAAAGTCTGGACCATGCTTAAAAATTATGTACAGTGTATTTATTTACTACTTACGGTAAGTACTTCCTAATTAGGAAAAAAGGGTTAATTCTTGCCAGACTGCTAACGGCCCGAAACTAACGTATATTTTACTTTACGGATCGTTATCAGACCGAAACGTAAATTGCCAAGCCATTAGCGGTCTAGGAAGAATTAATGTCTCTTTCCTAATTGGGAAGTACTTACCGTAAGTGGTAAATAAATACACTGTACATAATTTTTAAGCATGGTCCAGACTTTTGGCCACAACCTACGTACTAAATAAAGCAAACCATATCGTAAAAATATTATCTTAGAAAAAAAGTGAATAAGAACAGTTACCTAGTTTACTCTTCATACGATATAATCGCTAGTCAAAAAGTTCAGCAAAAGAAGTAACTCCGAATCGGGGAATCGAACCCCGGGCTTGACGGCACATCTACCTAATTCCTAACACCCATAAGGGAGATCAGAACCAGACTTGAGAGCGTCAAATGTTAGCCACTACACCAATTCGGAATGAAGAGTTGACGAATATCATGATGATAATGATGATTAACGACGACCTCGGCCGGACTCGAACCGACAATCTCTAGAGAACCCGATGATTGAGCACCGAAATCTAGCGCCCTAGCCATTAGGCCACGAGGCCCCATCGTCTGATGAGATGATTGGTAGGAGATGATCTTGGAGTACGTTATGACCGGTGCATGGGAAATACCTAGGGAAGAGAAAAGGGGGCTTGGTGGCTGTTTGTTTTTTACATGCTGGTTCGCGGCCGCTAGACATGGATAGCTAGTCGGGTGGATGGTGATAATTTTCTTTGCGTGTAATCATGTGATTAGGTATGGTAAGATGGGATTCAGGTAATGTGGTTTGTGTAGACAGCCTTTTCTGTCCGTTGGTTTGTTGGTGACTGGTTCACGGAATAGCAGATCTACCGAGAAGTGAGACTCTATTTATCATCTACTACTGTCTTACAAGCTTACAAGGCGTTTCTCTACTTGTTCATCATTCCGGTCTATTTCATAAATAGCATTAAATGGCAGATGTTTCGGTTTCACTTGTTACCGTCACCACCTACGAGCCAGCAAACTACTTGTCCAGCTATAGTCTGATTATTTCTTCTACGGAGATAGGTATACCTAGAAGCAACAACACCAGGTAAAACAGCTTCGCTTGGCAGCATCTCACTGTCCACCGAATGTCACGCCAAAGAAAATGTCATATTTATGAACATACCCGTATCCGGATAAGGTCTATCTGGAGTCTGCAGCCGGCCTCGTGTACTGATTGAGCCGCCGTAGTCTATCTCTAACACCGCAATATCCGGTCGGGATGGGGGCCAAAATCCTCCCAAACCATCATCGAAACATCCAGTGAGTCCCGAACCTATTCCATTGCAGTCATTACTTTTTAAAAACTCTTCTCATGGGCTGCGACCTCATCTTCTCATACCGCCATATGAGCTGTTCTGCTCGACCCGCTGTTCGGCCAATACTCCTAAGATTGAGGCTCTTCGCCCTCGGGCTTAGCGGCTTCGGCATCTGTCATTTCCTCATCCTTGTTGCCCTCGCTCTTCTCCGGCTCAGCTGCTTTACGGGCTTCCTCCTCAGCCGCCTTCTTTGCGGCCGCCTCGGCGTCAAGTTTGGCCTGCAAGGCTTGGCGGTCGGCCTCTACCTTGTCAAAGTACCTCTGAGTGATGGGACCCGCCATAGAACGGATCTCGTCTATCTTGGAGACGTAGACAGCCTTTGTGGTGTCCTCGCCCTCCTCATACAGCCAATCCTAATAAAAGTCAGCCACGCTGCATCCATAAGATGGGGAATGCGCAGAACTTACCTCGCTTTCGGTGAGCTTAGCCCTTAGCTTGTCCTTCTCTTCATCGCTGGCGAAGTCGGCATACTGGTCGTCCAGCTTGTTACGCATGTCATAGATGTAAGTCTCAAGTTCATTCTTCTTCTCTTCTGTGTCGGCCACTAGTTTATCTTCCATAATCATGGCCGCCTCTTTCTCCAACAAAGTGGTCTTGGCGTTTGTGTCGAGAGAAGTAGTTCCAGCGACAATAGGTAGATCGCCTTTGCGGACTTGTTTCTTCACTTTTCGCGTCTTAGGCTTGCTGTCATCCTTTTTGTCATCGGTCTCCATGGCCTGGAACAGAAAAGAGAAGTTAGTTATAGGGATGTTACAGCGCCAGAGCTGCAGTCCGCCAGTCTGCCTAGCGGGTTGATAAAGAAAAACAAACTTACATCAGGATCTTTCTTCTCGCCATCGTCCTTCTTGTCTTCCTTAATCTCCTCTTCGACTTCTTGCTCTTCGACGAAATAACCACTTTCTACATTTAAGATACCATGGATATTAACTCTTGCCTTTAGCTTGCAGATCATGAATTCCGTCTTAGGGTCTGCCTTGACTCCCTTGACAGAGAAACGGCCAATGAATGGAGATATCTTGCCGGGGAGGACTTCGGGACTCGAGTACCGCGCCTCTAGGTCAAAAGGCTGTTTCCGGTAGAAGGTTAAAATTTTAGTAGAGGGCAAGACATTGCCCTTGCCAAAGACAGTCAGGCTCGTGTCTTCATCTGGAATATCTACGTCCTTCTCCCAAGAAAATTCGATCGGGTAGTGAACAATATCCGCAACGGAGAAATCGCGGACCTTGAAGACAGGTGACAGGATGGCACAGGCAAAGGCACAACCTCTAGCGATGGCCTCATCCTGGTTGAGAGTGAACGAAAGACCTTTGCCAAAGAAGGCCTGGATTCTCTCCTTGATGGCTGGCACACGAGTGCTACCACCGACCAGTTCAATGAAATCGATATCATCTTTGGTCAGTCCAGCATCGGCAAGGGCCTGCTCCAAGGGTGCTGTGACCTTATTCAAGAGCGGCTCAACGAGGGCCTCGAATTCTTGTCGCGTGACCATAGCGTTAACGTCGATGTCGTTCATGAGAGACTCAATGTTTAAGGGTGCTTGTTGGTTGGCGGACAGAATCTTCTTCATCTTCTCGGCACCAGCCTCGACACGAGCCAAAGCCTTGGGGTTAGACGCAATGTCAATACGGTACTTGCCCTTGAATTCCTTCTGAAAGTGGTTCACCAGGGCCAAGTTGAAGTCGCGACCACCAAAGTGACGGTCAAAGGCAGTGGACTTGACTGTCAGCTCGCCCTTTTTGAACTCGACTACAGAGCAAGAATAGTTGCTGTGACCGATATCTATGAAGCAAACACGGCGCGGCTTCTGATCGTCGGCCGGGAGATCCAGCTTCGTGATGCCGTAGCCCAAGGCGGCCGCGGTGGTGTCATTCATGATCCGAAGCGGCTTGAGACCGGCGATCTCGGCAGCATCGAGAATGCTTCGTCGCTGGACGTCAGTGAACCATGGTGGCACGCTCAGGACAACATCAGCCACCGGCAGCTTCAATTCGGCGGCAGCGGTCGACTTGATCTTGCTTAGAAACATGGCAACAAGCTGGGTCGCCGTGAACTTCTCCTTCTTGCCCTGGTACGAGACCTCGGCGCCAACCTGGCCATTACAATCTACAAGGGCAGCCGAGACATACTGCGCCTCGATCTGGACGTCGGGGTCTTTCAGGGCGCGCCCAGCAAGACGCTTGAGGGAGGAGACGGTGTTCTTGAGGTTGGAGATTTCTTGTGTCTTCGCCGGCTCGCCTAGGTAGCGGGCCCTGGGGCCGAATCCGACGAGGGAACTACAGGCGGACGTTAGCGGGAAGAAGATATTGCCAGCCAGGCGGGGTAACACTTACGGCGTCGCCCGGTTGGAAACCTCATTGGTGATCTAATCAACAGGTGAATTGTCAGCCTTACGACCGGGGCTACAACAGTATAAAACGGACGGGTAGAGAACGAAAGGTGTTACGCACAACATCGACGCCTCGATTTCTGGCAACAGCAATAACCGTGTTGAGCGTTCCGAAATCGACACCTGAAGGACGGCGGCGTTAGTAGACCGAAGACAGACGAGAGGCCGGACGCATGGATGGCCGGCATGAGTAGCCAGAGCGAGGAGACATACCAACGACGCTCATCTTGTCTGGATGGACGTAACAAGTCGGAGTAGTCTGGTTGCACGGAGTTCCGCTAAGGATGGGTGGAGGGGTGTTCTAGAGGAGAGGCGAGAAGAGATGGCGGCAACAAACAGCACGTCGAGAAGAGAGAGGCCAGGCTCGGGCGGTGAAGGAAGGTCGGGACGGCGGGGGGAATCTATGTTCAGTCGTCTGGGTGCAGCGCTTCGGGTGTATCTAGCGTAGTGACTACCTAGCACGACAGGATAGAAGAGGCTTTCTCTTAAATATGGTGTAGGAAAAAAAAAAAGCTGCCCAAATGCGCACTGTAGTGTAGACTACCTAATAGCAAGGTGGGAGAGGGAGGGACAGGCGGACAGGTCTGTCCTGTGGTCGAATTATGTGCAGTCTAGCCTCACCCGGCTTACCCCTCTTTAGCCACACCCCCCCTTGGCGGGGGCGTGCTGTGTAGCAGCTGCCGTGCTGCGAAACTTCTAGAGACTTCACGTACCAGCCAGCAGGAAAATCCAAAACATTCCCAACGCATGCGGACCGCCTTGGCTAGGTAGTTACCTAAGTACTTGCACCCCAATAGTGGTTATTGATCCTACTTATAGTACCTAGGTAGCATCAGTACTACTACCATAACAAAGTTATAGTAGGTAGGTAGCAATCATTGCCAGCCTTGTCCATAAACCCATACCAGCACACCCATTATGTAGACCCATACATTAATTACCTAAGGTAATACCCATAAAATTACCATGTATTGCCAAGTTGTACCTGACTCTCAATGACTACTACACTTCTAAATTTTAGTAATTTTATCGTTTCGAATTTTTTTTTCTCGTTCGTCCCGCCGCACCCCGTCTCAACGACGACGACTAGGAGCACCCCTACCAACGGCCCTTATCACCCCGCTCTCAGCTGTTATCGCTGCCTATCAGTCGGGATCGCAAAATGGTGGGGTTATAAATCTCCTCCCCCTCTTGACCGCCCCGCCATCGAGCATGAGTAGATCACCGGAGTTAGCTCCCGCATACCTATAATACCATCTAGGCACCTAGGTATGACAGAAATATTGCTTCAGCTGCTAGATTATTCCCGAGATTCTTTTTCTTTTCTTTTTTTATATTGATAAAGTCCTTATATAAGAGATCTTCGCAACTAGAGAAGTAGCTAGTAAGCGGTCGTTATCACAACCAAAATGGGGAGTGACGCCATACCATAGTTGAGTACCGTATGAGACCAGGAACAAAACTCGTTGCCAGTTTTATTCATCATTCAGCTTCAATCACTGGGCGGCATGGGGAGAAATGGAAGCTTGTAGAGTGATGCCACGAGACTACCAATTACATGCGTAGATAATTGGCAGCTGATAAAAACAAGTTAGGTTCTCCAATTTCTTGTTGTGTATGTATGGAGTCTTCACGCCAAGGGCACATGGTTACGGCTGGGTCACATTCTACATTCTATTGCTTGTTTCAGCAGGTTTCTAGATTTCCTTTTCTTTCTTTCTCAGTCGACTATGTGCTTCTTATCTGACCACGATGGCTCAATACTGCGGCACACAGCCTCGTAGTCGTGGAACTTCTGGTCATGCAACGTCAATTTCGGGGTTGTCCAGAACATAGTCCAGTTCATACCCTTGAGCTTCAATGTGCCCCTTGATCGCTCAAAATACCATTTGTTGACGGGATTATCTTTTCGACTCCTCCAGCACACCCCCTCGGGAAAGCAGTCCCGAACCATCGCGTTGAACACGATGTCCGCCACACCTCCCGCGCCTTGGCTTTTACGGAGAACAGCAAATTTGTCCAAGTATGGTACTCGTCGGCTTAGGTCTGTTGTTCCTGGAGGATTCTCCCACGTAAGGAGAGCGCCTCCTTCATACTCGCCCGCGATTATAATCCCCGCCAGGTTGCCGTTGATGCGCTTCAGGTAGTGATCAACATCGAGTTTCCGTCCAAAGGAGTCTTCAATTAAGTTGACTAGCCGTGGGAGGTCGATACAGGGATCCGCTAAGCTCAGGCTGCTCTGTCCCGGTTTAGGGGGTTTCCACGGTGTAGTTTTAGGATTTGGAAAGATGGTAAGAGGCATACCACGCTTAGCCAATGTTGTTAACGATCCTATTTGGCAAGTCCCAGTTGACGACGTGATCGGCGTGAAACGTTCAGTGGGTAGCGAAGGTGACTGAACCGGTTTGTCAGTCAGGAGACTGTGGATTAGGGGGTTTTGTCCCCGTCTGGTGCCGACAAGCGCAAGATCCATGACGTTCTCCTCAGGTCTACGCTCCTTTGCTGCCTCTTGTGGAGTCGTGATAATCGCTGAGGAAGTTGGAGGAAGGAGAGATAGAGCGTCCCTCGCGAGTTTGGCATTCTCCAAGTGGCGTGCCCTATCAGTACTTTCACCAACTCCTCCTGGGCCCGCGGGCGCCTCTAGATCAGCCTGGACTTCGGGGAACTCCTGCTCAAGATTCAAGAAGAGATGCCTGCCTGTTGCTCGATTCTTCGCTGGGATGCCCCCCAGGGGGTCAAGGATGATAATGCGATAAACTTCGGCGGCCCTGAAGATTTTCGTAACTGGAGACTCATCGTGTGGAACTTGTACGAACTGAAGGCCAGAGAGTTGTCTTGTGAGAGCTAGGATAGCGTCATTCACATTGACGGGTTTCCGGATACATGTATCTACCGTGTATCCACAGGAAGGTATTATAGCAATGAGGTCATCCTGCAAAGTGGACATGAGTTCGCCCGGGTTTCCAATGTATAAGTCTTGTGAAGTGAAGCGTGACGCAGGAATACCGTCCCGTTTTGCTATGGTTATAGGCGAGTCGATTACTCGTGCGCCCGGAGTATCGTCCTTGTCGATGGCGGTGGCTAAACGTCTCGCCTGTGCAGTCGCGGTCTGCCGTTGAGTGGTTTCGTCTTGGCCTTGGCCATCGCAATCAACAACCACCACACTAACGAGGCCAAGCTTCCTGAGCCGGCTAAGTGTCTTGGCGACTCCGTTAAATGTAGTGTCATTCACAGCCTCGGGAACACGGAACTTGACCAGGGCCACAAACAGAGGCTCCTGGATTGTAATGTCCTGTTCCGACTTCGGACTAGGTTGTATAAGTACGGATTCTTCGTCCCTAGCCTTGGCACCGCTTGCCAAAGTAGCAGAGGGATCAGGTGCGGTTCCATGGCCTTGGGAATGGGTTTGCGCCGCGGTGCGTTGCTTGAAGCTCGTTGCCGATTTCCTCTCCAGGAAAGGCACAAACCTATTCATGTAGGCCTTGGCATCTCGCTTAGTGACCGAGGTTTCGAGGACAGAAACCAAAAAATCCTATCATCGTGTAAGCTCGTGACTTTACGGAGGTGATCAGAGCTCAATACTCGTTCTTGGGTGTTCTTCAGCTTCTGCGACTCCGAAATGGAGGCGTAAGGCGACACAAATGGCAATGCAGCCCCGCCGGTGCTTGCAGGTCGCGATGGGCGAGAAGCGAGCGTCGACGATCCCCTGCCTCCTCCATGAGACAATTCATCTGTTTTGGTGTGGCCGGAATGCTTGAGCAATGGTGTCTGGGAGAGTAAAAATTAATAAGCCTTTGGTTACATTCAATGTGCTTGGTTTTCCAGCTGTTGCATGGTGGCGATGAATGGTACAGCATATACATATATACCTATACATATATATGTATACACAGATATACACACACGTATACATGGTGGCGGCAGAGATTACCGAGGTAAGTGACATACATTCCAGCCAGCGGCAGCCTTCTTATACGTTGTATGCCGTAGGATCATGACGCAGAGCACATCATATAATCTCTTAAGTCTAGCAATTGAGGAGGGGAGGGCTTTGGTAAACTAAGAGAAGGAACATCGAGACAATTCAATCGAGGCAGGGAGCGACAGCGGCGACTATTGCCAAGTGAGCTTTATACCCAACGTTGAACCCCCCAAAAGGTTGTGAAACCTGCCTGCACAAAATCACAGCACACCGTGACTCAAAGCTCCATCGGTGGGAACAGGAATGCGACATTGGGGGGCGTGGGTAGAACCTTGACCGTAGGAGGTAGGTACCTACCTACCTACCTACTGTAGGTGGTGATAAGGGTCCGATAAGGACTAATTTAGTATATGTAGTGCCTATATAGGCATGATCTCTCCACTATAAATCTTGCGCCTCTACCTACCTAGGTAGTTAGCTCTCACTTATAAAACTTTCAGCGCACTCATAGCCGTGCAGTCCATACTAAGGTACCTACTTCTTCCCACTATAAGATACAATATACCAAACGAGTTTGTAGGTAACTTCCCTAAGAAATACCTAATGTAGGTTCCGATTATCAGGCTGCCTTACCTAGGTATGTAGTGTACGTAGGTAATTAGCCAGAATTTAAATGCTCGGTTGGAAAGTTTCGTGTAAGATCGAAGTGGCAATAAGTGAGTGTGGTAAGTAGGTACCTATCCTTTACCTAGATACTCACATAAACAGTGTATAAACCATTATAGTACTTACTTACTACCTACCTCTATATAACTCTAACTCGCCTCCACGCGATAAAGCATGCAGGTCCCCTTGGGGTATCCCGTGAGGGAGAAGTAGGATATGTAGTGTACGCAGTAAGTGGTATTACCGAATCCGGTATCTCGTGTCACTTGACAGGAAATCAAAAGTGTGTCATTTTAAATAATAAAGAGGTTGAGGGAAAAAAGGGAAAAAAAAGTCGAATGGGATAGCGGCAAAGCGGATGTCTAAGTTCGGCAACTTAGCCTTCTCAGGTAAAAGGTACCCTCCCCTTTTAAGTACCTACTTACCTAGGTATGGAGCTTAGGTAGTATAAACAGGAGTATTGTATGTAGATGTAGCAACGGAACCTATTCGCCGCGGTATATCTTATGGGGAAGCACAACAATGGAGGTTTTCCCACGGTACCCATAGCCCCCTATGCAAGGGGATTGATCTCGAGGAGCACTCCATCGGTACTTTAAGTATGCAGAAAATCAGGTCCAGAAACGGAGCTCACCGAGCTCTATGTCGAAAGAGCGAGGAGGCTCAACAGCATTTTAAAGTTAGCTGCTCAATGCAGACGTCGCCTTATCAGCAAACGTTATGCCAACCATGCGCACGGAGCTGTCATCGAGCTGTCATTGAGCCAAATCCCAATTGACTCACCGAGACCTCTCTGTCAGGAAATTGGCAGTGAGCCGTTCTGATTCGTGATCGTAGAATATCCCAACAGTAGGATTCTACCAAGACCTAATCATTGTCATGTTGTGTTCATTATTCCTAGAGATGCAAAAATGGGCTGTCATAAGAGCCACTTAATAGTACGTGAAACCTTACCTACTCTTGCCTCGAAATGCGTGCCTCTAGATTACGAACTAAGACCAGCTCCAGAGTAAGTGGCGCGATATTCTTAATCTATTGATCATGTTATAAGAAGACGCGTTCTTCTAACCCTGACTAGTTACTACCAGGCATAGAGTCTTGTGACGGCGTAATTCCCGAGTCTCAAAGCCTTGTTACCGCCGGTACCTGTTGGGGATGTGAATATATTCTTTCGAGGATATGTGCTACCTTTAGACATCCATAACCCTTGAATTAAGAGTGAGTGGCTAACGGGATATTGTAGATCTCATGCGTTAAATTGTCTGCAACGTTCCGTGAAGGGAGCTGTTCAGTATATCGTGGAGATAAACATGAGAAAAGGCTTCCCTAGACAATTCCACCGAAACATAACCTTCTAACATAGGTATTTAGGGACTATCCCTCGGGTCTTGAGTTATGGCGTCGCAATGCAAACAGCTATTAAGCGGTTCCGATTCTCAGCTAGCTGTGAGAAGGCAGACTAATGAGTACTTTTCAAGATGGATAAGCTTCTAAAGTTGTTAAACTGCCTAGGTAGTCAAATGCAGAGCGGTTATTGAGGCAATTGGTTGGTGTCCGGACACCTACAGACACTTTTTCGAAGTCTTTGGCCCAGTACGCGGATGTATCTTGGTTTCCCCAATGGACAAAAAGGGGCGAACGACCCCATCATACCAGCTTCAAAAAATCATTAAAACGTGACTGACCTAACTAAATAAGTGTATATTCTGATTAACCACTTATATGCAGTGTGTCTAAGTATTAATGCTGGCTCGTATGAACAAAATATCGGCAAGGGCGAGTAGCCACAACGCTCTCGCCCGTATGCAGATCATACAAGCAATCGGATGCAACGGTACACAAGGCGCAGCAACTGCTTTTCAAACTATCAACACCCCTCTAGGTTACTAAGTCGAGAATTGTACGCTCCCAGGCCATCAAATACTAGCTTCAGGAGTTTGGATTTCCAGGCTTCCATCCATTTGCTATGAAGGATGACGATAAGTAGCTAGCACGGGGTAGAATAAACGGGAATAACTCTGTAAGCCTTTGCCGGACTTATGGAAGGTCAAAGAGCATTATTATTTATTTATGTACAGAGAAGGGAAGGGGGAAGAGTTAACACACTGTTTATCCTTGTGTGACGCGGACCACTCCCCTTTCTCGGACCTGCGTCCGATGCACATATACATGCCCATCCAAAGAGCTGGCTGGCCGCAGACGACTAACCCTTTATTGGCGGCGCATATTAGCACAAATTTTCGACTACTGCTCCGAGGAGTGACGCATATGTATCCGTCAATTTCGGGGATCATCATCGCCTATAGAAATTCAAAGGATGTTTGGATAGGTGACGGTTATACGGTCAGGTCGGTCTATCTCGGTTATTCCATGCTGGTGTCGCTATGAAGGCGGTGGTGTCTCTCTCCTTCCCTATGTAGCTCCGTTTTACCCAGTGAATCAATGCTGTAAACAATAGATATGAACATCCCAAAGGCGAGAATACTACAATGAGGTTCTGTCATTGCCAGTTGAGCGTGTACGCCTTGGTAGTGGCCTTGTTAGTACCAGTAACCCTAGATCAAAGAATTGTGGTTAATGTACTAAGTACCTAAGCTAGAGAATACAGTAGAGAACAGGGCGTTGATAATACTGGAATGTATACACACCTGTATGCGTTTGCTCGCGTTATCAACAACCATGCTCGTACACCTCAAGGTCTTCTCCCTGTCCTCGTGCCATATCCTACCTACGTCTCTTATTAATCCTCCGACCACGTTCCTTCAAAAAAAAAAAACGTACAGTGCTGTCTTGCTTTCCACCCACGATCGTCAAATCATCCAGCAATGAAGCCATTCCTTGCCAGCTTCCTTGGCGTCTACGCGCTCCTCTACCTAGCTTCCGGCATTCAGGTCATCCCTGGACGAAATGGCTCGCTTCCGCTCCGGAATAGCTACGATTACATTGTTGTCGGAGCCGGAATCGGGGGTCTCGTCGTCGCTAATCGACTTTCTGAAGATGCTTCAGGTACGCATACCAACCACTTGCATCACTCACGAGACACAAGTTACTAAAGTGTATTTTCCCAAGTATCGGTTTTGCTTGTAGAAGCTGGAGAATTGTGAGCTATGCCCAACCTCGTATACATAGTGCCCGGTGTATTTATTCTAACTTTTGCTTGTAATCAGAGACGATCGTGCGGAAGATGTCACGGTACCCGGTAACGTCGGACAAGAGAATCCGTCTCGCTATGCATGGTCTGTAACTACGACGCCACAGCAGTTCCTAGATAATCAAACTCGAACATTCAATCAGGGACGTGTTGTGGGCGGTAGCACTATCTTGAATGGTCTATGTTGGACTAGAGGTCAGTACTCTGGAGTCTCTAATGCCTCCCTTATTCCTAACTATGGGTTCTGTTTTACCGGAAATAGAACAGCACTTACTGACTCTAGATTCCTAAATAGGCGCCGCCGCGGATTACGACGCCTGGAAGAACTTGGGGAATCCAGGCTGGGGATGGACGGACCTGCTGCCATATTTTCTCAAGGTGCGGAAATCATCCTTTCAATCCTGGTACCGGTACTTGAAATTGTGAGTACTGATACATGCCCGTAATGTAGTCTGAGAACTATACGGCGCAGAGTAACCTATCACTGCAAAGTTCGCTACACGTAAATCCTACGCGAGGCAAGCATGGGAGACAAGGACCAGTCCAAGTTGGCTTTCCACGTTATGTTTATAACCAGACCTGTAGGTGTTCGGTCCATCCTATCGGTCGATATGAATTTGATTAATATCAATTCACACAGATAACTTCCTCAATGGCGTCCAGGAGCTTGGCATCCCCATTAATGAGGATCTCAACAGCGGCTACGCGACAGGTGTGGACCTGGTCTCAGGCAGCATCTTGATGCTGAACCAGTCACGAGCTGACGCCCGTACGGCATATTTGGATCCTGTTCTCTCGCGTCCTAATCTTGAGCTGTTGGCTAGCCATATGGTCACGCGGATCCTAAACGGAGTTGTTCGCAATCAGACAGTGAAGGACTTTTCTCAGAGACCGGAGAGTAAACGCAGGAAAATCACTGTCACTGGAGTTGAGGTAAAGCAGTCGGGTTTCGAACCTCGTATTTATCTGGGCCCTTTTTTCGTGCTATGACCCGTCCCGATAGCTGAGTACTGCTTCAATGGCTAACTCTCCGTGTCTCTAGCTCGCAGCTAACTCGACCGCCCCGAAATACCAAGTTTATTGCAGAAGGGAGGTCATCCTCGCTGCAGGTGCCATCTTATCGCCTGTTCTACTGCAGATTTCCGGGTTCGGGCCAGCTGAGCATTTGCAAAATCTCAATGTGGACGTTTTAGTACATCTACCCGGAGTCGGCAGTAACCTGCAAGATCACGCAATGATCCAACCTGTATACGAATGTAAGAGCAGAGCTTCCGCTGACGGTTCTCCCATATACTGATGAGCTGCTAGATACAGCGCCGGGTATCTTTACGGCCCTAGATATTGTAGGAGACACGAGGGACGCTGTCAAGGAAGAGTACCTCAACAATCGCACGGGTAAGCAATTCGATCCTGTTCAAGAGGTGACTTGATTGACACTTAGGGTAGGGCCATGGACTGCAACAATGGTCAATGCTGTGGCTTTCCCGGCGCTCGATCAGATACACTCGCAGCTTCTTCGCCTCATTACGAACGAATCAACCCCAAACCTCCCCCCGACGTACGACGCCACACTACGTGCTGGCTATGACGCGCAGAAAATCGAGATACGCGCTCTGCTCTCCCGCCGCGATGTCGCTGCTTATGAGCTTATGGTAACATCCTGGGGTCAACTGGCTGTCAGCGCAATGCATACGCTCTCCCGAGGAATAATTCGGGCGCGGTCGTCTTCAATATTCGACAATGAACCGCCAGACCTTGATCCTCGGTTATGCTCTCATGCATTTGACTGCGAAATCCTGCGGATGGGGATCGAGTTCAACGACCGTCTTATTGCTACTGATGCCATGGCCGCGTTGTTCCCGATATCGCCACCGGGGCTCAGGACTCAGGACCTAAAGAACCGTACGGCACTCATGGAAACAATTAAAAGTATGGTGCGTACGGAATTTCATCCCTCGGGTACAGCCGCCATGATGCCGCGCAGCGCCGGGGGTGTCGTCGATACGGACCTAAGGGTATATGGGACGAGGAACTTGAGGGTAGTAGATGCGAGTATCATGCCGCTAATCCCTAGCGGACATATACAGTCTGCCATTTATGCCATCGCCGAGAAGGTATGGTCTTGTCTCCTATTCCTTCTACAACAACAAATTAACCCGTGTCTTAAGCAAATTGTATGTTAGCTGCTAATATGCTGTATGATTTAGGCTGCAGATATCATCAAGCTCCAAAGTCGGGGAAGTCATCAGCCTCCCGTGTCTCCTCAGCCGCCATTTCCCCCACTCCGGCATTAGAGCAACATCATGAAGTAGCTTGTTTGAGAGATATGACCAGCTGTGAGTCATAGCGTGACTAGATCTTCCAAGGTCACCGTTTGCGATCTGGCATAATGTGACCATGGTGTCGAAAGCATCACTGTAACTGTCCGGGAAATCAACATGTTGAACAAGTAGAAGGTACGCGACAGAGCTTTCTGTAGGAAGACGTTCAAAGCAAAGAGCTCCGTACTCATTATGAAGCAACATCCTCGTACGGAAATATGCCCGAGGAAGAGCGTAGGTTTGATTGATCAATCTGACAACTACTGCTCCAAGCGCTGCCTAGAGGATTCGAATGCTGCTATGTGGTAAACGCCATTAGCGAGTAAAGTGGAACTATACTGTGTCGTGACGATTCAATATACCGATAGTGTTAACGCTGGCCACAGTACCGTACGTAGTAGATCCTACAATGAGCGTTCTATTCATTATTGTGCCTGAGTGTTGAGATTGTTTGTCTCTCGTGTTTGTCTATAGTACTAGCTAAGAATGTGTGGAGCTGAATCACTACGCACAGGTATGTGGAAACCAATTAGATGATCGGATTCAGCATCGAATTTATTATTCCCATTGCTGAAAGCACCAGAATTTTCTGATTGGCCAGGATACAAAGCTAGCGTGACTACTATTGGACAAAGCCCCACCTGGCACAATCAGCCAGCCACCAGGGTGCCCCCTCCTTGGCCTATAAATACATGTCCTCTCTCCCCCCTCTGGACTTGTTTCTTTCTTTTCTTCTTCATACTTACCTTGAGGGACCATTTGAAGCTCCAGAATTTCGACTGGTAGGACAGGAGACCTGCATTGCACAGCGCGGAGTTAACTGTTCTGTATTATCCTTCGGGATCGTACTCCTCGCAATTTTTGATGTCTTAAACCTTCGTTTTCATTGTGTGCATTACCATGTGTAGTGCCACGAGGAAGATGAGTATATTAGAAGCCCCAATCGGCGTTCGGTTAAAGCCTAACTCATGCAGTGATGGAGACTGTTAGCGTGTTGAGTTCTGTACCTATTTAATGGAGTGTTATTTCATCCCGGAACGTATAGAGAATCTGCTTTAGCCGCGCCGCTGACCTGGGAAATGGGCATTAGTATTAGGACTTGCGTAGACATTTCCCATAAGTGCCAATCGCAGATACTTCCGCCTTATCCGAAGTCATGCCATCCATCCATCCCATCATAACCGACACCTACCTACCTATCTTGTACACACAGGAGGCTCATTTTATGCAGGTGGTAGCCTACTAGGTATTCAATATTCACAAAACACCGCACAATACCACTGCTGTGCTATGACAGTCATGCGAAAGTCAGCCGGAGCTCTTCGTCATGTAGGGATCTCATCCCAAAATGGTAGCCAATTATATTCACGAGCCCTATCGACCCGTCTTTCGCAAGCACCCTACTGCGTGCCAGAATGCGTACTTACGCATACACATATACTGTACTGTCCTGTTCTGAATTGAGCTTCTCTGCACTGCCCCCCTGCCCCCACCCCCATCTCATCACCTTTGGTCATCTGTTTGCTTCTCGAGCTTCTCATCCGTCGCCACGGATGCACGCGCATCATGCAACACACAGCTTTGAGGGTCATCGAGCGAGTGGAAAAGCGGTGAGGGCGAGGGTGACCGCGACTATGACCGCGACCTGAGTGTGGCTTCACCTCGCCCGAGAGTAGTGAGTACCTACGTGAGGAGTGAGTGGTTGAAGACCTCAGCTGTCGCATCGATGCCAGCATTTCACGGCTGCTCCGCGTGGCCACCAATTTCGTCATGCCATCATCGCTCATAATGCCACAGTTACGAAAACAAAACATCCGTCGCCCGACGCGCGGATATCTTGTCGTCGAGTGACTACTACGTAAGGTAATATCCAAAATAAATTTCTGACGCCTGGCCGCCCCTCAAAAATTGGGTACAATCAATACTGCACATGCGGGATAGGGTTCAGACTAGCTAGCCATGGCGAGGAGCCCCGTTTAGGATCTTCCCAGTAGCTGCTGATATCTGAGACAGCAGCTGTGACTGCTTTTGTAATAGGCGGCCGTTTCGCGTCCGACATTTCCGACATGGGTGCTGGGAAAATTCAAACTGCCAAATGACTGGTCTCCCTGAGGCCTTACATAACCCGCGGGCAGAAGCCAGTCCGAATGAAAATTTCACATACCCTTGAATACACCAAAACTTGACCACTTTAACCGCTTAGAAAATAACCAGATAAAATCAGAAAAATACAATATTAAGTAATAGGTTAGAGTTAAAGTCCGAGTATACTCTCATATTTTTTTCGAATTTGGAGAAAACAAACTAAGCTTGTTATCTTATTTCAAAAGTTTAACAAAATAAAAAAATAACACTATTTTTTCCTACTAATATAAAACAGGTTTTATTAGTTATAATACACACATATATATATCAACTTGTAGATAATTTTTTAAAGATTATTTTAATAATTTTTATTTATTTTTAAGAGTATTATATGCTAGAGACATTGGTTCGTAAAGTTGATGGCTTTTTACAGTCGGTTTGAGGGCGTGTGAAGTTTTCATTCGGACCCGCTTCTGCCGCGGGCATCTGGAGTGTGGTGATGACCACTAGTGATCGAGAAAGAGACTCCAGGCAGCGCCCAGGCTCCCAAATAAAAGTGATATCATATGACAAAGGCAACTGTGTCACGGCAGGTTGCCTACCATTCGCTAATGCGTCTTAGTGCAGAGGAGGCCGAGCGTAGCTAATCAGGAGCGTGCAACGGATTGTCATATAGGTAGCTGCGTAGGACCAGCAGTCTCTTCCAACGAGAGCTTTATCTTCTTGTCGATCGATGTGCCCGGGCGGTTTTATTGGCCGTGATATCGCCCGGCTGGTCTATTGCACGATCGCCACGGGATAGCTACTCCAGTACGGTCCAGTAACCTAATATCGCCGAGGTATGCGATCATATCGGCCGGTGCATGAATCATCAGTCTGACTGGAAGGGTTGGTCAAACCCTGTCAGTAAGACTTCTTGCCAGCGACCAGCGAACAATCGATGCCAACATAACTTGTTTTCGCGACGCAGTAGGTATTCGGGAACATGCCCTGCATGGAAGACTGGCTTTTCCGAATCCTCGGCCACGACATCAATCGCTTTTCCCACTCTATTACACAGCTAGATCTGCACGTAAGATAAACATCGACAGACCTCTCGTGCTCTGTTAACCCTACATGTGTCTTATGAAATACCAAAGCCCCCGACTACGCCTGTTCTACCAACAAGACTTGCACTCACGACCACTACCGAAGATCACGGAGTCTCATATCACAGTCCATTATGACATCAGGTGTCGAATAAGGGTCGGTTTGGGCAGTCAAAGATGAGGCTCTCTTCTCAGTTGTGACCTATTATTACCTTTCGATCCCAACTATTAGAGCCGAGGGCATCATTCTGTAGAATGGCATGTGTGTCTCCGTCACCATGGCTTTCAGTGTTGGTTATACCGTAGCCGAAGCATGATTTGCCGGACTGGGAAGCGAAAGTTGGCCGTCGCACGCATCCGAGCATCACACCCAAGACAACCTCTCACTCATTTCGTACCTACTACTACTACAACACAAACAACACCACAGATTTCCCAAGCCGTGCTTGGACACTAATGAAAGCCTCGATCTGAAGCCCGAGGCGTCAAGAATGGAGGTTTGGGCTTCTGGATGCACTAGACAATGGAGGGAATCTTGGTCGGGCTCAGGAATGGCTCGTGCTGTAAGACAAGGGACAGGGACAAGGGCCGGGCACAAAGGACAGGGTCAAGGGACAAGGGATGTGAGCTCTGCACAGTACTCTGCAACCGTAAAGTGGCTCTGGTTGGCCGATAAGACGTATCGAACCGACGCACGCCACAATTTAGGACTAGCCTTTGCGCCTAAGGCATACCTATTCTAAGGTGAGTGAGTGAGCGAGTTACTTTCCCTCCCCTGTTCGTCTGCGCTTCCCCCGCCTCAGGCTACTACCTTCGGTACAGTCCGCTACAGTAATTTGCATACTGTCCATTTGCGCGCACCGCTCACCACCTGTCGCCTTTCGCATTTCGCATTTCCCATTCATTCAACTAAATATCCATAGCCACCACCTAGGTGCCACATTCGGACCTGACCCACGCTGCTTTAAGCCTGAAGGCCTAGCCTGAGCTTGGCCCCCAATGAAGATGCATCCAAAAAAAGAGTCAAATGCATAAAGAAATTATGCACAAGTAACTGGCGCAACAGTCCGACTTTACCGTAAAATCTCTTATACGGAGGGATTCCGTTGACGGCTTGTGGCTAAACAGATCTCTAGAACTTTATATTCCGTCCAATTATATTCGAGGCTATGATTTCTAATAATACCATCTAATCGCCATGGAGTTTCCAAAAGTCATAGCCGTAACCTGAAAGTCACAGCCGAAGTAAAATGTAAGGGAGATGAGGAAGCTGTCTACACGGAGCTGGCAATGGAGGATGCATCCGTAAATGAATCGTGGCGTTCCTTCTGATACAAGCCGGGGATTGACCCAGCACTTCAAACGTTTGTCAGTCACTGCTATCGGTGAGTCACAAGCGGCGCGGTAAACACAAATATCAAAATCGACATGACACATCTCTCCAATCAGCTTTTAATCGGCTTGCTACGCAACTTACAACTCGTGTTACGCAGTACTTAGCATAGAACCACAACCAGCGAGATCGCATTAACGTACCTAAGTGAGCAACATCCCAATACACACAGTCTAGTGCTTACAGCACAGAGTGGGTATTTTGAGAAGTCCTGCAGAGAGCGAGATGAAGGAATTCTATTTTGTAAAAGACAATATCTGTACGCATACTAAAGGATGTTCAAATATAGTATACAGAATCTTACTCCGGTCAAAATCTTGACTGCGTTCGATAGCCAACTCTCCCTAAGATGACGAGAAAAAGTCTAAGGGTCTTCATTACCCTTAACAGAAGCGAGAAGCGATGTCCTTGACTAGGCAAGTCGGTCGTGCCCGGACATGTACCAAGACCCCAAATACTAAGTAGACAAGGCTCTCTAGCTCTACCAAGTCTGGTCTTTCTGATTATGATGATGATGCTATCTGGGATTGCCGGGCGGCGGTTTCTTGATGGAGCAAATTTATTGAGAGGAAACTAGAGAGGAAGGAGCTAGTAGTACGTACGTCAGGCGATTTTATAATAGGCTATTCGGGCTTCTGTTATATGGGAAGAGTAAAACGCATGTAATGCCTTTTCACACGTTAGTTTAGTACCGTATCTACAAGCAATTTAAATTTCGTAATGACGACCATCCCCTGACCCATATCCTCATGAATCCCTCGCCTCTGTGAGAGAATCTAGGGCCGCCATTTAGCTGTCGGCAACATTGCTTCATAACAAAGAAAAGGCCTTTCACCACTATGAAGCTTCATACCTTTTCTTTTATAACCTACGGTAGTGATCTTCTCGATTACATCTTGTGAATGTAGCATCGTCACTTCCTCGTAGTGCTTCATTAGCCATTCATGGCACCGCTCCACATCATCTTCCTTCCCTTCCAATGCGGCCCTAAGTTCGGGTATCTCCCAGAAATATCACTCAAACTATTTTGACTAAAACTACTAAGTTTCCTATTAGTGATAGCCGTTAATCCTTAACGATTTTGAGATTTGCTATCATGCTTTTCTGCCCAAAATCGTTATAGCGAAAAATATAGCCGCCTTTCTTCTTGTTTTATAGGCATCGGGTAACTCTCCCACGCCCGTCGAACGGCTGGCAGTAGAGAGATAAGGCATACGTAGATATGACTGATGGCTCGGTTCCGTTGAGTACTGTGTCTGAAAGATCAGGACCGATATAGATAGGGTCGAAGGGTGAGAGTAGTGGAATGTTGGATTTCCATATCGTAACGTTGTATAGATATATCTTGAAGTTTCGCGGGCTCCCGTAGCTGTTTCGATTGCTTAGATCGAAATGTTCTATGTAAGTATACAGGTCGCCCTAAGTAAGATACGAGACGAGGATATATAGATGAAGGATTGGCACTGAGGCCGAACTAGGTGCACAACGCCCCTACGCCCATCCCAATAGACACCCCAAAATAATACGCAAAGCACGCGTAACGCATCACTTCTTTGTTGTATATCATAACGTGTAGAGAATCAACGTGTAAGTTACTGCTAGTATTGGTGATTAAGTAAATTGAAAGTTGGTGTTAACCTATGGACATATGAAGTATATCCAAGTGGCAAGTCGTTGGGGAAAAAAAAGCACTTGCGTTAAGCTGTTTTGCCTATTTAAATAAATGGGGGAATTGAAGGTTACCAGTAAAGAATCGAACGTAAGGATATAAGCTTGGTGGCTAGATCTAGAGGTGGTGATGCCTATACAAAGCTCTACTTTCGATCATCACCGAAAGATCATATGGCCAATAGCAATGGGTGCTGGTGGGGTGATATAGTTGCTGATAATTACACACCTACTGTCCTTCGGGACTAGCATCATTAGCTCAACCGTAATTGATTGGTTTCAGTGCCCGGGACATGACACCGCAGACGAACCCCACATCTCCGACAAGGTCGGTCGTCAGACCGAGACACCTCACCTGTTCAACCCAAGGATAGGCTATAAGGATGGGCTATCGGGACGGATTTAGATGGACGAGGCTCAAAAGCTGTACTGGTCAATTACTTGTTGAACAAGCCACATTGGTGTGGGGCTGCATTCCGTACATACCCATAATAAGACTCCGTAATACGGTAGGTAGGTACCTAGTAGGTAGTGACCTTATGCGTAGTACGTAGGTTGTGGCCAAAAGTCTGGACCATCCTTAAAAATTAAGTACAGTGTATCTATTTACAACGTACGGTAAGTACTTCCCAATTAGGAAAGAAGATATCGATTCTTGCCGGACCGTTAATAGCTTAGTAGCTTACGTTTCGGTCTGATAACGATCTGTAAAGTAAAAGATACATTAGTTTCGGACCGTTATTAGTCTGGCAAGAATTAACATACTTTTCCTAATTGAGAAGTAATTACTGTACGTGGTAAATAAATACACTGTACTTAATTTTTAAGGATGGTCCAGACTTTTGGCCACAACCTACGTAAGAGGCGGTAAGTTTAAGAAGTTCAGGTTCCGACTTCTCCAAGTCCGTTTTGCATAAATGCGCATAATTCCCAGGTTATGGACCCGGTTGGTCCGGGCACGTGCCTGCATTGGATTTGACTGAGCCGAGCGTGAGTAAAAGCAGCATGGACGCTAGGCCCGATGTAGCCAGAGCCAGCTGCCACGGACATCCTAACCACGTACCCGACCCTTCTACCCTACCGTCTCTCCTCCATACCAAGCCAAATCTCACCCTCGTCTTTCATGTGTTCTGCGTTCTGGCCGACTCAGCCAAACTCTCGTGTTTTAGAAGCACAACGTCCGTCTGTCTGTGACGACCATTTTCTTGCCCTTGCCCCCCCGTCGGGCCGTCTGCCAGCATTGATCAAAATCAACGAGAAGGACGTGAATGGTCGGAGTCGACTTTCCCAGTCATTTCTGGACACCGATTTCTTGCTTCATCTCTATCCATCTGCTGTCGCCGTGTGTCTTTTCCTTTTCCCGACCCTCTTCCTTTTCCTCTCATAGTCTGTCGTGGAGGCGCTTCCCAGTTGGTACAGCAGACAGACACCAAGCAGGCAGGCAGGCAGGCAGGCAGACAGGCAGACAGGTAGGCAGGCAGATACCCCGCCTGGTCACCTTGCCAGTCCACCCTGGTTGGCTGGCTGGCTGGCTGCCCTCTGCGCGCTACCGCTAACGGCGCTGTTAGCCAGCTACGGTACTTCGGTGGGTACCTTCAATGTTCTCATATTGTCTCCTCTCCCCTCTCCCGTCCCGTACAGTAGCTGTGAAGACGGCGGTGCCAGCAACAGCGCGGTAATTCTCGCGATGTCGGCTCCCCCCCAATCGATGCAGCCGGTTACTGGCAGCCCAGTACCTATTTCTCTTCTGTTGCCGAGTCCATCCGGCTTTTGCTTGTTTTCCGCCATTGAATGCATGTTTGGTGTTGTGTCATATACCGATACTATACCAATACTTTACATCTGTACGTAAGAAACGTACCTGTTCAAGTACAATGTATCTCTTAGCCTGAGCTTGTGCTGCGACGCACATACCACCTTAGCGACATGGCCACATGGTACATCGCGTAGGTATCTTTTTTATTTTTTCTATTTTTTGATTTTTGTCCCGTCTTTCTTCCTGCGGCTAGGGCGAGCCACGGTGCAATCTCCACCGCCGCACCGTACTGGCACTGGCAATTGGCACCTGGGCCTGCACCGGGTCCCATTCCCCCAGCAGCCACTGGCTTTCGCGGTGCTTGACTCGTCCTGCCCTGCCACTAGGTACTGCACCTGCTACCATCCTAGCACCGGTACGGTTTATAGTAGGTTAGCCCACTACCTAGATAGTCTACCTAAGGTATCTAGCTCGTAGCAGGCAATTTCGTCTGTCTCTGCCAACCAATCTGTTTTGGCTGGTTTCCTGCTGCTGCTGCTGCTGCTGCTCCTCCCTCACCACACGCACACACCACGCACATACACGCAACTCGCCTGTCCCTCGCCTTCTTCCTCCTCTCTCCATCCTCCTTTTCCAACTGGGACAATCAATCAGCGCCGCCGCAGACTCGTCTTCCTCAGACACAACGCCTCGAATCTTTCGGAAACGACCTCACCTTTATTTAATATCGAGTCCTTTCTCGCTTCCGCTCCGCTCCAGTCTCATTCTTCCTCGAGGCGCATCATCCCTCGTCGAACCCCTTCTTCCTGCCACGATCTTCTGCGCGACTCTCGACTATTTTCGTTTCGTCTCTGCGTGTTTACATTTCCTGCGCGGTTTTGTCTCTCCTTAGCAAAACGTTTCGTTTGGCGAATCTATTATAGTGCCTCGTGTCTGCAACCCTCGAATCTCTTTTGTTGCTGTCGTGTTCTTTGTGTCGACCACCACCGCCGCCGTTACCGCCACACCGAGTCTTGTATTGTGTCGACCATTCCTCGCCTCTCTACCACTCTCTCGGCAATTGCGACCTCAGCGACGCTCGACGCATGAACGCTATACGAATCGTTTCGTTACAAGACGACACTCGAGGACCACATTGTCGGCGCGTCGAGACACCGTTCGTCGTCATGTCACCCGTCGCTTCAAGATAGAATTCCTCACTACCACCACTCCAACATCTCACTTCGTGAGGTGTGTGTTAGATTATGACAGAAAAGCCCCCTTCCCTCCTCACGCAATCATCGACTCCGAGTCAGACCGCCGTCCTCAGTCCCCAGTCCGCACCCACCCTATCCAACCATGTGCCCAACAAGACTCTGGCGCCGGCAGAAGAAGAGCCATATACGATCAAGTGTATCTGCGACTTCACTGACGATGACGGGAATACGATATACTGCGAACTCTGTGATACATGGCAGCATATCGAATGCTACTACCCCTATAACATGGTCGAGGTTCACCGAGACGACTTCAATCATTCCTGCGTGGAATGTAACCCGCGAATATTGGATCGACTGCGAGCCAACGAACGTCAGATTTTGCGGCAGTCCAATGGGACTCGCTCCGACGTCTCGGAACGAAAGACGGCCAAACGACCTCCACCCAAGGGCCAGAAGAAGAAGGCCAGACCCACGGATTTAGGGTTGAATAGCCACAGTGGCCCCGAAATCAACCCCAAACAAGCCCACGATCCCATCCACACGCACCAGCACAAGAAATCTAAGAGTTCACATCGTCCTAGTCAGTCTGTTAGCTCACAGGCTGCCAAACGTAGCCCTTCATACGGCCAAAAGACAACAAACCCACACGGTCACCCTCCTAGTCCAGCGACTACACCTTCAGATCTTCCTCATGAATTTGAGATACATAATTACTCAAGTGGATTTATGGATCTATACAAGGAGGATCGAGACGTCGCAATCGTCCAGACAAATTCGTTTGCGAGCTTGATAATATCTAACCTCCTTTCGTTATGGTTGCGAGACAGCGAAAAGTTAAGACAAGAGACCGGGTGGGATTATGGAGATGTTTTCCAATCTCTTCCGCCCAATATCGACTCGGTCAAGGCTTCACCTCAAGTTCGCTCAAAGAAGCTACCAGTGGGTTCTGATACCATCGCTCATTGGCAGTATTTAGCTTCCCCTCAGGCAGTTGATAAGAATGTCCTTCTTGTCGAGCTTAATGGTCAAATTGGCATTCAGAAGGACTATTGCCAAGACCCGAGTAACCGATGGCAAGACCTCTCTTCTCCGCTGCCATTCGTCTTTTTTCACCCAATGCTCCCATTGTATATTGACACACGAAAAGAAGGTTCCCAAGCTCGGTATGTGCGCCGAAGTTGTAAGCCAAATGCTACCCTAGACACATATCTCTCAGAGGGTTCTGAGTATCATTTTTGGCTTGTAAGCGATCGACCCATCAAAGCTAATGAGCAAATAACGATCCCATGGGAGTTCAACCTACAAAAAGACGTTGCAAGGCGATGGCTACAACTGTTGGGCCTTAGCGACGACGTAGACAAACAACCCGAGTTCAACGAGAAAGAGACCGAGACCTACCAGAGCATTGCTGCGTGGGTACACACTATACTCTCTGAGTATGGTGGGTGTGCTTGTGACCTAGGACCCGAATGCGCGTTCGCTCGATTTCACAGAACTTACATTGCACGAGCGCAGGGCAAGGAAAAGGGATCCAAGCAGAAGAAGGCTCGTAAATCCAAAACCGGCAACGTCTCACCAACCAGCACGGGTCAGGCGACAAATAGTCGCGCAGCGAGTGAGGGCCGGGCTGAGGATGGCGTAGACAACGATTCTGCATCTTCAAGGAGCAAACCGCCGAGTCGTGATATGACACCCGCACCACGTCAAGGCTCGTTTGATACACTGGGTGTATTGACCGAATTAACGGATCGGGACAAACGCAAGGTTCAGATGGTTGAAGATTCGTTTCGCCGTATGGAGCAACAGCAACCACCGAGGAAGAAAAAGCGAACCTCTGACGGAGCCAGTAGCGGGACTTCGGGCACCACAACGAAAACTAAGTCAAAGAGCGCGTCGACGAATACGGTGATGACTAATGGTGTAACTGAAGTTCGGTATGTAGATGCTGGGACCTCTGGCAGCGTTGGCGACTCGCCCATCAGCGCAGTGTCACCAACATCCATGAATCCACTTAAGCAGCCGGACAAACGTAATTCAGTGTCGCTTCCACCGCGAAATACATCACAAACTCCTCGTCCAGAATATCGCGACGCAGCTGTGCAGACGGACCCAGTGGATGGGGCGTGGTTCAGTGATGATCGGACGCCCCAAAAAACAAAGAGACGGGTTGTTTCATTATCCAAGCGGTTACTAGAAAGTAGGCACCGGCTTCGAGCTGAAGACAATTCGCGTCGCACAAGTATAGCGCCGTCTCCGACCTCGGTAGCATCAGCTTTGGTCAAGATGGACTTGGACTCCCCTACAAGGGAACAAACAGGCACCACAACCACGATCCCAACTCCTGAGGCGATCAATACCACACCAGCGCGGCGTGAGTCGACAGCCACGGCGGTATCCGAGGACACACCTATGAATGATGCCCCAATGGTTTCACCGTCCAGCGGTAAAACCGCACTCGTCAACGGATCGACACCTTCAAAAGCTGCCAAAGTGAAGTCGCCGGAACTTCGAGTTCAGTTGCCCCCAGTTCCCGCATTCAATAGCTCGTCGCTAGTGAGTTCGACAATAACGCCAGTGTCTGCTAATGGGAGTATGGCCCAATCGCCATTCTCGAATAACCTTCATAACCCATTTGTGCCTCAGCCCGTGAATGGCGTGGCTGTGCAGCCGAGTCCCGTGAAAAAGAAGCTAAGCTTGAGCGAGTACACTAAGAGTCGGACGAATAAAGCCGCCGCTGCGAAATCGTCAGCTTCCTTAAAACCACCTACTACAATTGTTGAAGAAGCTAAATCGCCAATCAGCACAGACACTGTTATGTCTGAGTCTCCAGTTATTGAGAAGAGTGTCGATCCCTGAACAGATACTTGGTCGTCAACTTCATCCCAGATTTCTTTGTAGTATAAAGATTGAGGCGCTGTCAGGTGTGCATAGCCAGGCCATGTTTCCGGGCGATCTTTGAATGTGTCCTTCCGGAGTTAGGGAATCGAGTTGTTTCCAACGTGGCTGGGGCAGCCATGATGACGGTTCAAGGTTATTTTCACGTACGGCGTTGGGAGGGTGATGGCTTCAAATATGGCGTATAATTGGAAGGGGTCATGATCATTGAGGTCCTAAGATTATTCACCAGACGACGTAATAGCTCTTTCAGTCAGCTTGCACAATCCAATGCGAGCGATCCGATCTTGCTGAGTGCTCTTCGGCGCGATTTGTGGGTCGGAAGCCCACGAATGTCCAATCGAGGCTCGCCGTGCCGGATGGCGACAACCAGGCATTTCCACCGCACTTCCACACGTTTCCAAGCAAGAAAGAGGTGGCATCGGACGAAGGAACAGCAGGGTGCTGCCAAAAGCCGCCAGAACGGCCGTATATGTACTACTAAAAAGGCGGCACATATGCCTCGGGTAAAAAGGACCTTACGATGACTTGTATGTATTGAAATGCATAGGTAGGAGCGTAACAGAAAAGCGTTTTTGGTTGGGGGCCACTACCTGGCTCGTTAGCTATAACCAAGCCGGGATTGCAGCCAGAAACGAAGGGGACCAGCAGCCCCCAATGAGAAAGAATCGAAGAAATCTCAAGTCACCACTCGGGCCTGAACATTTTGTTGTGATGTGATTGATCCACTATCTTCGCTTTCCCTTTTCAAAACTGTGATATGTGTGTATTACGAGGAAAGATGCATGGCCGAAACCCGGCATATCTTGAATTACAAAAATTGATGGATGGATGTGGATGGGTAGTGAAGACACTTTGGGTTAGCTAGGCAGGTAAGATATGCGTACATACGGATCAGATGGACGAGGCCACGCCCAGAAGGAAGAAAGTTGGGGGGGATTTCTAGGGTAAGTAACCCCATCGAAAAAGGCGGGGATTTGATTGGTGGGTGACCGCTTTGGATGGAGACTGAGCTACTGTAAGTATAAAGTACTTGCTTAGGCAGAGCTCTGGGCGTTAGTCAGGGCATGCTTGCTTTGTCAGCATTAGGCTCTTTCTTGTAGAACGGTCTGGTTGGGTAGTGTAGTAGTTCGTACAGGCCGCGTATATGGAGGACAGGTACGCATAGCTCGATAGGTAAGTAAGTAGGTAGGTAAGGTAAGGAACTGAATAGGGGAGGAGGAGATTGCGTTTTATTGGAGTCTGGCTGGCGTGAGGGATTTTTCAGATGATGGCGTTCGTTTGTTGTTATTTACCCGAGTTTAGATCAGGGACGTTTGGTGCTGTAGAAGGGGTGAGGGAGGGATCCGAAAGGGAGGAGAGGAGAGGAGAGGAAAGGGGAGACGAGAATCGGGCGCGCTAAGTAGGCTGGGAAGTAAGGGCGTTGGGACGCATGTATGTATGATATATGACTAAAGTACCTAGGCAAGCAGGTTGAGATTGCCAACTGGGCACAGTAGCGTTCATTAGCCTTCTTCCGCTTTAGAGTTGGGCCGCGTGGGCGGTGGATGTGGTTTCGTCGAGCACGTGGATGGGTTGCGGGCTCGATTTGTCGATGTATCGACTGTCGTCGTCGTTGTCGTTGTCGTTGTCGTCTTCGTCTTCGTCGTTATCTTTGACACGATATCATCGTCGACCGGGCCAGCTGAATCTCAGCAACCTTACTTCGTGAGAAGGGAAGCGAGCAGCCACTCGCCTTCGGACATCTGTCGTTTTATGACAATCTATATATGTCGTGTGTGTATGTGTGTGATATGATATGTATAATGGAGAAGGGAGGAAGAGGAAGAGGGGGGGGTTAGTTCAAAGGATGGGTTTACGACGACCTTGAGCATTGACCCCGTCTCTCCTGGTTTTAGGTTTCCTTAGAACAGACGAACAGACGAACGGAGTATACGAGAATCGATTTAGTGTTTGGCGCGATCCACTAGTGTTGAAGAGGGAGAAACACGAGTTTGCTCTGCTCTCTCTCTCTCTTCAGTATTTGCTAAGGTGAGGAGGCCGAGGGCACTCAGGAACTTGGATCTTGGGTTGGTAGTCGACGGGTGGCACTGTCTAGGCGAAGTGTAGCTAGGATTGGGGGCAAGGCGTAATATAGACCGTCATGTGAGTGGTAGTGGTGGTGGTGGTGTTACCATCCTCGGGTTGTTATCGCCAGGTAGACGCGAATAAGGAGTCGCCCTCCTTTACACAGACTCCATTGCCTTGTATTCCAAGGCTGGAGGATCCTGTGTACCCTTACTGGTTGGTAGGTTGGGTTGCCATGAAGTAAAGTGAAGCGGACTTTGTGTGACTTGCTGACAGAATGATGTTGGTAGTATGTATCACCCGAGTCTGGGGTCCGAAACCATTGTGTTAGGCAAGGTTCGTTTTTCAGTTTAACATTTGGACCATCTCGGATAAGCGTAGCTAGTTAATAGGTGGTGATAAGTTGATCCATGTCGATTCGGATTGGATTTAAAGTATATCCCAGGAAGATTACTTAGCTGAAAGGAGTTTGCTCAAAGCTTCTTCTTTCGTTACGGAGGAACCTCCCCATGAACAGAACAGGCTTGCGGATAGGATACGTGGGGAGTGTCAATATAATTGATGCTCTAAATACAGGGAAGAGTTGTGAGGTTAAGGGTGAGCTCATTAACGAACAAACAAAAACTAAAGTACCCCTATTCACGATACCACGACCTCGACGAAGTATCAGTATTGATGACTAAGACGCTAGTCGGTACCTCGAATCCAATAGTAACGCTGGTAGAGGACGACGAATATCCTGGTAAGAGAACAAACACAGTCCTTTTGCAACTCTATATCTGAAGGTAACGGAGATATTGCCTAACCTGGTGAGCTTTGAGAGCATCTGGGACTGAGCATGTGGTCTTGCAGAAATACATCTATGAGTTTGTAAGTGAGCTCGGATGAAAAGGTACCTAAGGCAAGGGACGATAAAAAGGACCCGGCCAGTAGTTCTCTCAACCATCTGACAAAATTCGTCTTAAGTTTCAAGAAAGGTTCTTCGAGTACTTGTGGCGATGGATACTCTCACATGTTTAGGATAGCCGGAAGAACTTAAAAGCTGGGGTTGACTTTCTCGCAGTTTCTTCTCAAGCCAATGTCTCATTTTTAGTCCTACATACTCCTATCTAGCTCAGGTACCTAGCTAAGACTTTAGGGTTTCTTGGGTGTGATCTTGCCATAAGATTTTCCACTGTTACAATTAATCAATAGTAAATGCATGTACCGATACAATCTGATTATTTAGATTTGACCGTATCTCCGGAAAGCCCTTATTCTATAGGGGTGCACAACATGAGGACCATGTTTTTATCTAGTGGCGAAATAACCCCCTCCTGGAAAAAGTTAAGAGGTTTTGCTTTCTTAGGAATAATTTTGCACTTCATGAAGGAAGCGGTCAATATAAGAGCAGCATTCAGTCCGGAACCGGAAGTCTAATTGAAGTCGCATAAGCCCCCAGACTCCGTATTAGTCAAGGTAATTGATTCCAATAAGCCCACCACGGTCTGGATCGATGGCTTTTCGTGTTTATGCAGTGCAATGGGTCCAGCTTAGGCAGTACGGTTACAGTATTGGATCGAACGTTACAATATTGATTTAGCCGGGCAAACAAATGCTCTAGAATGCGGGTTGATTATATATCATCGATAGTATTAGTGAAGCTGAAAACATCTTTATATCCATCAAGTCTTCTTCATTTCAACATCTCTACAAGGCAGTCTGTCGGTCATGTCAAGGAGGCCTATAGTTCGAACATGCGCTTCAACACGGTTTCGCTTCTCTTAATCGCAGCTTCGGCTGCCCATGGGGGCGTTGTCATAAAAGATGTTAGCGACTACATCTTGGATGTTACACAGTGGCAAGCCGGACTTTCTCACGGTAATCCGGCAGAGCCAACGACTAGTTGGTATAGTACGGCTTAACCTTCTCTTGAACCCTTTAATTGTGACGTTGACAGCATGTCATTCGGAGGAAGCTATAATGACAAGTCACTAAAGGGTTACTAGCGTTCACCGTTTCCGGTTCCGTCTACGGATCCCTCGCATCGGATTCTTACATCCCGGCTTTTGGAGCGGTCTGTTCAGGATCTGGAGCTGGGTTCCCGTTATCCTCGGACTATAGCGAATGCGCTATAGACTCAGAAACCAGTGAATCTGATTCCTCTGTGTCAGCGAGAATCGTGCCTGGCGCGGATAATACGCAGGCACATATCGCTATAAGCTATGTGTTTTTAAGTGTGTACGTGGAAAATCTTTAATCTCCAAGGCAAGGGGTTACCAAGGAAGGGAGCGGTAGTACATTTTTCAGCTGATGATCGTTCGAACAGAGACCAAATCAGAAACTACACAGCTATCGCTGTGACCGACTGGGCGCGTGAACGGCCACCCTATAATTTCACCCTAATCCCAACATCGGATGCAGTTGCTTCTTAAGGGAGATAGAGGCGCCGTTATGCGCGACGTCGGATCAAAGGGATTGGGTTTGAGTGACTGGTGCTGGTTTATCCAGTGTACTGCTACTTCGGTAAGGGAAAATGCAATAGATTTATTGTCTACTTGAAATCAAATACCTCTCCTTGATCCATGAACCGACTCCGGTGATTGACTTGCTTCGAGAGTACTGGTGCAAGGTCAGCCCTATTTAGCAGTGGTGGTTGGCGCGGCTAATGCTGACGACCTTAGGTTTTCGTGCTACGACTTTTAAATTAGAGAAGAGTTTATACTCTCTTTACTATACTATTCGGAGGTTTGTCTTCTACACTTGATTGTTTAGATGTGAATCCACACCGTTGTTGAAACATGGAGGAACATTTGAGTCGCTGACTACGCATACACCTCCAGACCAACCAACTCTCACAATAGAGTACGGAGGAATCAACGAATAGACTTGTAAAGCGTATCTGGCTAGGGCACTCAATACTGAGTTCTGGCTACACCCAGTTCAAGTGCCGATGATTTAAGTCAACAATCGGAAGTGGTGACTGCTTAAATTGATGAAGCCTCCTTTTCTGGCTCCCTCTCGAGCCTCAGTTCTTCATCACCATCGCTGCAACCGCTTCAATCCTCACCGAAATTACTCCAATTTTTAAAACCTGAAATATCGTCATCTTAAATTCATCCTTGCAAATGGATTCGGCGCAGCACGAAATACATCCTAACTGGTATAACCAAGACCAAGCCCCCCAAAACCCACTGCCAAGTCTATCGACATTTCTTGCATTGGAAAAGCTCAATAATATCCGTCAGTGCATTCATGGCCATGTGCAAGACACTCCGGTTCTGGAGGCCTTCTTGATGCGTCTGTTAGAGATGCTTTACGACCTTAGATTTCAGGTTGAAAACGATATCCATGCCCGTCTAAGGAATGATTCAGAGGAGGCGAGGGTTGACATATGGATCTACCGCCCTGTCATACCCTTCAAGAGCAACCATATGTTCACAATCACGGAGGATTTCCTTTCAAAAATGATCCAGAGGAACGCACCGGAGCTCCCAATGGCTTTCCGCATGTGTTGGCGTCTCCGTGAAATAGGGGGCACGAACGTTGTTGAAAGAGCTTTTAAAACGGAGCCGGGGGGTCCCGGACAGCTCGACCTCTTCCGATTTCTTGCCCGCTTCCCTCGTTCCACCGGTCTAGACTTGGGTTGGATCCAACTACCGGACGGGACTGGGACGCCCGATGATGAAGTTGAAAACGCCTACAAGCAAACACTGAACAAACAGCGTGGGAAAACAAATGATTCTGGGCAGCCATTGGCACCCGTTGGCAGCCCAGAACCAGAATAATGAGCAAGGGACTGAAAACAATACCCAAAATACAACTCAAAGCGCCACTCAAATACGACTCAAAACGGCACCCAAAATGCGATTGAAGACTGCAAGCTTCCTCAAAGCCCGGAGTTTCAAACCCGTACTCGTTGAGATTCGCCATTAGGGGCTGAGAGGAGACCTTCATTGCTACAAAGGGTACTGGGGATATGATGTAGGGATAATGGAGACTATGACTTAAAAGCCTACATTCATAAGTGCGGATGCAGATAACGCGTGGAGACAAATTTATAACTACCTATGGTTCATGCTATATAAATCGTATATAGCTAGGTCCTTAGCTGAGGTAGTTGTTCATTTGGTAGATTTACATACTTCTTATAGAATATATCTACGTTTTACACACAAATGTCGAGGTATTAGAATGGGAGCCTCCGGGACTATAGATCTTAGCATCTAGGATTGGAATCCTGCATACTACATTTACCCTGTCATACCTAGGATAGAGCTCTGATAGGGCTTAAGGATCTCAGATTGGGCAATTCCGCAACTTGTGCTAGGAATTCTCTGCGATCAAGCGAGAGGAGTGCCACTGTTCATCATTAATCTTTGTGTGTAGACAAGTGCCCACTTGTGTTACGATCCCTGTGATTTTTATATTACACCCACCTAAATATTAGGGAGAAGGAAAGAAGAGGAGGAAAAGGGAAAAGTGAGATGGGACTGCTATATTATACCAACTACCTGGGTACGGGGTGGCGTAACACTAGAGTTTAATCAGCGGTAACACCCGTCTGCTTTGATTAATTAAGCTATTAACTATAGAAGTAATGACTTGCTTAAAATAAGGTTAGTTAGGTTCATTTTTTTATATCATTAAATAACGTGATGATTAAAAAGAATGGGGAATCAGAAATCGTTCTTATTTTTATAGACTTCATAGGCGAGAACAATTCTACTGCTCTTTATTGGGGACGGGTAGAGGCAGGAAGGATTGCAGTGGAAGAGGGAACAATAATTTGGATGGAATAATCATTAATAGCCTCCTTACCGGTGGACTTCTTCCTGTTCAAGATAGAGACTTTGAAAGGTTCGAAATTATCCTAGTGCGCCGTCTTTACGTCTTTAGGTATTTGAATGGAGACCAGCCCCCAGGGCTGCGGGTCTTCCGGGTATGCTTCATGAACTCTTTAAGAGTTCAGTGGCTGCACATTCAGTATATATATGCTGATTGTTCGATTACAGGGTTGATTTCTCCGTATAAATTGGGTAAAGTCCAACAAGGGACCGTCCGCTCGAGCTGGTGTGAAATTAGGTCAATACTGAAACTCGTATTATACAATATTTACAAGGACTAGGAGTTATAGAAAAGACAATTCGTCATCTTCTAGCACTTTACGCGCCGGTTGAAGAGCAACGTAAATCTGGGTACGCAAACAAGGGCTGAGCGAAGCAAGGGACAAAGTTTCCATTCGCCATAAGCCCTTGTTTGTTACTGCCTGGTGTGACGAACGGCGTCAACATGCGTGCCTTATATATCTATAAAAAGGGCAGCACGCTCATCGTGGCCTGGGGAGGGATTTCTCTTCACTCATCATTCGAATTCCCATACGTGCACCCCAACATACGCAGCATTTACATCTATCTCTACACCATTATTTCTTGCCAAAAGCTACTTAGACGCCAAGCCTCTCGTAACGTTCCACCATGAGCAGCAGCGGGTATACAGATGGCCGGAGCCTTGATTCGAGCGACACTTCAACGAATGGAGATAAACCAGTGATCAACCCCCACGTAATCAACCCCCAAGTAATCAATCCCCAAGTAATCAACCCCCAAGTAATCAACCCCCAAGTGATTAATCCCCCAGAGAGGTAAGACGAGTTTGCCAAGCACGTTCACCCTCAACCAGGCACTCATGAGTACTTTAGGATCCAGTCGGTGGCGGAATGGGCCGCCGAGCAACAAAGGCACGAAGCCATGCGTCTCGCGGATCGCCGCAACGGAGCGATGACAAACATAGACGACTTCAAAAAGATGCATCATTCGATGTCGGAGAAGCTCACCAGTTTCGTCGCGGGCCTGGCGCGTTCCGTGTACAATGCGTCGAAGGCTGGTCTGAAGATGGACGATTTCCTAGACAGCAGGCCCGATATCTGTCTCGCCAGACGGGGAGAAAAGCACATGGTGGTCCTCTCAATCAAATGTCATAAGAGCAATCAAGTTGAATATCAGGTCAGTATGGTTATGCTCCTTTTTGTGACGTGGCATACGGAGAGAGGGTTTCTGATTTTGTTACGTCCCGTCACATCTCCCGGAACTGTCGATACTTTTAATACTATAGATGGTAGTTTGCTGACCAGAATTCAACATATAGAAGGTATGCAACTTGGCAGAGACCATCGTTCACGATGTGTACGCCGACCCTGAAAACAAGTACTTACCAGCTCACCTCGTGTTTTTACTATCGAAGGTCGACGATCCAAGGACTACCTGCAGTATGGTTGGCCAGATTGAACTTGGTAGCGACGACAAGCGCGCTGTCGATCTCGTGCCAGACGTCGATACGTGCTTCAAGGCTTGGGGGAAGCGACACCTACCGCTGCAGGATTTCCTTAAGTCGCATCGTATTCTCGGCCAAGACGAGAAATCACAAGTGCAAGAATAGATCAAACATTCATATGTTTGGGAAATCTTCGCTTGAATTTTTGGAGCTGTAGATCATGAGGATCTAGTTCTTGCGTTTCTTTGTTAGCGTATGTCTATGAAATTGTGCTATTTAACACAAGGGGTATCTGATATGCAGCGTTCATTCTAAACGGCGCTGCGGATGCTCAGGTTGTCTTCTCGGAAGATTAGCAGAGCGAGTCGATGTCTCACAAATAGACCAAATAACCCTACTAGTGTCTGCATGACGGTGATCTCTATAGCCAATGTATCTTCCCTCATTGGACCCCGCCAAACCAGCCATAGATTCAGGATAGTGAAGTTACTCGTCTCTTCAATTAGACCATTTTCATCTTGCTTGAGCCGCAAGAGCTTAAATTGAGCTAGCAGGTGCAAGACCTTGGCAATTATGGGATGTGGCTGTTTTTCCTTCTGCCACTTGGTAACGCTGGGCTCTAGTAATCCCGTTCGAGCATTGAAATGCGGTAGTCGGTGACGTGGGCATGGCACCAAACCGAAAAGCTGAGGCACACTGTAGACAAAGTTGAATATTTGAGGGATCAGGAGGAGAATCAATGTTTTGGAGAAGTGGCCGAGGATGCTGACGACAACGAAGACCATGCCAGCAAAGTAACAGTAAGTATCTCCCACGAAGACTCGTGCTGGATACCAGTTATGGTAGAGTAGGGCAAAGCTCACACCCAGGAAAGGCAGGAGGAAGAAAAGCGAGAATAAGTGCGAGTCTGTGGCGGGATGGGGATAAGGCGTGAATAGGTAAAGAGCGTCATTGAAGACCAACAAAAGCGCAATGACGATGCTCTGGGTGACTTCGATACCGTTTATACCAGCTAGAATATTAATACTATTGGGACTAAATATGCAGAAGGCTGCCATGTAGGCGTAGTAGAGTATGCCAAGATCGAACAATTCGCGGCCGACGTATGGCTGGAGGAAGGTGGGTAGAACGATGGAGGTGACGCCGAAGTCGACGAAGTAGATTATAAGCAGCGGGATGGAGGCAAAGGCTGGGATGAAGAATTTGTGTCGCCAACGGATGTCGAAGAGGTCATCGCCTATGCCGAGAAGGGTGATGCTCTGGAGAGAGATGATTGCTGAAAGAAAGGACGCCAGCTGCAAGATTCTTGGTTGTCAGTCGCGGAGGGGATATGAAAAGAAGACTTTTTTTTTTAAAAAAAAAGGAAAGAAAAGAGAGGGAGAGAGTCACAGTTTATTCATACCTTACTATGCGGGAACTTATGTAGCAGTCTCCCCTTCTCGACAAACTCGACATTCATGACAACATCCCGGTTTCCACCACCACTAGTAGCGACCACGATATCCTTATAGAAGGGGAAGGGTATGAAGACGATGATGATCAGAAGATAGACAATGGCGCAGACGGCGCCCATGCACTCGGGCAGGTCGTGGCTGTTGTTGACCTTGGACAGGTCGCGACCCTTGAGACCAGCCTTGATGAAGGTCGGACCGAGCCATCGGATGGTGGCGTAGGTGGCCGCGAAGGCAAGGCCGCTGAGGGCGAGGGAGGCTATCAAGGGCTCGCCATCGCCCTCCAAGGTTCTAACCAGGATGGCGACGCAAACCAGGGCCAGGGCGCCGAGATTGATGGTCTCTGTGCGCGAGAGCGCCGTTGACGCTACGTGGTTGGCCATGTTGGAGGGTTGCGCATCGTCGTCGTATCGCTGGAGGGAGGAGGAGGAGGGAGGAGGACGAGGGAGGACGAATCGTAAAGGGCGGACTGACTACTACTCTCCTTGGGCAATAGAGGAGAAATACGTAGAAGTAGAGAAAAGAAAAGGGAAAAGGACGTAGAGAAGGACCTCACATGCTGAACAATAGTAGTATTTTGGTGGGGTTGTTCGACCGAAAAAAAGATGACGAGGTCGTCGTCGCAAGCAGGCAAGCAAGCAAACAACAAGCCGTGTCGTGGCCTTAACTGTCTTACAAGGCTGAGCCATGGCTCCCAATTACCGCTAACACCCGCTAACACCCGCTAAAACCCACTAACCCTGCAGATATGGTGCGTGCTAATCCCTGTAATCCCTGTAGTGGAGTCTACCTACGCATACCTAATTTAGTGTGTCTACCTGCACTAGACTGGTGGGTCAAGGATGCGTACAGGGGTAGGTACATGCCTATGCCTTCTGAATATATGGGAGCATATAAGCTACCTAGGTACAAATAGGCATGTCGTGCTCCTGTTAGCACTACCTACCTACCATTTTCCACTTCCAAAGACTCTCACACAACATCATGCAGCTATGCCAATGCCTCCTGCAGCACGTATGGCAACGACACGAGGGCGACTTTTACGCAGGCCACCAGACATTGGATGACAGCCGTTGGGACGCCCCATGGTGACATCATGTACTGCTTCCGCATATGAAGCCTTATGCTAAACATCGCAACGGCAGCAAGGTGATAGAACAGTCGTAGGGGGCTCGGTAGAAGGCCGCCCATCAAGGCCGCCAGCTCCTCCGTGCGTCCTTCATCACTGCAGGCATAGGCCACGAATCCTCTTTGAAAGATGCGCCAGTAGTCGTCTAGAGATTACGTCAGTTGGATACCTGTGATGCCTGTGATACCTGTGCTTATGAGATGTGATGTGATGCACGTACCATCGGCAGTAACGAGGAGGTACATCACTTGTGCCAAGATGTTCAAGACCAGACTGTACGACTTCCGACGGTGCCTGAATTCCGACACCTGCCTTTTCACAGCCGTGTAGTCTTTCAGCGAGGGGACATGGGCCGGATGCAGGAGCTCACTTAGAACCACCGCATCGTTCAGAGCGACCGTCATGCCAGACCCCGAGACGGGGTGCCGAATATTATATGCGTCCCCTAGCAGCACGACTCCCCGTTTCCGGATTTGACATGGTGGAAGCCAGGAATTAGGCATCGATCTCAGTCTATCTTCGGTCAAGGCCTTATCAGCTGCCGAGTGCAGTCTTGACGGGAGTGTCGGGATCACATCGGTACGTATGTGCCCTATCATGCCATCTTCGCTCGGCTTACCAGTTCCCTCGGGGACGTCTATGAGGATCCGTGTTTCTTTAGGGCCGATCTGATAGGTACCCGTTGGCCACCCCATGCCAATGACCCCAAGGCTCAGCCCGTCACTTCCAAGATCCGTATTGAGCTTCAGGGCGTAGAATCTTGATCGCGTGATGGGCTTCTTGTCTGTCAGCATTGACCGGAAAGTAGAAGCTTGCCCGTCAGAAATCACCGTGAGATGCGCGAAGTGGTGATCTATTTGGGTTGCTTCTGCTGTTCGAGATCGAGATGTGACTCCGACAACTGTCTGGCGATCTTCAGACCATAGAAACTGCTTCGCACTAGCCTCAATGATTCTGACGTTCTCTTCCGCAAATGCCATTCCGCGCAGTCTGCTCACCAGCCGCCCATTTCGAAAACCCCGACCCTCATGCTTCAAACCATGGAGATTGTCTTCATGCTGCTTGTCTCTCCCAGTAACAGTAGTGGTCTTCTCGGATCCCCACACGGAATACCTTGCTGCCGGTGGATACCAAAATGTTGTTTCTTCTCCAAAGTAGTACAATCGATATCCTCTTAGGGGCAGCGCATCGATCTCGTCGAGACACTCCCCAAGACCAAGCCGGTGAAGTGCAGCCACGCCACCCGGCTGTAACAGCTCGCCGACAATGCGGTCAGGTTCGCGTAAATCGCGCTCTAAGAGAAGTACCTGGCGGCCCTGTCGCGCGAGTGTGATGGCCATGACGGTGCCGGCTACGCCGGCGCCTACGATGAGGACGTCGTAGATGGCATGTGCCGCGTGAGGGGAAGTCATCATATAATTGGTCAGGCAGGTATGCAGACGACTGCACTGGCACGACTCTGCTATCTAAAGACAACCGGGTCTTGTAGGTGATTCGGGTCTGTTAAGGGGCGCCTGGAAATTCGAGTACCACAATAGAGCAAGTATGCAGGTAGGAATTGGGAGAGCATGCCTTTTGTATCACCTGACGGTAGCGATGTTGTGGCCCCCAAAAATCTGAAAATAGACAAAAAGATGCATACACACAGGATTAAACACACATGTACACGCGATCTAGCCAACCCCTTTACGTCTCAAAATGCGTCCTGTAATACAAAATAACGCCAGAGGTGCAGTTACAGGAACCGCTTAATATATAAATATACATATACAGTGATACAGTCAGTCATACATACCATAATAGCTTGTTATCTCTGCCGCCACAAGAATGCATGATGCTTTTCAGGAATCCGTCCCATAGCGTTGCAATATTGCTCGCACAGTCTAAGCACGCTATCTATTCGTCGCGACAGTCGTATTATGTTACAAGATAAATGACATGTCTGACTAGCTTACTTGCTTGCAGTGTCAAAGTTATTATTGGCATCAGACCAGTTCCTGCATAACCAGGGCAGACCGGCCCGAAAATATGTGAGCAGCTTCAATTCATCTGCAGCCTCGTGCCCCCTTTTGATTCCACCTATAACAGTAGAAGATTCTGCATAAACTATGGTCAACGGATCCAAGAGACTCCTGGCACCATGTCCGTTGACGCAACTCACCCCATTCCTTAGCTTTCTTGTTTCAGTTGTAGTCTATATAGTTCGGTGTTGAGTAGGTAACCCCATGATATCCTCGAACTCCTCGACTGGTAGTAATTGGGCATCGGCGACTATACCGAAGGACGAGGTTCGCTTGGGATGGGTGTCAGCTCCAAATCAACGAGGGACGATCGACATCCTGTACGCCAGTTTTATCGTTTTCGCTGTTTCTGTTTGGACCGTGTTGCATCCCAACATCCCCAGCCGATCAGACAGCTACTGGCGCATGGTGCGCTCCAAGATCATCTGGGCCATTCTAGGCGTATCCTCCCCTGAGATGCTGACGTTATTCGCCGTGTCTCAATGGAATGCCGCTCGCGCGTCAGTTGCTGATATGCGGGAGCTGGGCGTGGAAGATTGGACTATGGTCCAGTAAGTGAAGCGCCTCGCCTTCCAGGACATCATCCGATCCTCTTCACTAGCTCAGCAGAGTCTTTGAAGACGTGAACCTAACTCTCCTCCTCTCTCGCAGTGCATTCTACGCCAATTCCGGGGGATTCTTCCTCGAGGCGCCAGACTGCCCAGCTTTCCCGATCAACGCCAAATCCGTGCACTACCTCTACTCGAAGGGGCTGATCGAGTTCCCGCGGATCACGCGAGAGGACATCTGGGACCGCAGCAAGGCCGACAGATTCGCCAAGATCGTCGCCCTGACCCAGGCGGCGTGGCTACTAGCGCAGACGATCGCCCGCGCCGTGCAGGGCCTGGCCATAACGCCGCTAGAACTCTTCGCCGTCGCCTTCGCAGTGCCGACGCTAGCCACGTCGTTCTTTCTGGCGAACAAGCCGAAGGACGTCGAGCATACCACGACCATCGTCATGGAGAAGCCGATCGCCGAGATCCTGCTCGCGGCGGGGAAATCGGCAGAGCAGCCCTGGGTCGACACCCCCCTGGACTTCGTCGAGAAGCCATTCCGTGAACGCTGGGAGCGGGCATCGCCCTTTCGACACTTCGGCGGGCTCCAGAAACGACCAATCCAGCGCATCCCAGACGACTTCGTCGCACCGCCCAACGGCCGGCAGTCCCTCATCGTGTGGGTTGTCTCGACCGTCCACGCAGCGGTGCACGTAGCCGGGTGGTCATTCTCGTTCCCCACGCGGGCCGAGTCCATCATCTGGCGCGTGGCCAGTCTGATACTCCTCTTCTTCATGTTCACGGGCGGCGTGATCCCCGTCATCTCGACGGAGCCGTGGTTCGACTTCGAGTTCACGTTGCTGTGGGTGTGGGTGAGGAAGACGAACGTCCAGGATCCCACGTGGATCCGGCGCTATCTCCTGCGGCGCATCTCGGACGTCACCTACGCTTTGTATACTACCGCACGGGTGTTGCTCTTCGTCGAGGTGTTCATCGCCTTCCGCTCCTTGCCCGCGAGCGCGTACCAGACTGTGAACTGGTCGGGTTTCCTGCCGCACATTGGAAGATGAACTTTTGCGTACCTGATCGATCGGATGGATCTGGCTTGCCTACAAATTACCACTCTCCTTCTTGAACAGCGAGCGCAAAAAAAATCCCCCCGGTCCCCAGTATCACCCCTTTCTGAAGTGTTGAGCAGGACTTAAGATATTCTGATTGGGGTGACGACGAGTCTATCAAGTGTAATAACAATGAAAAATTACAATTTTGTTTATATCCCACAGTTATAAATACCCGTTATTACGTATGCTCACCGTATCACGATATTAAACAACACGGGCTACTTATTGACCAACATACGTAAGTTAGTAGTAGGTGGTATAAATTCTGCTAGCACAGATAATAATCCCCCCTTTCTTTGTAACGCATCCCACAAGCATCCGGACCACACCCCGGTTAAGTCTCACCCTAATATTTACTTAAGGAATTTACCTGTTGGTTGACTTGCCAAGCCAGGTGGTCCGGATGCTTGTGGGATGAGTTATACCATATATATGTTACATTAGTCAGCAGGAGACTGAGATCTTACTATGTTAGATATAGGAGTACCAGCAAGATCACGGGACAAACGGTAAGACCTCCAACTGTGTATGTAGGTAGCAGGTTGGCAGAAAACGGATAACTGCGCTCCGTCAACTGTACGTTTTATCTTTATGTGCCAGAAAGGTTGCTGTAATTGGCCGCCCAGGCTCGCACCCCTACTGCCAATGGAATGACATGGTTCACCTATGCACTAGAGTCTCGGTATGCTGCAATTCGGCGGCGTGTATTATAAATCACCTACATTATAAATCAACGTCGTTCTTAGATCCCTCTTCTGGGCTAGATGGATGGATGGATAGAGCTCGCTCTCTTACTGTGTACCTTTATAGTGCTTGGTATTCTCATTCTTGTTGTGTTTGCTTACTCGTTTATCAAGTTTACCGCTGCTTATTACATTGTATTCATCAAGGATCCCTTTGCCTATTTCTCCTCGATCGTACGAACCCATTTCTTTTGCTAGAGCTTCTTCAACAATATCCTCAAAATTCATCTTTTTCGTCGATATATCTAAATACGGATAATTAGAAAGCAGTAGTAACTATGGCTCGTGAAAATAAGAAACTCGTGCTTGCTCAGCGACCCAACCCTCACTTCGTCCCTGGCGAAACATTCAGACTTGAGAATGAACCTGCACATACACCGGATGATCTCAAAGACGGCCAGATCCTAATCGAAGCGCTATATTTGTCTCTCGACCCGGGTACGCGGGGTTGGCTGAGTGGTGCGTAGTATTCTGTCTTATCCTCTAGTAGGCAATCTGGGCCAGTGTCCACCATCGACTTTCTCCCCCAAAAACGAATAGTGTGATCATGTCACGAGAAATCCAAAGTCAACTCATTCCAGTTTATAGAGACATCCCCACAGAGCGTTAAAATCGGGGAGACTATGCCTGGTTTCACTGTTTCTCGCGTGCTCGCTAGCAGAAGCCCCGATGTCAAGGAGGGCGACTTTGTTACCGCAACTAGCGGCTGGGCGGAGGTTGCCATTGTTGAAGAAGGCAATTTCCAGAAGGTCGAGGTCCCTAAGAGTGGCCGGCTCACCGATCTATTAGGTGTTTTAGGTACGTACTATCTCCCCCTACGTTTTGTTCAATATTCTGCTTATTGGAGGCCACGATACTGGGACGCGGCTTTGCCCTGTCTTAGCTAAGGGGATGGACCCCGGCTGTCTGGGATGGATTTATGATAGTTCGTTTGCATGGTGGGCGAGAGAGACTGACCCTCATTCTTTTACAGGAGTTACTGGAATAACGGCCTACGTAGGTCTCGAAAGGATCGGAAAGCCGCAAGCTGGCGAGACCGTCGTTGTGTCAACCGCCGCGGGTGCAACGGGCTCGGTAGTCGGACAGATCGCTAAACTACGAGGATGTAAAGTTGTTGGGATTGCAGGGTCGGACGATAAGTGCGCGTGGATAAAAAACGAACTGGGCTTCGATATAGCACTAAACTATAAGAAAGAGAGCTTCAAGGAGGATCTTGCGGCAGCAACGCCAGACCGTATCGACGTATACTGGGACAACGTAGGTGGTGAGATCCTCGACGCAGCGCTTCTGCGCGCTAACAAAAACGCGCGTTTTGTTATATGCGGCGCTATCACCACATATGATAGTCCTAAGGGTAGCACAGGTGTCTACAACCTAGCCGCTGTTCTTTATCAAACCATCCGCATGGAAGGCTTTTTTGTTTTCAATTATACTGAGGACTGGCCGCGGGCTCGCAAAGATATCAGCGACTGGATGGCTGAAGGCAAGCTTAAGCATAAGGACACGATCGTGAAGGGCGGTCTGGAAAAAGCGGAATACGCTTTTAGAGACCTCTTCGATGGAAAAAATACGGGCAAGCTTCTTGTTGAGATTAAGTCTCTAGGCTAGCATAAGTAGGCTCTCAGGGATCCTGGTGTGCCCAAGAACCCACGGCAATGTCATTGTTGAAGTAGTCAGCTTCGTTTTTTATTAGAGGAGGATATTAAGATATACTTCCTAGTGATTAGAACGAGTACTTTACCACGTGGGTGCAATATTGTCCGGGATGTTTAGCTGTGCAGGTTGTGGGTGATACCTCATGATCTTAAACTCATGGGAACAATGGAGAACGTTGCTACCATGGCGCATATGGTGATCGAGCCAGCATTAGGGGTTGAGTGAATATTATCCAACTGAGAATACTGTAACGGACCTGCCTTACATCACCTGAGAGGTAAGGGGGGCAATGCCAGGGAGTCCTTGATTTCCAGGTAACAATAAACGAGTCAACAGTGTGTTCGTTAGGGAGACTTTAAGGGGCTCCTACTACCATTAAGTGAAGACAGAAGTTCACTTGGCAGCCGGATTGAATGTGGGATTCAATGACATAATATTGATAGCTAAGGAACTAAACTGAAGGAGTGGCTAGATACATAGAGTTCAATTGGAGCTATATAGACACAAGGGCTGGAGGACACCCATGAGTGAAGGGGCTCATGATATATGTGATCTAGGTAATCTTAGACGACTAGAGCGCCCAGATCATAGTAACGTGACCTTAAGTTCACCCTTTAAGGCACTCTCCGGCCAGTTTGACTGGTCCTGGCCGGGTCATAATAAGTGCTCGGTACATTTATAGTCCCTAGGGTTTATGTAGCGGGCTTGGAGTATATATGGGCTATTCCCCCTAGCTGGTATTGGGGAAGCCCCAGGGGCCAATTGACCATATATGGCTACTGACCCCTTTCTACCTATCTACTATGTGATTGCCTACGAGCTATCTATTCACTCCGGGACAACAACCTCTGACAATAAGCTGCTGTGTGGGATAGGCAAGGGAGTTTTGGTAATTAATCTGCATGGTAAAGTAGAGTCAAGTAGGAGACCAGACCCAACTAGCCCCTTAGGTGTACGGCCAAGCAAAAATATAGCTATGCTTCCTTTGTTATATCGAACACCATCTCCTCGCCAGTAAAATTGTCTTAGAAATCCTTGGAAAACAAAGATCAGGCTCACAACCGCAAAGTCTAACATACCGAAATCACGCTAGATCAGCGTTATCACCCCTCTGCGGGCATGGGCGGAGGCACTCGCCTTCGCATGCTCGGGACCCGAATCGAAAGGTTCGTCACCAGTGCTTAGGAACCACTGTGCGAGTCCAAGCCGCTCGTATTGTGACCCATGTTCGCCCACCCCTCTTAGTATTAGAACACAAAATCCATAGCCATCATCACAGTCTCGATATAGGCAAACAAGTTTAGTGCCCTCTGCAACATAATAGGGCCCTGGGCGTCGAAGCTCGTAATCCGCAACAAACTTGATTTCTGTTCCAGTCTCAGCGACCACAAAAATGTCCCTTGCTCCTCCATAGCGTAAGCATCCCGATCCTAGTGCTCCTGAGATGACTATCTTTGAGTCGGTGGTAACCGACCCGTATGGATTAATAGTTCTCGGTTTTACATCAATACTTTCGACGCGGACGGGGTATTTTCTGTTTTTTACACCTCCCGTACAGGCAAAGGAATTGATTCCATGATCCCGAGTTCCGGGAATCGCTGCCCATGACCACGTAGGTGCTGTTGGGGTTTGTGGCCGAGGCAAGGGAGCGCTTCTGATGTGATAAGGTGCCTTCCAAAAAAGAGCGTCTGGAAGATCGCTTTCCCATATTCCTGCTAAATATCGATCTTGCGGTGGCCCTTGCATTCTCCGAGCTAGACCTGATATTGCCGGGAGTCTGTCTCCAGGGACAGTTAAATTCAAGCGCGCATAGTCATCTAGGATCCTTCCCCACCTCCTAGACTTTCCGCAGGGGCATTTGTCGTCCCTACATACACTTTCAAACCAAGTATCATTATTGAGATACTTTGTAGGAAGATAAATTTGTGACATCCTAGATCTTGGTTTCACGCCTTGGCACTCGCATTCTAGACCGTGCCGACACTCCCACAGTAATTCATCATGTAAGAAATGAATCACTCTTGGGGACAGTATACGCTCTTGATAGGCCCATGCGCGAGAAAAAAGGGGGTATTTCCGCTGTAGACTGGAATCACAATAGATTTGGGAGAGGTTCTCAGGATGAGGCAACGTTTCTCGGATTAATATAGGGTATGAGGTGGACGATCCCATTTGGCATATCTTTCCAACTTCTCTCAACTGGTATTTCGGATCCAGAGAGGTCGTACACGAACAGTCGTGATTAGGGGCAACCGTTGCTGCTATGGTAATGTAAGAGCTTTCGTATATTGTTGCCATTTTAGAAGATTCCTCTTCCCAATCGCTTGCATCGTCTTGTTTTATGCAAAGGGCATCAATCCATATATATTGAATCCGTAGTGCCCGGCAGAAACTTATCACGTCGCGATACAGCCTTGGTAAGCCATCCCATGGAATTTGAATCTTGAAGTCGTCCAGGTTCTCACTGGTAGTCTTGATTGACTCGGTCTTTCCCCAACAATGGCTAAGACATGCATAGCGGGCTCTTTTCTGGGGTGTTTCGACCAATTTGACGGTTGCATCTGACTTTAACCCCACGTGAAGAATGCGTTTTGGAAGTGGCTGCTCCTCTGCTTTATAGCAATGTTGGTGCGTTGATATGCACTGGTTAAGCATCCTCAACACGAACGACAAGCTCATCTCAGACGTGCTGTCAGCTCCCACAAAACCTAGTTGATTTCGATCCGGAAAATTGATCATTATTTGGTGTGGGCGAACTTGGTAACTACCTTGTCCGGGGCCATCTTCGATGTCCACCTGACCGAAGATTTCGTTCGCTGATAAGCGAATTTTGTATTCGGGAGACTTTGTGTTTGACGTGTAATATGTATCCAGACTATTCAATAGGGCCTTACAAAAGTCGCAAGCCTCACTTGCACTGTTTTGAAGATCCAGGATTGTCCTTAGCTGCCCACCCCTATTCTCAATACCCCAGGCCGCAGGGAAAAGCTGCTGACAACGCAGGCAAAGATTCGATTCCTTCAAGATATTGATTGCGATCGGAGTCAACAATGGCTGTGGGGTGGGCTTAAAAGGTAGGTACTCCATAACTTGACCAAAACATCTACGTGATTATACAGACAGTACTTTTGAACTCGACGTACTTCAACAAGAGGATGCACAAGAATCATCAAACCGAACAGCCGGTTAGGATAATATTGGCGAAGTATAAATATTGGAAACCAGGAAGCCTTTAATCCCACACTTGTAGCAAGGTAATGGAGTGTCATATGCAGGTAGAACATGTGGCAGCACGGCATAGGCTGTTGAATACCTACATATTCCGATCTTCCGGCCACAACCGTACGTCTAACATCTAACATGAAATAACGACTAAAGCGCTCTTGACATTACTACCTGGCTGTATCTATAGCGCCTTAAATCTGACATACGTTTCACTCATTTTTAGCGAATGAAATACGATTGTTTTTAATGAATGAAGGCATAGTCAATCAACCAATCACAAAAATATCGTGTCTTAGCATTAACTACAACGATGAAACTAGTGACAGTTAGAAACCATTGGGTCATAAGAAAGTTTGATTTATGGCTTGAAGTTTGTCATGATTTGATTGGCCTCAGGACATGGTTTCTTTCAGTTTCAGCTTCGTAGACGAAGATATACAGTACGAACCCGTCTGCTGACTTATGGTGACGGTGCTGCGGTCATGGGAGTACATCGAGTACATCGATGCCCCGCCTCGGCTCGCTCTCCCTTTACTCATACCGTCATCAATTTACAGTACATCGGGCGCGATGCCCTTACGAAAAATTCCTCTCTCGCATTGTCCCGTCCAACTTCCAGCCCTAGCCCAGAGTCCAGATTCCTATCGTACCTTTTTCCATGTGCCCACGGACTAACATGATTGCCACTTCTAGCAAAAGCAGCCCAAAACTCTTGCAGACAACTTCTGTCATACAACTGGGCCATAAAGCGTTTGCCATCCAGGGACAGTGCGATGTAAGATACCCAGCTTGGTTCACGGTGTTTTCGAACGAGTCGCGCCCCTTAATGACCCTTTACGTATACTATAGTATGAAGTCCGATTAACAGAGTCGCCGCACTTGGATACACTCACGTGTTTCGTTCTCCACAGGACGTCGAACCTGAAGGATCAGCTCGAAAAGGCGTATCTCTTGTATCAGAAGGAAGATGACGTCTTTTGTGACGCTTTTCTGAACAACGTCCTCCTCGTCTCAGATGAGTCGGCGGTTGATAAGCCGGTTATGGACCTCCTGGCGTCGTGGGGCTGCCTCGCGATATTTCAACTACCAAGCACCGAGAACATCCGCCCAGGTCCATACTTCTTCTCGGCTTCTGGCCTATACTCGGCCTGGAGGATATTTCCGGATGACCAAGACGCCTTCATATTAAGTACAATTCCCACCCAAGGCGATCCTCATACGTAAGTCAAATCAGCTGGCCTGATAGAGCCGTCTGCCACTGGTTATTCTAATAGCTTTAGATAGTTATGAGAATTTAAATGCTGCAGCGTTTGGTACGTCCTCTCTTTGTGTGGCTGTCCCCTCTAGACTTAAGGCAACCAGATTGGAGCAGAAGCCCCTGGCTGGGATGAGAATTGCGATCAAGGATCTCTTCCATCTAAAAGGAGTTCATACGGGCTGTGGTAATCGTGCCTATCGTCTGCTCCATGATGCTTCGAAGACTTCTTCCTCTGCCGTCGAGTCTGTGATTGGTCTCGGCGGTATCATAGTGGGTAAAAACAAGACGGTTGAGTTTGGTAGCAGCCAGGAAGTCATAGGGGACTGGTGTGATTACTTCTATCCTTTCAATTGTCGAGGCGATGGTTACATTGCTGGGACGGGCAGCAGCACTGGATCAGCTTCTAGCTTAGCGGCATACCCCTGGCTTGACATCACATTAGGCACTGACGGTGAGTTTAAGCTGAAAACTTCCGTCAACTTAATGCAACTAATATTTCCGTTCCTCGCCTAGCTGGGGGGAGCATAAGAGATCCGGCTGTGGCCCACGGTGTCTATGGATTCAGGCCCTCGCATAACGGCCAACAAATACCTGATGTCGTGATTCCTTGCGGGTATATTATACATGTCTACTCCCTAACCAGTAGAGCACAACTGATGAGAGCTAGGATCTTCCACACACTGGGCTTTCTCGGTCGAAGTATTGACACAATGCTTGAATTTGGCCGCCATTGGCTCCAAATTCCTTCAAGTAATAATGTCAGCCAAACCGTGGAACCGCACGAACGAGATGCGCTAAATTTCTACCAGCATCTAAGACCTGCTCGAGTGCTATTTCCGAAGGAATACCACGCCGCTCATGAGGGAGTCCAAAACATTGCCGAGGAATGGGTGTCTTCTCTAGCAACATGGCTAGGGGCCAATAAACTGGATGTATCCATCGAGGAGACATGGGGCGCTACGAAACCTGCAAGCGCCTCTAAAAGTTTCTTTGAAACTTTCAACAAAGTGAGTTATTATCTACCCGAAGTTTGTAACCTATTATAACTCTCGCCTCGGCCTTTTTTACTAAGTTGCAGACTTTCATCGACTTGATTTATAGCGAGTTTTGGAGCTATCTTTCCGACTTCCGAAAGGCATACAAAATAAGGTTCGATACAGACCCATACGTCTGTAAGGTAACTCAATATCTATGGTGAGGCAATCTTGGTGCTCGTGATAGTTTCAAGGCCTGAAATCTTACTCCTATCTAGGGATGAGGGGAGGTCGATGTCAGATGCACGAAAACAAGAAGCTTTGGAGGAAGTAAAAATGCATAACGATTGGTTTCTTCGACGTCTCCTCACTGATGACCAGACCATTATTGTTGTCCCTCGATACAGGCTTGATTATCGAGACGAATATCTACCGTGAGGTTCAAGCCCTGCTCTCTGTCACTTGTGACTAATACAGATCTAGGGCCCCTGAGCTTCGGTCTTTCGAAGGCTTTAGCTCAAACCTTCACGCATCCTTGTCCGGGGTACCAAATATAATAGTCCCGAGTATTGCAATTCGCGTTTTTAAATATTTGAAGATTTGAAATATCTGACTGTACTTTCAGTCGGCCAATGCTCGTTTCGCTCGAAGATTTCAGGCAAAGAAGAGTACTTCCCAGTCTCTCTATCCATCATTGCCCCAAAAGGTAAACATCCTCATGCTGCGTATAATTTTTGAAGAGCTCTCGTGACTGACAAGACCTCAGGGAAGGACATTGAGTTGCTCAGCCTTGTACATGACTACATCACAGCAAATTCACTTCCAACATCTGTGATGACGGGCCGTACCGCATTTAGCATTGCTTGAACCAGAGGGAGCTCGCGAACACGAGGCAGACACTCGCTCTGTGGCAAGAAACTTCTACGATCCGACCCTCCCATCCTGGAATCAAAGTTCTTGATGAGGATACACTCCCCGGTAGCCATGCGATTGAGTTAGGATCACCGCTAATAGCTATTGAATCTAATGAGATAATTCTCTCCTTAGTAATGAGGGTAGATGATGTCCTGTGCAAGTAGGTCTTCATCGGCCGGGGTTCGAGCGTCTAAGATGGCGAGTGGTGTGTCTTCTAGAGGCTGGATCAAGAGGCGCTAGATGCTGCATGCCTGAGTTAGAGAATTGTTTTACTTGATAAACCGTACTCTCGATTTCATCAAGGCCTCGCTATCTTCGTCGAAATAACGCCGCAGTCGGCTCATCACCGTATCCAGCGTTTAGTCTATTAATATAGGGAGTGAGGACTATGTACCTGCTTGATATATCTGCGTACCTATATGTGCATTCTTAGCGGCTGATCTCTAGTCACGTCACTCAACATATTTATATCACACGTAAGTGGATGTATACAGTTGGCACCTTGAATGAGAAAATCAGAAAGCAAACCATTTCAATACAATTAGCACAACGAAAAGGTCTATAATCCAGGCATATCATTTACATATGCCGGGCAGCGATCTAGTCAACGACATGTGCTCTCGTGGGAATTCTCCGCTGCGTCACGCTGCATAATGGGGAGCTGTTCACGCAAACTTGTGCGACGTTGCAGTTGCAGATAGTCGTGGAAAGCCGAAAATGATGTTGGGAGTGGGTTTGTTAAGCAGAGCCAAGCCCGGCCAACATAGTAGTCGATGTCACAGATAAAACAAACGACGCCGGTGATACTCCGTGGGCGTTAACGGAACTTATATATAGGCTCCACACCTCCGCGGCATCCGCGATCCGGACTGCTAACCCGGTTGGTGGTACCTCACAACGATTAACAGTGGACGGAAATAGGAGCAGCTGTGGTGTGGAAATGTAAACCATGTTTTGGCAGGGATATCGGTATTACATGCTCTAGCAGAAGATTACGCATACAATTGCATGATGCTGGTGTGGTGTGGTGTGGTACGGTGCGTGTTGCCATTATAAGAGGGAAAGACGCTCGTCAACCTCCGCCCGGGATTGATTCGTTGTTGGAAACAAACCGGTATTGTATTAATTGTATTACTTACTACGTACAATATGTGTAGATCAATATTATTATTATTATTAACTAATAGGCGATGATACTATGTATACATGTACCTAGTATAGGCACCCAGGACAAGTGTTGTTAATAATAAAAAGGCGCAAAATGTTGCTCTACTACAAAAGCTTGTCCAAAGACTTAATATTAATGCTAAACGTAATCTAAACAATATACATAATCGAAATCCTCTTGTTTAGCTTGTTATACTATATCTTCTGTCAGTTGTTGCGAAGTTTTCCAGCTTCTAAACCATGTTCTACATGATCTTCAAAAGAGCTCCTTGAAAACAGCCATGTTAACTAAAGAATGCACTGTTTAAACGTACGGAGTATATGTTCTGTGATAAAAAACTATTGTGTGAGGGCTGTCTACCAATTGCCTTGCTTTCTAGCGCTGCCTTCAGGTGGGACTAACCACAGTGGGCCATTTCGGACTTAGTTGGTGGGGTATGGGATGATTGGAATTGATTCGTTGATTGATTTGTTGATTGATATTTACTGACTGATCTGTTGCCTGATTTGGGAGCTATGAGATTGTAATTTGGAAAGCGGCGTATCCCCAATCCTGCTCGAGTGTAGGCTGGACTTGATCGACGTCCATTTCACGAGGTTTGGTGTTATGAGGTGTAGCAGGGTTGGAGCGGACGGCTCCTGAGTTAATTACGGCCTTGGCAAAACCAGAGGACGCCATGGTGGTGATGGATGGTACTGGGAAGGTTAGATTTAGCAGAAGGAAAGAGATAGAAGGGGGAGTACCTCGCGAGAAGATGAGGCTAGGGCTGTGGAGTAGGCGAGCTGTAAACACGAATACCTGGAAAAACAGGAACGTGGATGTCGCGAGAGAATAAGGCGGGGCCTGGGCCTAACGAGAAGAGAGAAAGATCGTGGGATAGGAAGAGTGTGGTCGAGAAAGCTACAAGCTACCAAACATTCTAACAAAGCCAAAACTGAATAAATAAATAAAAATAAACAGATTAATTCAATTAAATATAGATTCGTACGATGAATTAATTCAATTAAATGTAACTGTGTGTATAAAAAAAGCCATTAGTTTGGTCTTTTACTTCACCTCTTTTTTGATTGTCGGTGGCATGTGGTAGTAGCCCACCTATCCGTGGGCCACTACCACATGCCACCGACAATCAGAAGTTCAAGATTTAATTGAAAAAAAAAAGTAGTATTATAATTATTAATGCTATAATTACCCTTTTATCTAATTAGAATAAAATAAAAGGCTGTAATTATGGTGTAATTGTGGTGTAATTGTAATAAATGCTGCTTTTTGGGCTTTCTGAATTTCATTTTCGTTTGTCGGTGTTATGTGGTAATGGCCCTCCGCAACCCAGCCCGGCGCTAGTGGCCCGTAGTTGGGAACCAAAGGGTCGTCAACCCACGTCTAATCCACAACAACCCTAGCGATTGCAGGCGGTGGGAAATAAAACCCGGCCGGTAAACCCGGGCTCTGTCCGGAGCGCCCTGCCGAATACAGCTATTCCGAAGACCGGTCCCCTAGAGCCCGTGGGGTGCAGCATTAAGTACAGCCTCCCCTCCCCGTCTCCCCCAATCAACGCCGTCGTCTTCTCGTCTTCGTCCCGCCAGTTTGTCCCCCTTGTCTTGAAGAAGAAAGGTTTCTGGTCCATTGCCCCGTGACAGTTGACCCATGTTGAAACAATATGGGCAAAATGTTAGAAATGCCGTTAAAGGAGGAGGGGGAAACGAAGAACGCGTCCGTTTGATTTTTTTTGGATTTTTTTTTTTTGCACCGGTCTTTTTCTTCTCATAGTTGTTCGAGTGTCGTCTTGTGACGGGATCGACTTATCTGCAATCAAAAAGCCTTACAAATGTACCATGTTCCCTACTGAAGCAATTCATCCTGAGTTAATTAATACATACCACCGCTTTATTAATACAGCCTGCCCATCACCATGTCGCCAGGGTGCGACAGCGCCTCTCACGAGAAATACCGTCGCTCGGTATCCGACGATGAACACGGAATCAGCCATGAAGACATAGAAGATGTCGCCGGGGTGAGCTCTTCTTGAGATCCCCTTTATAATATATGTAGTCATATAATATGAACATCGCGCTCACAGAATTCGCATACAAGGACGAGATCCGCAAGACGGACACGAGGACAAGCCAAGTTAGCAAACGCAGCAGGATCTCGCGCATCCTCAGCCGAGCGAGCGGCGTGAAAGAAGACGTAGCGCCTACCGTCATCCCGGTGTCCGACCTCGACCACGGCGTCGTCGGCTGGGAGGGCCCCGACGACCCAGCTATGCCCTTGAATTTCGACCCGCGCCAGAAATGGATCGTCGTCACCTGTTTGGGCCTCATCACATTCTTCTCGCCGCTGTCCTCGTCCATCCTGGCCCCGGCCATCAACGCCATCGAGGACGAGTTCGGCTCTACCGACACCACCAAGGCCTCGCTCCCCGTCAGCATCTTCCTGCTGGGCTACGCCGTCGGCCCGCTGTTCTTGTCCCCGCTATCCGAGATCTACGGCCGCGCCGTGGTTCTGTCTAGTGCGAACGCATTCTTCTGCATCTGGCATATCGGCTGTGCACTGGCCCCGAGTCTCAACGCGCTCATCGTCTTTCGGTTCCTTTGTGGCGTTGGTGGAGCCGGGTGTATGACGCTCGGCGGCGCTGTCATAGGGGACCTCTTTCCGGTCATCGAGCGCGGCAAGGCGCTGTCCGCATGGAGTATCGGGCCGATCGTGGGACCTACCCTGGGCCCGTTGATAGGCGCTTTCATCGCAGGATCGATTGGCTGGCGGTGGGATCCGTGGATCGTCTTCATCCCGTCTACTATCGTCACTGCTGCGCTGGCGTTCTATCTCCCTGAGACGTGCCACAAGGTGCTTATTGATCGCAAAGTTCAGCAGCTGAGTCGGGAGCTTGAGAGAGATGATCTGGTGAACTGCTATGATACTCCCGGGACAATGAGGCCGTCGCAAGCGAAACTCTTGCTGCTGGGACTTACCCGACCCTTGAAGATGCTTTTTTTGGCCCCTATTATTTTGCTTATGTCCATCACTATAGCGTTTAACTACGGTACGAGTAAGTACACATACATTCCCAACCACTATTATCACATTATTTGCCTTCGCATATAGCACATCAGGTTCCAGATTGACGCCATCGTATAGTGTATTTAATGTTCAACACAATCCCACCCACATTCGAGGGCCAGTACGGCTTCGCAACGAGTCTCACCGGCCTCGTATACCTAGCATTAGGACTCGGCTATGCCCTCGGCCTGTGGAGCTTCTCTTTTCTCTCAGACAGAACAGTCTTACGACTAATCAAGAAACACAACGGCGTTTTCGAGCCTGAGATGCGTCTAAGTCTCGTGGCGTACTACGGTAAGCACCTCCACGACTCCCATTCTGTAGTCCCTCTTCTAGTCTCATGGATTACCTGATTTCTGAGTGGAAATTGACCGCTACCCGTCATTCTATTTTATAAATGACTTTTCTAGAGACTTAAAATTCATATCATCGATTCTCGCTCACTAACACACAAACCATCACAGCCTGCGGCGCCCCTATAACTTTCTTCTGGTACGGGTGGACGACATACTACAAGGTGCACTGGATCGCGCCGATCCTAAGCCTGATACCCTTCGGCATCGCCATCCTCGGCGTGTACTTGCCGACGCAGGCGTACATCATCGACGCCTACCCGCTGTACTCAGCGTCGGGCCTCGCGGCCTTCACGGTGTTGCGGAGCGTCGTCGCTGCGTTCCTCCCGCTCGCCGGCCCGTCTCTGTTCGGATCCCTGGGTCTCGGCTGGGGTTGTTCGCTGCTGGGGTTTATCACCGTTGGACTTATCCCCATCCCCGTCTTGGTGCTTCTTTTTGGGACGCGGTTAAGGAAGAAGTATCCGGTTAAACTCTGAGACTGATAGAAAAAAGGTAATTAATTGAGTAGATGACTAACGGATTTGGTGAAAATAAACGAGTTTAATTTGGGCGGTTTTGGTTACCTACTTAGTCTCTAGAGATATTGTTAATGTAGATATCTTACATGTAGAGTATCTAGAAATACAAAAAATAGATGATTTGACCGACAACACAGGTAAGAATTATCATGAATGCCCGCTCAAAAGAATGAGTGGGAAGTATATTCATGTTTCGTGTTTTCATAACTCGTCCGTCATTCCAAATTTACACTTCAAGACATAAAGCCAAGCGAAGTACCAATCCCCCACTCAACACACCCCCGATTTCCCTCGTTCTCGAGCTATTACCTTAAAGCTTACTAACAAGCTGATCACCTAAGCTCTGAATACTAGCCTCGAACTCATGGTAGTTAGAAGCGTTCCACTTCGCGCCGTGAGCCCCCGGCACAGCGTGCGAGCCCGAGAACGCAATGTACAGCACGTCCGTCTCATCGTGGCCGTTGTTACCCGTGATTTTCTTTCCGAAACACGCCGTCGCCAGCGAGATCGAGGCTTCGCCTATCAGGGGCTTGGGGTCGTCGTCGCCGTTTTGATCGCCCCATATGCCGTAGATCTAGCGTTGGGGAGGGGAGGTCAGTTGTGTCAAATCCTTTGCCATGCTTTTACACGCTCCATACAATATGTGACATCAACTGATGAAGTTGGCACGACTACTATGGGGTTTGCCTGAATTTAAGACTGAAGAAGATAGATAACTCACCAACTGGTCCCCGCACACAACGGCAATGATACTGAGCGGCTTGACGCCGTGGGCGCTGGGATCGAAGTTGACGAAGCCGGTCCTGGACCCAGCGTTACCGAAGACGACGTAGGGGTGGATGTAGGGGTCGAGGTCGTGGACGCCGCGGCCGTAGCCTTTCACCGTGTCCGCGAACGACGTCACCGACTGCTCGTCGGCCGAGTTGCCGCAGCGCCCATCGTCCGCCTCCGACCCCTGCACGCCGTCGCAGTCGATGTCCATATCGGAGAGCGCCCCGTTCTTCCCCTGCTGGTAGATGATCCCCTTACTTTTCAGACGGTCACCGCAGTATGTGTAGTCTATTTCCTCCCGGGAAGGGGGTTAATGTTAGGGCTTGTATAGGTACTCTTATATTTTGGGTAGGGTTAAGTGGACGGTAGAACTGGTGAGTGCATCTATTGGGTTCCGTGTTGTTGACTCTTCTACTCACGTACCGTTTTTGCCGTCTTCCAGGGCGTAGAAGCCGCCTTTTAAGACATTGGAGCATTGTCCCTGATGTTTAATCTTGTTATATAAGTTCCGAACATTATCGGGGACGTCCCTAGCCGTGGAAACCCCCGCCAAAGCAGCGAGGGCGAGAAGGGTGGATGGTTGAACCATAGTCAGTCTGTGAGCGAATATGGTAAGTAGATTAGGCCACCCTGAGAGGCGATCCTGAGTAGGCGTTCGTATCTAGGGTTACAAAGTAGGATAATATCAATGAATATGCGGTATGAAAAGAGGTGCTGAGAGTGTTATATATATATACCTATATATCCAATACCAAGTCAGTTGGGCTTAATAATACCGCCTCATATCGTACAGCCCGGCTCAAGTCAGAGCTAGAGCTTTGCAATGAGTCTCTTACAGGCATTGCCGGCGTCGATCTTCATCCTCATCCCTGGTGCGCCTACACTAAGGCTACATGCAGACAATTATAGCAATATGGCTGACGGGACCCCACCTCTAAGTCGATATGCAACGCTGACATCCCGAAAACATCGTCAGTTGCCTATTTCAACGTTCTCAATGTTTCCTTAACAGTGTTTTAAGTATCCTAGAAGAGAATATTATCGTATATAAACTCCTAGGAGTTAATATAGTAGACTTAGTGTATTTCTACTGGGCTATTCTGCCAACTAGAATTGGGAGGGTCCAGGGGCCAATTGACCAAGCCACCTACATTACGGCTATTGGCCCCTTTTCCAACTGCTCTGTGGCTGCGTATAGGCTATCTATTCACTCTAGGATATATACATCTGACAAGTGTTGATTTTTCGCAAGGGCTATGTTGTAGGACTCGTCAATCATAAAATAGTGTATTTGGTACTCTAGCTTATCCTACTATATAATAAACGTAATAAATGTAGATGGAAATATTCAAGTTAAAGAGTATAGGTTTTGTAGTTTATGAGTACGTCTTGGTACACAAAAACTGGGGTTCATGAGATCTAACCGAGAATAGGCTATTGATTAACGCTAGCTACCCGATCTGGTAATAGAAACAAGGTCTCACGTCGTTTCATTTGTCGAAATTGACCTCAGCTTCTTACTCATGGCAAGTGGCGCATTTGACATGATCAGATAGGCTTTCATATTCAGTGCGATTTATTGGCTCAACGACAGCAGTGTCTCTAGGGCAATATTCATTCTTCACTGAAGCCAGCTCATGCAATTTCAGATTTTATTCATCAATCAGCATACTACGCATAGTAGATGACTTTTTTTATTATCAAAGAGTAAAGGGCTAGTATTCAAGCCCTACCTTTTCCCCCGTGGATGCTAATGTAACATCATTAGGGGTGTATTTTACGCAATGTCATTACATTAGCGAATAACACAGGCAAAACATTATTTTGCCTACTTGGAAATAATGGGCACGAACAAAACAAGTTAAATTACTTCTAAATCAAACACAAATTTGCACTAGTTGTCAATTTCTTACGATTAACTAAATGCCTTCTTTTTCCTTTTTTTTAGACTGTATTTTAAAAGGAGAAAAGGTTAGGTGTAGAGCTTAGTAAGAGAACGGGCTAATGGAGGACAGCGTACAATAGGGAGAGAAGATGACAGAGTCAGCATACAGATGTAGTGTAGAAGGGCGCTAACCGGACCTCTATAGTGCAATTGGTGCGGCTACAGTCACACGTTTGTAGGCTTGGTTAGGCCTTTTTACCACATCATCGCTATACCATACAACCAAAACCTCCATCCTTTTGACACTCATTTGTTAACCAGTTAGAACAATAGCTTTCATTGAGATAAATATTGGAAGAAAGACTTTATTAAACTCTATATGCTTATTAATTTTACGATCGAAATTTCGCATTAAAACAATGCTGCACAGAGCTGCACAATGCTGCACAACGCTACGAAATTAGACCTAATGTAGCTCGTACATAATAATTCTGACCTATCGACCTTCTGGACCGCAATTTTACCACTCACTTTGACCTACAGTACCGGTATTTGAAGCCTTCTTTCTACCTTAGCTCATTGCTAACTCTGCCTTACAGGTATGCCTAACCACTTGGCCACTATTTCCCGCCTTATCGTCTTCGTGAGTTGGCTGAAATGAGGGGTTGGAATGCAGGCCTTGAGAATTGACTCTTCTCTCCTTTCAATATGCTCAAACATCACCCCTTTACACTCACTTTTGGTAGGGAGGTAGTATTATCATCCAACGATCTATATTGATCATGGCGCTTGACCCTCTCACAGCTTTAAGCGTAGTCAGCAGCACAATTCAGCTTGCAGATTTCATGATCAAGACCATAAGCAGCGCGTCAGAGATCTATCGCTCATCTGCCGGATGCTCAAGTTCTGTGTCCAGCATCGAAGCCATATCATTAAACTTACTTCAACTCGCTGAAAATATCTCCAATGCAACGGGGGCGTACTCCGAGCTGCCAGATTGGAAGCTGCCAACCCCCCGGATTACTCAGGCTGAGTCTTTCAAGCGCATTGTGCATACGGCTACGCTCTGCAGCGCCGAGGCCAGGAATCTCAATGCGGTCCTCGCCAAGTTGAAGACGGATAAAAAGTCCGTATGGAAAAGCTTCCGTTCAGCTCTGATGACCGTCATGAACAAGGACAAGATTGACAGTCTCTTTGCCACGATCATGCACCTCCAAGGGAGCCTCGTAGGTCACCTTCAGTTCGAGCTACTGTAAGCAACTCAAAGGCACATCATAAACCTTTCACTTACTAAGCAAGCATGACAGACACTCTCACTCAGAGATTCGACAGATCCTCAATAGGATCCAGCGCCAGGCAAATGAATGGCAATCAAGTTTTGGCAGAACGCTTCAGGAGATCTACAGCAACTTGCAAGATCATATAAAGTATAAAGCCGACCACCTTTTGGACGACACTAGAAAGGCAGAAGAACTCGCTCAGCAAGGACAATTGGTACCAGATTCGATTCGTAACGATATATCTAATCATATGCATCAGGTTTATAGCGTACTGCGAAGCCTTGTTCCAGAAACAAAATTAGCCATGTCACAGTCCCGGTTTCTAGACAAGCTTCGCTTCAGGACCATGGTCGCACGCCGTGAGAACATTGCGAATGCTCATGCTATGACTTTTGAATGGATTTCGCAACACCCCGATACAGAGACCAAGTCGGTTACCAGTTTTTCACGCTGGATTGAAGACGGAGACAAAGTCTTTTGGGTCAGTGGGAAGGCCGGTTCTGGCAAATCGACTTTGATGAAGTTTTTGGTACGCTGTCCATCGATTCGAGAAGGTCTTACTAGATGGGCTTCTTCCCAAAAACTGGTTACCTCAGTACATTTCTTTTGGAGTGCTGGCTCCCTCCTGCAGGTCAGTCTCATGAGATTTTCATTTTCCTGCTGAGCTCCGGGGGGAGAACCCGAGGTATCACTGATCTAACCACCAATATATACAAACATAGCTAATTGAACTTATTTCTAATTGTAATCCTTGGAATAGAAATCACATGAGGGACTTTTGCGCACCATTTTATTTGACATCTTACGGCAATGCCCAGAGCACATTGACATGATCCAACATACATTCGAACTCAGCGATGAGCTACAACATTGGCAGAATGACATGCTTGTTTCAGCAATCAAACTTGCGGTCCAGAAAAGTGGCTTTACCAAGTTCTGTTTCTTTCTTGACGGGCTCGATGAGTTCGAGGGCGACTACGAGCTGCTAATTGGGCTAATTACTGATTTGACCTCCAGTATGACCAACGTTAAGATATGCGTCTCGAGCAGGCCCTGGACTTGCTTTCGAGATGCCTTAGGGCAGGACCCGAAGATGTGCCTAAAGCTAGAAGAGTTTACCGCAAATGACATTGGCAACTTTGTCCGCGATAAATTATTCCGGGACCGTCGGCTAAAGCGGCAGAGGATCGGCCAAAAACAGTTGGAAACAATTGAGTATCTCGTCAATGAAGTTGTCGCCAGGGCAGAAGGGGTATTTCTTTGGGTCCGTCTTGTTGTCGAGTCTTTGCTGCGAGGCTTGGAGAATGGAGACCGAGAGTCCGATCTAAAAAGGCGACTGGACTCTCTGCCGTCTACCCTTGAGGGTATGTTCCGTCATACTTTGAAGTCGGCAGATCCCTTCTACAAAAAACAGACTGCAGAGACGCTGTTGGTGGCCTCGCGTGCGTCAAGCGCTTTATCTCTAGTGCTGTATACTGCAATTGACGACATCGAATACGACAATACACGGCTTGCGTCGATGTGGATGAACATCAGCCCTGATGGTATTGAGGAAATCAAGGATCGCATGCTTCGGCGATTTGACGCACGTACAAAAGGCTTACTTGAAGTTCGGGCTGATAAATTCCGACCAGATGGAGTATTCTACACGTACAATGTTGAGTTCCTTCATCGTACGGTTCGGGACTTTGTTCTCACCAAGGAAATGTCCTGTTTTCTGTCACAAGACGCTGGTGCAGAATTCGATCCAGATGCTGCTCTAGCACAGGCGTATCTTGTTGTGTTGAAGTCACCACTTATGGGCCACTCGGATAAGTTTTCGAAAAATATGTTAGCTCGCTTCGTGCATCATGTATCTCGTGTTCATTCACGACATGATGACCAGGTGAGGACTTTGATGGAAATGCTGAGACAGATCTTGCCCGACTGCTCTCCAGTATGGTCGTGGCGCATGGGACATAACGCAATACTATTAGCAGCTATCGAATGCCGCATGGTAGACTTTATCAACTTGACCTTGACGCTGAATCCAAGACTCGCCCGCACCCAGGGGGGTCAGTTCCTAGGCTGTGCGTTGGATCAGACTACGGATTATTTCAAGGCTTCTCCTGGGGTCTCGACACAAATGGTAAAGCTTCTTCTCCGACACCATTCGTCTCCAAACGATGTGGCATTGGAAACCACGAAATCAGCATGGGTTGCATTTCTGGAAACATTGCAGTCCAACATTGGCAATTGGAACAAAAACTTGGGTCTCAATCGCGACCAAGTTGTAGAAATTGTAGTTATGCTCCTAACAGCAGGTGCGTCTCTTGCGGATGGGGAACCAATTCTGAAAAGAATTTTCAGCATATTCGAGACCGAGGAAATGATTCAAAGAGCAAGAGACGACGCTGAACTTCGGCAGAGAAGAGTTCCTTTTAAGCCTTCCAACCGTATCACTCCGCTAGACCGACGACGAAATACCAAGTCAGGCTCCGGGGGTCCGAGCACTTCCAAACCGGGTTCTAAGACAAATTCAGGCAGGATAGGGAAGCGAAGACACGGAAGAAGGAAGTAGAAAACATAGAGTAGAAAAACACATCGCACAGTAACTTGGTGCTAACATGTTAGGGATCGCAGTAGCCAGGTAATAATACATTTTCGTGTCTCACCTCTTCAGCCAACCATGTTCACCACCACGACTCAGTGGATAGCTGCAGCAGCTCGGAACCTAAGAAAAGGAAGGAAACCTAAGGCCTCGATAAAAATATCATACGTACTGTTAGGAAAAAGTCCAGTGTACGAAACCAAATCTCATAAAAAGGCAGCAAGGGCTGTTGTTCGGTGTGCTTTAGACACGCTTTTCTGTAGATTGCTAAGGCAGTCGGTTTGTTAAGATAGTAATAATCCTTAAACGACGAGCAATTCATTGCTTGGATTGCAGCTAATTGTTCTGAGACGAATACATCACTCTTTACACATTTATCACATTGTTTCCTCCACCTTGTTTTCCCTTGGCGCAGCGTGGAGAGATGCCGCCGCTTACGAAGTTGTAAGTTTAACGTCGAAGACCCGGCGGATATCGCCTTCAGCCGGTAGTATTTAGGTATGCAACATTGCCCTACAACCACAATATTCGAAAGTAATTCTTTAGAAAACTCATATGTGCTGTAAAGTGGAGTTTTCATTGTCGTACTTCTTCTAAGATTTCGTGTTTAAATGGGCACGTTGAATTCAAGATACGAAGTCCACGTAGTAGTTAAGGATCTCCCTGCCCTAATCCCCGAGAGTACGGGAGAGTTAACTGATGAGCGAGACAGTATCGAGGATGTCGTTGATCTGAGGATTAATTAAGTTGTTAGAAGTATTTTCGACATCAAAAAGGGCGTTGAGGCAGAATTGACGGACGCTTTACCGATTATGCAAGATCAAAGGAATAAATTTGTTGAATGAGACAAAAATATAGTTCTATTCCCAAAGTATCCGGGGTATCATAATATAAGTTAGGCATAATTGGTTTCTAGAAGATGTCGTCACCCGCAAGGACAATAAAAAAAATGATGATATGTGCAAGTCAGGCGGGTCCGGTCATTCTCGTCTTCATCATGCCAAGCTCAGAGCTCTTTGCCCAGGCACCGCTTGGCGTCTGTCGGTAACACATGAGTTTCCCCTCATCGCCGACGCTACCCAAGATTTGACCGTCATCGTCAAAGCCAACCCTCCACACAGGGGACTGATGGGCATCGAGTTTCGAGAGCTCTTTCACCGTATGTTCGATCTGACCGGGCTCGCCGGTGGAGGTCCGCTCGCCGTGAGTGCCAGATTTATCGATCTCGACTCTTATGCCGGACGGTGCTTGTGACAACCGGCGCGGATGTAATTTTTTAGATGCCATGGTATCGTCTGGCATTTTACCACTGCTAATGATGTCTTCGGTGGCCCATGTCTTCCCATCGTCCTTGGGATAAGGCGTGTCGACTCTGAAGACCCTCACGAATCCATCCTGGGAGGCTGTCGCAATCATATCATAGCCTCTGTAATTCCCTGGCGCCCATGCAACGTCGCGCACGAGGTGTGTATGCGGAATCTCGAGAGCAGAATAGAATTCTCGCGCCCTCGTCTCAGCGCCGAAAGAGCTGGTGACAGTCTCGCGGGTCCTGAATATCTTGACGCTCAGCATGCCTGAGACGACCAGACTCAAGGCATCTTGTGACACACCGGCGCGCAGGGCATTGTAACATGGCTCGGGGTTTGGATCGAATCGGACCTTGAAACATGTCTCTTCCCCTCGGTTCGGCTTCGAGCAAGCTTGGAAATCGTCGAACTTCCCATATTCGTTCAACATCTCGGGCTGCTCGCTCTCGTATACGTAGAGGTGGCCATCGGTGGCGAGTAGCGCAAACCAGGTGCATCTCGTGACTTCGTCGTGCTTGACGGAAAAGGAGCGGAAGGGATATCGGCCAGACTTGATCTCAGATACAGCCCGCCCATTGCCGGTCCGGGAACTGAAGCGTTTTCCAGGTGCGGCCTCGGGATCCTCGGCCCACAGCTTGAAACGGCCTTCGATGCCGAGGGAAGCGAGGAGGTTGGGGGAGACGGTGGGCGGGAGCCATTGGAGCTGTTTACGGCGTCAGCACAGCCCCGGCGGGCGTTGTCTCTTTCACATTTGATTCGATTGACCGATTGATTGATCGATCGCACCTCTAAAATCTCGCCGCTGTGGGCGCCCCAGTTGTCGCATAGCCGCCAAACTCCATCACGGTGCCTGTTGAAGACGCGGATCTTGCCGTCGACACCGCCAGTCGCGCATCGATCCCCGTATGCATTGAATGCAATGGCCTGGACTAGGTCTTTATGTCCGTGCTGGATGATATCAAACGTTGTGCTTCCTTCCGTCACCGTCGGCTCGCTCAATGGAGGAGCCATCTTCAAATCTGGTCAGTTGACCATGGTGGGTTGGTGAATTTGGAAGAATTATTCGATAAATATGCAGCGTAAGTTCAAAATCATGGATGGTATGTATTGTTGAAGCTGCCTACCTAAATCTTGCTGTAGGGGGTTGTAGATAGCTTAGCTAAGGTACCTACAACCTGGAATGAGTAGATGGTACCTTACATAAACAGTAAGCACAGTATGTACAAGTAGGTAGCCACCCAGCCGGTAAACAATGGTGGGGTAAGGTAGCGAAGTCTAATGCACAGGCCACCTACCTACGCAGTAAGTTGCCTATAGGTATCTTATAACAGGAACAGTACGAAGGTCCCGGCAAAAAGTTCTAATCATTGCTAAGCTAATAAACAGTGCAAAACTTTTAGCGTTTTTTGAACGCATAGATTATCTACCAAGTGTAAGCGGCCCGCACCAAGTGCCAAACTCTTTTTTACGGACCGCTACCAACTGCTGCCGACTGCCACAAATTGCCAACCGAACTGCCCATTCAATCAACGCTCTGGCTGGCACTTGCCCAAGCCGTATGGAGCCCAAGCTATACACACTATGTGGAGTTGCCAAGGATGATTAGAACTTTTTGCCGCGACCTTCGTAGTATATAAGTACATGTAGTTTGACGTGATTCCACGTACGACCATAGCCATTGGAAAACTCGGGATCCCGTCCGCTCTCCCCGTTGATAAGCCAGTGAGCGCCAAATTAGTAGTTGGGTCGGTGACGACCAGCGAATCCTTGGTGTTGTACGTTTCTTTTTCTCTTTTCCTTTTTTCCTTCTCTCCTTTCTCAAATGTGAAATCCGTAGCTTAAAATGAAGTTCCAAGTACCGTAACCACCTTGTCAATCTTCAACTTAAAACTCGCAATGTATCCGATACTTCCTCAACAACCAAGGCGACTATGGCCCGTCTCCTACTCCAACACGATGAGCTGTGGTCGGACTTTCAAGATCTCGGGAGTCGTTCTCAAGTCCTCCTCGTTCCAAATATTCCACACTCCCACGCGGCGGTAGGCACCCGGCCTAGATTTCTCCAACACAAGTCCCCAATAGTACTGGTCAATTTTGAACCGAGGCCTGTGACTGGTGCCTTCTAGGAGAAGATACAATCTTGCTTCGTGGGCCTGGTAGTCCTCTATCGTGTCGAGATGAATTTCGCATTCATTGCCCGGTGGCTCTGTCACCAATCGCCCGATCAAGAGAAGGCTCGGCCAGAAATCCTTGGAAGACGCGTTCGGAAGTGGCTTGCAGTCGTCTGACATGAAAACATACGCCATAGGAGACGACTGTGGCCAGGAGGTCGGGGAGAAGCCCCGGAAATAGACCTCAGGGTACAAAGATGACCAATGCCATGTAGGTCTAGTCTTGTCTCTTTTAGCGGCTGCTCTAGGAAAACTCGTGGTTGCCAATTGGCTGCCGTAATGAACATTTTGTAAGTCTTCCGTTCCGTAGATGAGTGCTTCAAGTAGAGTTGACGCTAACATTCCATACCCGAAGCGACTGCCCGAAATCTTTGCAAGTTCCGCCCCTATTCCATCAAGTGCCGTGAAAAGATCTTTTTGTGGATAAGACAGGCGTGATCTACAATAAGTCTTCAATGTCATCATCCATTGGATGTTAATGTTGCGGAGGCTGAGCCCACGGGAGTCATTACGTGGACTCTTGAACAGCCAGAACGGATGCCCGAAGAACATATCGTTTTTCCACCCTTCAAGTGGCCCCATGCGTCCCGCTTCAATTATGTCAAAGCCCTCGCTGGCTACTGATTGCGAACATTGCCAGATTACTTCGTCATTTGCGAAAGAAAGCATCCGAGGGGCCATAGCACATTCTTGAACGACCCATCCTCTATCCAACAAATTGGAGTGCAGCGTTTTCGAAATAGACAATGGTGCTTCTCTATCGCGTATTTGAGTAATCCTGAATAGGATAGTGGCATCTCGACGAGTAGGGGACCAATGAATTTTGGAAGAGCCGAAACCAAAAGACAACGAGTATCTGAAGAGCCCGTGGGAGGGACCATCGGATTCGAGGGCGCCTATATTGAGGAGACTGTTGGCGTAAACTTTCCCCATACGGAGGGACTCATATTTCCAGTCCGATATAGCATCGTTGCTGTCGCCTTGTAGGATACAATAGCAGTCTATCCAAAGATAACGGACTCCAAGCCGTCGCACTGTTAGGATAGTTTCTTGGAAGGTGAGTGCAAAGTCAGATATGTGCACGCCGTCAACAAAGCGCGGTAAAAGATGGGGTGTCAAAACGAGGAACTCATCCTTTCCCCAACAATGGCTCAGAGTAACATAAGGCTCCTGTGCCTCTGCCTGCCTCCTTAATATTAGTTTGATTTTATCTTCGGAGATATCGAGTAGTCTTGACGGCTTCCATCCCCTTGAGGAGGGCTTGGCACAAGCGGCATGATTCTTCAGGCACTCATCCACCCACATGCGGGCAGCCACGGCAATATCCTCACGTCCCGTCCAAATGTGGTACTTTGGTTGGATTTTTGACCCTTGCGAGGCCGACCGCGGCGAGTTAGAGATTATTTTAAATTCTTGGGTTTCAAAATTAACGGCGGTGATACGAAGCCTATAGCATCGGTACCCTCTTAATGATGTTTTATCGTTGGATTGGAGGCAAAGGAAGTACCGGAGAGGGAACCGGTCCTTGTAATGGCACACCTCTAAATTATAGAATTCGAAGAGACGAGAGCAGATGTAACAGTATTCTCTGAGTGCGTCTGCGAAACTCTGCCAAGATCGGTGGTGCTGACCAGGAAGTGGAAGATGGCGTTCGAGATGACGCCAAGATTGATCGTGTATTTGCTGCCAAATCTGCCAAAATCTAGACCATCTCTCATACGAATTTTCATTGAAGATCGATGCACAAACATTGCACAGTACTGCTTCGGGGATATCATCGATATCCATCCCCACCTGGCACGAGGCAGTCGAGAAGTTCACGAGGAGAATGTTTATTATGAGGCAGGCAGGCACGATTTATTAGCCCGCAGATCTATGCTGACGCTGTCTAGGATACCTACCTAACTTACCTGTCTAGGTACCTAGATAGGTAGTATGCATGTACTTCGGCCAACCGCCCAGCTTTAACCCCTCATCAACATCCAGACAGCCAATAGGATGTCATTAATTCGGCTTTTCAGACCCAAATCAGCGATGATTAGGCCGTACCCAAAACTGACTGCAAGGGAACTTATTGTTGTCAATTATCCCGCCAATAGGATACCACACTTTTCTATGCGAAGATCCGGAATCCAAAGCTGTCAGGCTCGTTGAAACGCAATCCCTTGTTTAGGGCTGAAATCTGCTTGATGTCCTCCTCGCTGAGGTTGAATGTGGCCGACTCGAGGTTCTGCTTTAGTCTGTCGACGTTGTTCGACTTCGGGATAACCACGATGTTTCGTTGTGTGTTCTGCACAGAAGATACGAGGTTAGTCAATACAACCTTCGACGTGTCTGAAGACATAACAAATAGGGGTTCATTTACCCAACGCAGTACTACTTGACTGGGTGTCTTGCCGTGCTTCTCAGCAATACTCTTGATCACGTCCACCTCGAACAATGGCTTGGCGTTCACGGCATCTTTATTGTTCAATTCAATGAAGCTTTGTGGCCCGAACGACGAGTAGCCAGTGACGGTGATATTGTTCTCTTGTGCCATCTTGATGAGCAGGGGCTGCGTCAAGTACGGGTGATGCTCGATTTGCAGAACCGAGACCGGGATCTTGGCATACGACAAGACATCATAGATCAGCTGGGACTGGAAGTTGGAGACCCCGATGCTCCTGACGAAGCCGTTAGGGTTTTCAGCGGTCTGGACCATATCTTCCAGTGCCTTCCACGTCTCGGAAATGGGCACCTTCGCGAGAGGCGTGACTTTGGTCTGCTCCTTGTCGGTCCAGAAGCAAGGCCAGCGGATTTGGTCGAAGGGGATGTACTCGAGTGAGATGGGGAAGTGTATTAAGAACAGATCGAAATAACCGATGCCCCAGGCCTCGAGTTCAAGCTTAGCCATCTCGAAGGCATGCTCGCGCTTGTGGTAGTTGTTCCATAGCTTCGAAGTAATGAACAAGTCCTCGCGCTTCACGATACCTTCATCAATGGCTCGGCGGACACCTTCACCCGCCTCTTTGCTGTTTGTGTAATCCCACGCACCGTCGATGTGGCGGTATCCAAGCTTAATAGCGTTGTAGACTATATTTTTTCTGGGCGTCAGTACAGGTTTATTACTCTCTGACATCACCTTCCTTTTCACTCAATGCCGTTATTACTGAGACGTGGAGTTAGATAGACATACCTTGTTCAGCACACGTCTCGCGAGGGACTTTCCAGATACCAAAGCCGATGAGCGGCATGGTCTACACAGAATCAGTCAGCTACCATGCTTGTGAATGACGGGCTATGATAACTTACATAGCCAGAGGCCAACTTCTGAGAAGGAACTTGGTTTGCCATGTCTTCTATTTTAGCGAGAAGTGAATCTGAAAGGTAAAATGGGAACTTGCTAGGTAAACTATAAAATCCGGGACCCCTCTTCATAAAGAGAGCTGAGGGGTCAAGTGTGGGTAGACAGGCATGTGGGTAAGGGTTACCATAGTAGGCCCGATCCGATGACGTTACCTAACAAGTCGTCGTCTTTCATAGCATTTAAACCCTCAAGGTTACTACAATAAATAAGTACCTACCTACCTAGTTGAAGCTAAAAGATGGACTTCCCATTTTTCTGCGCAATAGTTAAGTATTTGTCAACCCATTTCACATAAATATACCTCATATAACAGGCAATAATGCTACATGAGTATACCCGTTGATACAGGAGTTCTAACAATTAATATGTACCGGTATATGATTCCGTTACATGCGGCAATGGTAAGTGGACCTTGCTTTGACAATGCTGATTGGCCTACCGACATCATTGTCTCCTTAGCTTAGGTATCTACACTCTACGGGCACTCTATACATGTACGGTACCTTTTACCCCCACGGCGCGTCATGTAACTAATCGCGTCTTAAAGATTCAAGTCTTCAATTTGATCCCTACACTAGATTTTCCACGAGAGAAAGAAAAAAGAAAAAACCATGGCCCTCCCACTCCCGTCAGGCCTCGTGCCGACCGAGGTCGCCTTCCTCTGCGAGATGGAAATGATCACCATAGTCCCTCGACAAAGACTCGAGTCCATACCCATGCTCAGCGTACGATACCTACTGTATACCATCCCATCCCATCCCACCCTTCAACCCCACCACCCCGCTATATTTCACAATCCGATGCGATTCACAACCACAACCACAACCACCACTACTTTTACACGCAATCATTACGAGTGAATGAAAGGCCAAAGAATCTAATTCTCAAGCAGGGCAGAACCCCCGCGCTCCGCCCGCCGCACCGCGCCGACCTCCCCCTCTGGCTCGCCCTGCTCCTCAAGAAACAGCGCCGCGCAAACATCGTGCCGCCGCCCTGGCTCCTGTCGTCCTCGCTGCAGGAGCTCGTGAACGAGGAGACGAACCTCAAGCCCGAGGCCTTCAGCGCGCCGCCGCCGCCGCCGATGCGCTCTGACGGCCACGGCCGCGGCGTCGCCAGACCGTACGCCGTAACGACTCAGGATGGGAGTGGGAGTGGGAGTGGGAGTGGGGGCAGCGGCGCGGGGGAACTGATCCTGGCCTCGCCGTTCCTGCCCAGCTGCACCCAGGACGCCCCCTCGGGCTACCTGCCGTACCACTGGCTCGAGATCGCCGAGACGCTGCTCGCGCACGCCGCCGACGATATCCCGAATGCGCCCGAGGTCCGGGCCCTGCTGCGCGATCTGCAGGAGGTGCGGGCTGCGAAGATGCGCGCCAGCACGCGGCATCTCGAGGGAGGGGGCGGGGTTCTCAATCTGAGGGGCGTGGGCGCCATGGAGCTTGCTGAGAGCAGGGGGTTCGTCTTGGGTGTTGTCGATGGCGTGCGGAAGCTTGGTGCGAGTATCGAGGCTTCGCGGCGCGAGGAGGAGCTGGAGCGCGGGGGCCGCGGGGATGGGGACGAGAGCGATGATGATATGGAGCTGTGAGGGGATGATGAGGGGGCGCGGTTCGATGTGGACACGGCGTTTCGATACCATATTTCATATTACGGGATTGCGGATATATACATCTTCCGGTGAGCGAGTAGGAGTGGAAGCGGATGTTCTACGGCCCTGATATTATACCCATACAACACTTTACAGGAAGAAACAGCCCACATTGATTTAAGCAGAGCGTCTCGGGGGATTTTCATCAAAGATTCATTTATCTGTGCCTTTTTTTTTTTTTTTTTTTTAAATCAGAAACAAATCTCGCTAATATACCTACCTATTCAAAGAACCACCATGTACACCAGAGCCACAAAAAGCACCACTAGAAAACATGGATTACGTTTTGTTTAAAATACTCACCAGACTCACCAGACTCACCTATCGGGGAACTGCATGCGCGTCCCATCATGAAAGAAGCGATACCGCAAAGGTTTCTTCCCAAGGGCACTAGCCTCGCCGAGAGCGTCGTTGTTCCAAAGACACTGGTACTCGCCCTTGCCATTGGGGCCGCCGCAAATCGTCGAGGTGCCGCACACACCATCGTCGTCTACAAGCCTGCAGATGACGTAAGTTAAGAGGACGGCCACGCCGGCGCTAAACAGGACCGGGATCGTCCGTCGGACGTACGGGATCCAGAGGAACAGCTCGCCCGCGAAGGAATTGGGGGTCCGTCCCGTGCGTTGTGAGCGGGTCACTGCGACACCTAGATTTATATACACCGTTAGCTGTTCATTGCATGTCTGTCGAATGGTGTGTAAACGTTAAGAGAATCGGGGACTAGCGGGTCAGGGAATCGCTGTTGAATAACCAGCGGACTTATGCTCACATGTCAAAGGGAAAGGAGAAGGTGTAAGAGTGTGCGGCGTACTAACCTTGAAAGGGGGGTCTAACCCCATCATCACTCTCGTCGTCCTCAATGCGGTCAAGAACCCACTGCGGAAGAAGGCTTTCTATAACTTCAGCAAAAGCGTATAGAGTAGCCTCGTCGGTGTCCAGCTCCTCGAGGGAGCGGTCAAAGAAGTTGGCCACGCCCCTCAAGAAACCCCTCCAGAAGCTGCTGAACCAGAACGGGAAGGGCGGGTCCAGGACGCTGTCGGTGAAGAAGAGCTCGTAGGCGTTCGCGGGCAGGAGCAGCAAGAATGCCGCGAGCTGTGTCATGAAATGTCCTGCTTTCCCGGCTGTGATGACCACCTTCCTGGAGTTCACGAGCGCGAGGTACAGGGCGGGCACTCCTATGAGGCCTGATAGAGGCACCTGCGCTGTGAAAAACCAGGTCCACAAGTGTCCTGGGATAGACTTCCATTGCTCCGTGGTGAGGAGTCGTTCCCACCCCTCGTCCATTGTGATGTACTCGGGATATGTTATTCTTGTGATGTGTTGCTTTCGCAATACGCTGTTAAACTTGATATGATAATAATCGGGAAGTGGCATAATACTGAATTGATTATATGCTGCGTAGATGCTTTGTACAGGTGAACAAGGGACATGGTGATGTTTCATGAAGTGATTCCGCTGAACAATGGATCTGCTTGTTTAGCGAAAAGTAATTGTTCGGTCTGATTCCTTATTACCGTCTTTTATCTGGGCATTAGAACTATGAAAAAGCTGCATTTGACAATATCTTTGTTTAGACAAGTATTCTGATATTAGGTAAGCTAAGCCTATGGGGAATGCCTGATTACTGACTGTAAATTTGCAAAGCCTGTGTATCTAATACTATTGAAGAACAATCCGCCTATGACTCTTCATGCAAACACACCTTTTTTTATACAGATGTCCAAAAGCAAGAGCAGGAGAGCTCTGATAGACGAAACCCTGCTAGTAATCCCTTAGATATTGTTGAGCGTAAGATCTATAGCCGTATGTCTGCACCTCTAAAAGCCGAATCAAATGCTCTAAGTAACCTTCTATAATGCAGAATTGATTAGGAAGTAGTCACCTGCGTTATACCGTCGGCGCCTGTTTCGACAACAGTAAAGCCGGCGGTATTACCAGCTCCTGCAGCAGCTCTGTCGAAGGCAGCGTCGCTCCTAGGAAGAGTTAGTAATCCCAGCGCAATAACGAGAAAGATTATAATACCTGTCTAATAACGTCTCTATATCCTCTTGACTAAGAATCTTGTCTCCACCACTGTGCTTGTAGACCTCACCGTCTTTGAGCAATAGGGCTTTCAAGGTTTCTTTGTCAATATCCTCGCCTGCTTCAAGTTTCTGGCTCATATTTTTGAACCCTCCTTTCTTAATCACAAGCTTCTCCAATCGACGTTTTGCGTCAGCACTTAGAAGGAGCTGCTCCTCTACTGTGCCCTTCGTCGCAAACCGATAAATGATAACGGGCCGTGTTTGACCGATACGATGGCAACGATCTTGAGCCTGGAGATCTTGCTGTGGATTCCAATCACTGAATCCCAAATTAGCACACCTTCTTTGACCGAAGTACCATCTCAACTCACGAATCAAATAGGATAACTGTATCCGCACTTGCAAGATTAATGCCTTGACCACCTGCCCTAGTGGACAGCAGGAAGACCTTGTGTTCGGGATCTTCATTGAAATCTTTAATCTGCTGCCTTCGTTCTTCTTGGGACACGCTTCCATCAATTCGGCAAACGTTCCACCTGCGCAACTCAGAACAGTAATCATGGAGAATGTCTAGCTGAGTCTTGAATTGCGAGAAAATCAACACCTTATGGCCGCGTTCGAATAGCGCAGGTAGTAGTCGATCTAATAAAAGCATTTTCCCGGAAGCTGTGACAATGCTTTCATCAATTGGCTCATTGGTATCGTAGGCCCAGGGATTATAAAAGTTGTGAGGCGTGTTGCAGACTAGCCGCAGCTGCATGAGCGGATTCCCTAACTTCTTATCGGCAATCTGTAGCTCTGCGACATGTTAGTAGAATGCAGTGCACTTCAAAACTCAGTTACGTACTAGCCAATTCAAGCGTTTCGGCTCGCTTAATCTCATCGATATCTCGGAAGTCTTCCTCAAAAATTTCTTCTTGGGTCTCCAGTTCCTTAGCTAGCATGTCTTCAAAAGCCTCATCATCAAGCTTGTCCTCATCGACGTCATCCGGTACTTTATAGGATACGCGGTTCTTTCGAGGGCGTCCCTTGCTTCGTGAGGCAGTCGATGGGGTCGATTGTCGGCTAGATTTAGCGCTTTTCGATACGGATACATCGCTAGTGGGTGATGTTTTTCTCTTTGGAACTACCTTCGAGACTGTCGAAGAGGTCTTCGTTGTTACATTAGACTGGGCCGATACCTTAATTTTTGGCCTCATCATCAAGGAAAATGCATTATTGGCAGGTGGAGGAGTTGGCTCTGACTGGTGTGAACTAGCCGCTCGTGATGACTGTCGACTCGATCGTTTCGAACCGTTTGGGGTATTGTTCACTTCAGTCAATCTTTCTACAACTTTGTTCTCCAAGTAGCTTCTCGTGTCTGTTTTCTTGTCGTTGACAACGTTGTAGAGATCGGTTTGCTCTTTTGTCATTGGTGCAAAGAGCACATATTCACGTTTCTTGGGTAAATAGGCGGCTACATCCGCTTTGATTCGCCGAAGCAACAATGGTTGAAGAATTTTATGAATCTTGGAAACGAGCGATTGGCTCTCCTTGTCTTCGATGAACTGGGCTGTCCCCTCCTCATCCTGCAAGTCACTGAAATCGAACCATACCTCGAACGCTTCCCAATCAAGAAAGGTTTCTGGCATTAGAAAATGAAGGAGGGACCATAGTTCCTTCAGATTATTTTGTAATGGAGTTCCTGTAATAAGCAGACGCGTGGCTGATTTGAATTGCTGAAGTTCTCTAAAAAGCTTGGCATCTGCATTCTTCATCCGATGTCCCTCATCCTGATAATCCATTAACTTCGACAACTTTGGTAAGTAGAGATCATACATACCACAACGATGAATGCCCAATCAATCTTTGAAAGTGCTGCATGATCTCTCAAGACCATTTCATACGATGTGCAGACAACAGGGAATCTCTGATTCGGGCCCTTTTGATAGTGTTTCATGATTTTATCTTTAAAGATCTGCTGACGCTCTTCAATTGTTCCGTGATATAAGACAAACGGTATTGTCGGAGTCCATTTTTGGAATTCATCCTGCCAATTCGAAAGCGTGCTTAATGGTGCGATGACAAGATGTGGTCCAAAGTAGTCTTCTTGTTCTCGCAAGAGGGCGACTAATGAGATGACTTGGATTGTTTTTCCTATCCCTTATTAGCGTAGAGCAAGAGCTAGCCAGCTGATAATATAAGACCAACCAAGACCCATCTCATCTGCCAAAATGCCACTCATGCCTTGGAGACATATCTCAAACATCCATGTGAGCCCTTCCAACTGGTAATCTCTCATGGTGCCACCAGACATTATCTTGGGCTGTTCCTTGAGCTTCAGCCCAGCATCTACCAATGCCTGGTTATCGAAGTCGCGACCAACACGGCCAAGCGCTTTCGTCTTCTGGGTCAGGATATCACTGAAGATCTTGGATTTGCGCAGTAGCTCGTCGAGTTCCTTAGCTTTTCGAGCCTTTTCTTGCGGCGACAGTGTGATGTTCTTCCGCTTCCTGCGGGCTGCCAATCTTTTCGCCTCGGCTCGGGTGTTCTCCGCGCGGGCTTTCTTTTCTTCAGTCAGCATTTGCTGCTCTGTGAACGTGGAGGCGAGCCCCATCTTCGCGGTGCTTTTCTCCCCGATCGAAGGAGGAGACGAAGGTGGGCTAGTGGCAGGGCTAGAGCGATGAGAGGGCGACGTGGGAGAATCTCTATCGGAAGAAAGACTATCGGCCATCGCGGAAGTCTCGGCAGGAAATAGGAAACCGGTAAACGCGATGATGAGCACAGTTTACAAATTAGATATACACAGGTGGGTAGAGGGGAAATTGAGAAGCCGGTGATAACACGGAAGATACGACAAAAGATTGGAAGGGGAATGAGGCAGTTGACAGTTCCAATTGGGCGATTGGATTCGTGGGGCAAGTTCTCTGAGAGTCCAGGCTGAGGAAATAGCAGGTACTGTGAAAAGTGATGATTCCACAGATGCCGGCTACTCACCAGCGCGTCACCCTTGCTCGATTTAGTGACGCGAATTACCTGCGAAGTCACGCGTTAAGTGGTCTTGGGTCTTGGCAGTTGGTACGAAAGGCGGATACTGTATCTGCATTCGGCCAGTGGAGGTGGGGTCTGGGAGGGAATGAACAGCCCCACTTCTCCAGCTTCAGTCCTGAGTCGGTACATGCCTAGTACCGGTACATGTACATGTATACGGCAGGTACCTACGGCAGGTACTTTATCGCTGCGCCACTGTATTAGTCAACCACAGCAGTGCTACCTATCGTCATCTTGCGGCGCAATTGGCAATCCAACCCATTCTCTCCCTTTCAACAACGATTGCGCAACAACTCCGACGACCAGAACTGCCAGACGCACACGCCAAGGGAAATCGCATCAGCAAGAAGGCTCGGATTGAAGTGTACCGTTGTTCAAAGATGGCGACTGGGGCTCAGAACTTCTACGAGTTGTATCGCCGAAGCAGGTACAGCGCCATTACTGCCACACACATGCTTGCTTATGAGGAGGCCAAATGAGAGCCTGTTGTAGATTGCGCACACTTTGCTAACCAGAATTTTTGTTCTCTTGTCTGCAGTATCGGCGGTGCGCTCACAGATACGCTCGATGACCTCATCACCCAGAACAACATCGATCCGCAGCTCGCCATGAAGGTCCTAGCCAACTTCGACCGCGCTATCACCGAGGTCTTGCAGGACAAGGTCAGGTCTCGGTTGACTTTTAAAGTGAGTGAAGCAAGGGACAGTTATGGCCAGGTTATTCTGTATCTGCTAGCTGAAGGCCGAAGACTGACTAATACCTCGATCTACTTATTTGCAGGGAAGCCTGGATACCTACCGTTTCTGCGATGAAGTCTGGACCTTTCAGTTGAAGAATGTTACCTTTAAGATGGAGAATGGTGGCCAAGTTGTTACCGCTGATCGAGTCAAGATTGTCTCTTGCACCGCCAAGCCTACGAACGCAACTGCGTAATTGCGCTCCGTCGTTTTTGTTTCGATCACTTCGTCAAGCACACAACAAGTTTATGAGAGAAGGATACTGCACTTATTGCCATTTGGGCCATGACTGGAAAGCTCTGGCCAATTGGTATTTCTCCAGCCGAAAACACGAATTCGAGCCTTCGTACCTGCAACTCGGTTTAGACGTTTCATGAATCTTGCATTTTCTACAAAAGAAATAAGGGAAGTCTGCATTAGACGCCGCCTAGACTACAGACTGGATCAAAATTGTCGGGCATGAGAAGCATTCAATTATGGCTGGCTTTAGAGCAACATCGGATAAGCCTCTATTGAGCAACCGGGCGTTTGGCGTTTAGTTTTTCAGGGCTAGGCACTGCAGGTAGACAGCAATGCGATGCGATTCTTACGTGAGCTATCGTCCTTTGGTGGCTCGGCTCTGTGACAATGTGTGACCTCGTCTGTTTGGTTCCATGAATAGTCGACCGCAGAAATTCGGACATGTTGATAAGATGCAAAGTGTAAAAATGTATAACTGGTCTCTATTTCTATCGTTCGCGTGATGGGGGTATCAAATGCATAACACCAGCATCGAGGTAGCTCCCGGCTACTGAACTCAATGCCAACGGGAACTACAATCATATATTGTGCGGCGGACTATCCAAGTCGCCAAGAAGCGGGACATCCTCGTCCTCTTCTTTCACGTCAGGGAGCGATAATGACCCGTGCCCTCGTTCAGCTGCTTCCGCCGCCTCGCTCTGTTCTGCACCAGCATCGGCATCTGGATCATCAGGACTACCGTCTTTGCGCCCGAGGATGACGTTCCCGGCCACGAGCAAGGTGGCGCCTACCCACCATAGCGGCGGCAGGGCCTCGGCGAAGATGGCCAATCCCAGCAGTGCTGAGATCATGAAATTCGTCGACGTGTTCATGATCGAGACTTGGGTTGTTGAGTTGCCTTTTGCTAGGGCCTGCGTGAAGAGCGTCCACATCTAGATCCGGTGTTAGAAGTGCTGAGAAAAGGGGTGGAGGAGACAAGATAATGGAAACACTTACTATAATGTTAAACAAAATGTTTAGACCAAAAAACGCCTGGAGAATGTTAGCGCTTGGTTTCAATTGCAAAGGGGCGATATTGAAAAAGTCCTTTTAGGCATTCTCGACTTATTATAGGTGTTAAGGATACGTTATATTTGTGCCCAGTACGCGAACAACTCTCTCGGAGAGATATAGCATTGATGTGGGAAATTGAGACATGAGGACTTACACATCTAACAGTGACCTCGAGGATGCCATCAATGCTCTCGAAGCCGAAAAATCCAGATATGCCATGAGCGATATGCCGCGTCAGGCCATCTGTGGTTCTATTAAGGAATATCATTTAGTCAGGTCTCAACTAGCAACTACATAAGAAAAAGAAGCAATGAGAGAAGAGATAGCAAGTCCTCAATATTCTTTTCCTTCTTCAACAGTATGACATCTAACAGCCCAAGGTTCAAACTCCGCTACCAGATGAGGTAGGAAGGCTGTGAATGAGGATGACGGCTTGGCTCATCGCGACTCATATCAACCCACTAGGTGCTAAGTTTACTCGGCTCAAACCCCAGAAATGAAATTCAACGAAACGAGGAAAGAACCAAAAAAGGAAGACCCGAGTATACTCACAGCTTAGCAAATACGCCATTGAAAGCAGCACAAGCACCGCTCGCAACAGCGTAGACGATCCACTTATTCCTCGCGGTCCAGGGCATATCGTCTCCGTGGTTTGCACTCGTCTTCTGCACAACACCACCACCAGCAACAGCAACAGCAACAGCAACAGCACCTTCTCTCTTAGATGCAGTGGAGCCCTGTCTCCGCTGTTTCAAAACACCGGCAGCGGAAGACGACGGCCCGGGGTTACTTAGGGAAGAGGAGGCGGCGGGAGGAGTAGTGGTGACGGGGACGGGGACGGGGACGGGATGCGAAGACGGTTTCCTGGATCCGGCGGCCATGGTGGGAAGTACGGGTAGGTATTCTAGGTATGTATATAAAGATTGTCTATCTAGATAGGGCAAGGATGCTGAGACTCATGTGCCGGGGCTAGGCGACTCAGGGGTATGTACGAGCAACAACAACAACCAAGAAAAAAAATCGAATAACCAAGCGAGCGGCAACGAGAGGTGGTAACGGGTACGTAGCGAGCGTAGTGGATTGGGTGGGTGGGTTTTTCTTGGGTCGACTCGTGTCCAAGCTGATTGGCAAAGGCTGACCCGTTATGTGTGTTTGGCACAGCTGTTTATCTTGCTCTTACTACGCAGGTGGTGGGCTTGCATGAGGAAGGTCACTTGCTCGGTAGGGTTGGGGGGGCTGTGTCCTTTGTCCCGCTCTGTTGGTTTGAGTGTGGTGTCGTGAAACTGCGTCCAGCTGTACATGTCCGCAGGATCCATACACGTGGGATAATCGCCAAGAGCCGGTGGTGGGTTTATGGACGCGCGTTGAAGGCCTTGGCATGCGTCCTAGCTCGACGGCACAAGTAATGCATGTAGAGTATGGTCTACTTAAGCGATTCCTTGTCTAGGTTCCGTAGATTAGATGGTAGTCTGAAGCAGTGAACGGTGTAGAATTATAGTCTACTTGGACTAAATCGCGGGGTCATGGACAATTATAGAGATTGAAGATCGATTAACTTAACCCGTGTTCCTGCAGATAGATGCCCTGTCCCGTTGTGCATTAAAACCTTACTAAAAATAACGAACCACGCGCCACTAACTGAGTAGAGCCACGGCATACACTAGATACGGGTATACCTACCAATCCATCGGGAAATAGTTCTCAGCAAGACCATCTTTTTACTCCATTCATAATAGTGGTTAGCAGGTATTTAAATGTTTAAATCCAAGAAATACCTTGAAAGTCTATTCATTACCTATCCAAGTCAATGTGTCATCTATGTGCCAGTTCAACGCCATCAATATCCCCCACATCTTCATCGCCGTCCATTATCTGTCCGTGGCCACCCCGTAACAAGGCGCTGGACTCCTCGCTACCACTTCCCAGCCTTATGCGACCGCCACTGATATCGGCCACCTTGTCCGAAAACCATGCAGCCATATTCTCCATGATACGCCACAGTTTCTCATGTCCCTTGGCAATCTCGTGTTGCTCGCGTGGATTCTCAGCCGCTTCTACCTTGAACTGATATTTTAGACAATCTTTGACCGTCACTAGCCCTGTAAGTTTGCCGTGATGCTCAATCAGAATTACTCGGGGCCCGATCTTGCGGAACATATCCATCACCGTCTCAAGTGGCAGCCGCGGATGCACCGTCACTGGTGTAGCATCCACGTAGCGGCTAAAATCGATTGAGGCCGATGACATGCTGAAGTCCATGTGACTGATGGTAACAGTCGGTGTGATGGGTGTAACGGCAGAGTTTACCACTGGTGGAGAAAAGTTACATTTGGCTTGGGGATTCACAGCTATAGCTCGATCACGGCGCAAACGATCGATGGCATATCGCAGTTCTGTCCTACCAATGTATCCGACAAGAATGTTGCTTCGAACATTCTCGACGATAGGGAAACCCTGATAATGTGGTTCTTTGAGCAGATCTTCGATGGAATCGAGAGTCATCCCATTCACGGGAATTGCCACCACATCACTCGTCATGACAGTTGATACTGGAACACCAAAGTTGTGCTCTTCTTTGTTGTCAAGGAAAGGGAAGCCACTAAACCAAATCATGCGGTCAGCAATGCCACCCTTACCGAACAACTCTGATACGATCTTGGTAACGCCCACAACGATCATCGTAGGCAAGATGTAGGTTAAGGCGCCTGTAAGCTCAAACATAATGACCACAACCGAAACCGTGATATGCATGATGCCGCTTAGCGCAGCCGCAGCACCCAAGAAGGCATAGGTTCCAGGCGTTATACACGGTCCGTCCGGTGGACAAGCTGAGAAGAACACACTATCTGGATGTGCGTGGTAGATGGCCTGCATGATAATCCCGACTGTTCGACCAAAAGAGGCCCCAATAGCCATCGAAGGAACAAATATTCCGGCCGGTACCTTGCAGCCATAGGAAATGATGACTAGCAAGATCCTAATCACTGTGGCCAATGTCAAAGACATGATATTAGACCAAGCTTGGTCCTGCTCGCATAGTCCGCGGTAGTCTTCAGCCCCTTCGCACTCCAGGAAGAGAATCTCCATGCTTTCGGTCATGTCAATGCGTAGGAATGCATTGGGATAGCATATAATAGCTGTTCCTGCGGCGAGTATAGTTGCTTCAAGAACTGCCCATTTTGTAAGGTACTTCTTTCGAAACGCTTGCACCCGGAGATTCCACTTGATAACGAAGGCCCCATATAAGCCCCCAAAAATACCAATGAATATGTATGGTATAATTTCAAAGAGATGCCACGACCGGTCATATTTGACTTGAAACATAACAAGCTGGCCAGTTCTGAAAGGATTCATCGCAGCCAGCACTGCGGTGGCAACGAGAGCACAAAAATAGCTCCTCCACAGAGTTTTGAGCGGAAAGTGACTGGACATCTCTTCCAGGGAGAAGAGAACACCCCCAATAGGACTGCCAAAGGCGACCGCTACGCCAGCAGCAGCGCAAGCACTAAGGATCTCTCTAGTCTTCGACGCATTACGTCTATACTTGGCGAACATTCGCGAAATAACATGACCCGTGCAAACCGCATAATGTACACTTGGGCCCTCTTTCCCCACAGAGAGACCAGATCCGATGGCAAGTGGCAGGGCAACGGACTTGATCAGCAGCGTCCAGAAACCCAGAAAGCCTTTCATGACGAAGCCAGCAATGATGCACTTGATCTCCGATATGCCCGACCCGGCGGCGTACGGAGCGAAGGATCTTACCAACGTGGCGGCCATGAATGCGAATATAGTCTACTAAACTTAGCTGGCAAAACTAGGAACTGAGACTAAGAGCCTTGGCTTACCGCAAACAGAATATATATAAGATAATTGGCGGGCTCAAAACCCGTCCATCTGTGCCACTCTGGACAACCGTTATCCTCGCCCCAGCAACAGAACTGTTCGTTGAGGTAGAAGGCTGTTGTGCAGTAGCCCGTCTTGGTGTCAGCGAGCCATTCGGTTATAATGTTTAGGAATGCCGCATTGAGACCGATAGCGGCGCCTATTAGAGTGACGACGATCCATCCCTGAGCAGCGTCGTAGGATTCCCAGAGCTGGTATCTCCAGGAGACCCTCCCGTGGTCGTATAGTCCGGCCGCCTTCCTTCGTTGCGCGTTCCGTCGGAGACGTTCTTGGGTCGCATCTTGCACCCAGTCTGTTTGCGGAACTTAGTACAGGGTTGAATACTCGTCAGAATCGTCGGAATGCGTACCTATAGTCGTGAAGTCCTAAGTACATCCGTTAGGACTCAGGTTAAACGAATGGGTCATTGTAAGCCAAAGCAACGACGTACCTCATATCTCTTGATTTCGGCAATCTCCTCCTCGATCTGGTTTTGCGCAGGGGCACTGCCGTCTTCGCCTCGCTCGGCCGTTGAAACCGCATAAGAGAACCTCGAGCTCACAGAAGGTCGTCGGAGTGGTTCTGGATGGGTGAAGGAGACCGAGGAAGATTGCGGGTTCATCGCCTCGACGTTTTGGACATCCTCGCTTGACCGTCGTAAGTAATCGCAAACAAATCGGCACGCTTCAAATTCGTCTAGCGTAAACGGTACGTATTGGCGATCAAGTTGTTCCTTGTGGTTGATGGATAGCAGAGAAATGAAAGTAAGGTTGTTGTTATCTAGGTCAGTTGCGCCGGAAGCTATGGATTGGCATATTGCGTAAGTACCTAAGTAATGATCCACTGGTGTCTTGAACGTTACACTACAGGGATCTATGTACGCATATGGGGACTAGATGATGTACCTAGGTACCCAGGTACAGTGCTACCTACCTACATAGGTACCCTCTCTTTATCTCTCTTATTCAATGGTTTTGATCATTAATCCAACCGACAGTCTTGTCCGCATTAAACTGCCTGGGTACGGCCGGGGAGGTAGTTAGTCAAGGGAAAGGGAAGTAAGTTTACAACTTGTTTGATTTCTTATCAACCTGGTTGCTTTCAATTAGTCTTGGGCTACATTCTCCCAATTCTTTATCACAACCTTGCTGACACAGTAGACATCGAACCAAGCCCTTTCCAAATAGGCATATTGCAGTATGGAATAGAAGTTCAATGATGAACGATCTAAACTCTATCTTGATAGCTATGTTCATGGTATTACCGCAAATTCAGCAGGCGTTTGACTATCAAGGACCATGAATTATAGTTTCCTTAACCAGAGGTTTCCTACATTGTCATCTAATAATGAAACAGAAAATCTAACTTGACGTTGACTCTTGAAAAGAGAGTACCTAGAAGGCAGGGTAAGATGCATTAGTAAACCGGTAATTGGTTACTGCAGCTCGTTTGTAATATGGGCGGCTTTTTAGCCACATACTAGCTGCAGCTACACCAGAATTCGCCTCCATACATACTACGTACTTAAGTATGTAGTAGGCACTAGGTATGATTAAGAATGCTTCCAAATTACAAAATATATACCAGCTATCTTCATTGAAAAATCCACTTAACAATTATCAGAGCTTAACTAGTTAGTTACCTGACATGACTTGTTTAATATCTGACTGTGCACGCGCAAAGGGATTTTGTGGGGCAGGCATGGATTAAGCATCTGCGGGTCACTGTCGTGTACCTAGGTACTTACCTAGAGACCTCCATTTCTAACTTTTAATAGGTACCTAGGTAGGGTCCTAGGGTCGCGTCTTGAGAGAACATCTACGCGTGTTAGAGATTACCTGCATAGGGTAACGCAAGAGCCTCATCTACCTACATTCATTTGTAGATTTCACATACCTGACTACTTTGCGTGTAGTTCATCAATCGAAGTAAGTAAGCCACCTCATTTTATTTATGAACTCTACCTTATCCGACATCACCACTCTTGTACGTACATTGGTTCTTCCACTCTCCGTAATTTCATTATTAGTTCATTAAGGGACTACCTGGCCTAGAGCACTCAGGGTGAGAAGGTTGAGAGCGATACATACGGTGGTAGCTCCATCAGCCGTATTAATCAATATTAGGCCTACGATTTCATCTAGGTCCAAAGTGATATTACCCATGGCACCATACATGTCGTTACTAACTACCAAATCTATACAGGAATCTCATACCTGAGCACGAGCTCCTAACAATCACTGAGCTTTCATTTCAAAGGTCGCCCACAACGTCAACTGGCACCTACATCGAGAGACCAAGAGTAGACATCATGCCATATAATACAACAGCGATACCCCCTAGAAAGGAGGTCACTGGCCAAGCCCAGCTTCCATGTAAGTCCAATGAGACAAACCACCCCGAAAGCCAGACTTCGAACTTCTCACTAACAAGACTAATAGTATCCAGAGTGAAGAAGATAATAGCCCAAGATCAAGACATCAACATCTGCTCCAACAATGCCGCATTCGTCATCACACTAGCAACCGTAAGTCCATCACCTATCTTCTTCAATGAGCTCCAGTAGTCCAACATTAATCCCCCGCGCAGGAGATGTTCATCCAGTATCTCGCGAGCGAAGGCCTGAACATGGCAAAACTAGAGCGCAAGCCTAGACGGAACATACAATACAAGGACCTAGGTACGGCAGCACTCCCACCTCACACCCCCCCTTCCCCTCCTTCCTACCACAATTCGTCCAGCTAACGCCCCGCAGCAAACGCCGTCTCGCACCAAGACAACCTGCAGTTCCTCGAGGACATCATCCCGAAGACGGTGCAATATAAGCAGATCAAGGCGCACGCGGCGGCGACGCGCGCGAATCTCAGCGGGGGCAGCAGAGCCGACGGCAGCGGCGGCGGTGGGCCGGGAGATTCACGGCCCGCGGCTGCGCGGCAGTCGAACGGGAAGAAGCACAAGGGGCGCGGGGGCGCGAACGGTGGTGGTGGCGGCGGCGGGAATGGCAGCATCGCGAGTTTCGTGGGGGCTTCGGGGGCGCGGATCGTTAGCGAGGATGACGCGTCCGTGGACCCGAACGAACAGCTGCAGGACGAGATTCGACGGGCGAATAGGGAGGATGATGATGTCCATATGGCTGATTAGGAGATGATTGGCTAGGTGGAGCAAGGGGGTTAAGACTTGAATCCTCGAGAGCAGGACTGTCGAGAGGACGATGACATAGGCACAGAGACAGGATGAGACGTCAGTGATCAGTACACGTCGATCGTTATGATCTTGTATACGTCACTTCTTGATAGTGAACGTTTTGAGAGAAACATCACGCATCATATTAAGCACAGGAAGAGTGCGGTCAATTCACAATTAAATGGTCTTCATTGTGTTTGAAGGACTGGAATTGCTACCGCTTTGATTCCGTGGGTATATACCAGACTCATACCTTGATGGCATAGTCCTCTGGACCTACTCATACTCCTGCAGAATATTGCGACAGTCGATTTTAAACATGATGTTCAATATGTCCTTTCCTTTATTCCTCCATCTCATCATTCAGGTGAACACCAGCGGGCAATCTACCCTCCCTCAACATAGTCTCAAGCCTCGTGATCTCGTCGAGGCTCGTCGCGCGCTTAATCATATCCTGCAACCGCTTCTTCTCCTTATCGGTGAGCTTGATTCTAGACATGCGCATCGATAGGCCGGCAGCACCGCCTCCATCTTCGAGGGAAGATGGAACACCGAATGTTTTGGACTTGACATTCATTATCTTTGTCGCCAGCTCCGTAGGCGAGTCAGCCGTACCGAACAACTCCTTGGTATGCTTGCGCTCCGCATCCTTCACCTTGACATAGTCAAGGAATCGCACAGAGGGGCAACGCCAAAGGACCCAATACCGGTAGTGCTGTAGTTTGGCAAAGTCTCAAGTTAGCTTCTGACGCTTCTCGCACCCTGTCCATAGTTTCCCGAGTCGGGGGAGTCATGCTCACTTCTTTCTTTGTAACGGGGTTATCTCGAAGGACAAGGTGTGTCAATCGGGTGAACGACCCCAGCGGGTCTAGATCTGCGAGCTCGCTGAGGGTGTTCGACTCCAATTGGAGGTTAGTGAGGTTTGGAATCGAGTTGGCAAGCATCGGCTGTATCGAGGAGACGCGGTTACGCGCTAAAAGTAGTGTGCGTATTCGTGGCGAAAGCGGGAAGTTACCCAACACCTGGATGTCGTTATCGACTAAATCTATGGCGTCCTGGGGCTAAGTGGGCAGGCAAGTATGTCAGCAGCAGTCAGAAGATACAGCGACAGTGTATAGAGCAAGAAGCATAGCAGTCACCAGCTATCACTCATAGATACAGCACCGGAATTGGGCGAACTCGTAAGCAAGTGGAAAATACGTACACCTGCGACACCCAAGTTCTCAATGGCGGGAATACGATGTCCTGTTCAGGCCGACAAAGGCTCGCTATCAACTCTGCTCTTGTTTCCTTGGCTTTATGGCTAGATCAAATAGCTGTGTAGTATCTGTTCTTTTCTGACGTACCTCGAAGGTCGAGCTCGCGCTCCTTCAGCGCATTGAGCCATGACGGTGAGTTCTGGAGAAGCTCGGCCGTGAGCCTCATTTTTTGGAGCGGGACAAGATTAGATCTGATTTACCGTTCCGACCCAATCAATCCAATGCCGGTTTTGTTGTTGGGATAGCAGTAAACAGTAAGTGCCGTCGTGGTTCGAGAGTTGCTATGCATCTGTTTACAGGTGCGCGTATGATTAGTACTGGTACCAACAGAAATCAGTGGGAGGAAAGCAAGGCTGAAAAGATGGGGATAGAAATTCAGGGTTCGAAATTCAGCCTTTCTCTCTTTCTCACTAGTGAAGTGGGCCTATCTCACAGTTTTAGCAATATCTACATAAAGGAAATTTGATATCACATTAATGCATATATCAGCCTTGCAGGAAGTGAGTATATGTACTTAAGTAGATAATATAGATTCAACACTCCAAGATCCAATTGCTGAAGTGACGTTACAAGCCCAACAATGTGCCTTCTGAATACTGGCCCAGAACCTTGTAATTATTACGTAAGGTTAGGTCTATACTTAAAAAGGTAAATATTAAAGAAAAAACATCTTTTAAGTATAGTACTAAGAAACTATGTATAAATACTATTAATTTAAGTAAAGCTAGTTTATATTTCTTAGGTTTTTATATAATAACTATTATATAATATATATTATAATTTATGTTATTTTAAAAGCTATAATTATTTTTTTTATTAAATAATTATTTTAACTATTTATAAAAATAAAGCTATTTATAAATGCTTTTTAATATTTATATTATAGCTAAAGGTTTTTTGCATTATAAAGTAATAAAAAAAAAACCTTATATTAACGTTATAATAAATAAAACAAAATAAAACAATAAAATAAAAAATTAAAAATAAAAGAAAAAAAAAACGTAGTAGCTTAATATAGTTAGTTTTTTTAAAAAGGGTTAATTATATACTTTGTAATTTTAAACGTTTTAGTTAGCTATAAATAAGCACATAAAATTAAATTTTTAAAACAATTTAAAACATATAAACAATTTAAAGGTTTAAAAGATAAAAATATAACATGTAATAAAAAAAAGCAGTATTAGTTTTAAATAAAATGTAGGTTTTAAGAATTAGTATAACTAGAATTTTTAATGTAGCTTTTATATCTTTAAAGCAAAAAATATAACATTAGTTTTAAAAACGCAACATTAATTTTAAATAAAGCGTAAGCTTTAATAATTAAACATTTAATACTAAAGCATAAAGCTGCAAATATATTATATTAGCTACTTTTGTTTTATTAAACTTTTTTAATAATAATAAAAGCAATAGCTTAAATAATAATGTTAAAACTTTTAATAAGTGTTTTATTATAAAAAAAGCTAAAGTTATAGCTATAATACTAATGTTTTAAAAAAATAACAAAAATATTATTGCTTTTAGTTATACTTTTATTATTATAATAGCTTTTTAAGTTATAAACGTTTTTATTTTTAATAATAATATAAATACTTTAGTTATATTGTTTTTTAATAAAATATTTAATTATAAAGCTTAAATAAACATTATTTATAGCATATAATATTATATTTAAGCTATTAAACTTATTATTAACTTAATGTTTATAAAAAAAAGTTTAAAACTAGCATAAATTTTTTTTTTAGCTTTATAAATAGTTATAGCTTTAATAAAAAAAACTATTTTAATAACAAAAAAATTTAATATTTTGTTTTTTTATTTAAAATATTTTTGCTTGCATTATTTTTAATAAAACAAATAATAAGATTTTTTAATGCTTAATTTATTTTTAGCATTTATTTTAGATTTTATTTTATAGCTTTAGCTTTTAATT